>JANIHZ010000003.1:53303992-53314989 GCA_027478365.1 Erythroxylum rufum | reverse complement strand
ATACAAAATTTCTTGATTTAATGCATTCAGATATATGTGAATTTAATGGTTTTTTAACAAGAGGTGGTAACAAACACTTCATTACTTTCATTGATGATTGCTCTAGATTTGTGCATGTTTATTTGATAAAAACCAACGATGAAGCATTTAATTTGTTTAAGATATATAAGTCTCTTGTTAAAAATTAATTAAGTAAAAATTTAAAATTTTAAGAAGTGATAGAGGAGGAGAATACTTCTCTAATGAGTTCTCAAAATTTTGTGAACAAAATGGTATTATGCACCAAACTAGTTCACCATATACTCCCCAACAAAATGGTTTGGCTGAGAGGAAAAATAAAACTCTTCAAGACATAGTTAATTATATGTTGTTGAGTTCGGGTTTGCCAAAAAACTTTTAAGGTAAGGCTTTGTTGGCTACATGTCATTTGCATAATTGAATTCCATCTTTAAAGAATAAAGTGTCTCCATATAAAGTATGGAAAGGAAGGAAGCCAAATTTGCCATATTTTAAATTTAGGGCTATGTAGCTTACTATATAGTCTTTGACAACAAAAGAACAGAGTTAGGACTAAGAGCACTTAAAAGTGCCTTTGTGGGCTATGCAAAAAATTCTAAATCTTATAGGCTACTAGAAGTTGACTCTAATGTAATTGTAGAATCAAGGGATGTTAAGTTCTTTGAGGATTTGTTTTTTAAAGACTTAATGGTAAATAAGAATCCATCAATTGGATCTACCCCTTCTCTAATTGTTGAACTCTCAAGTGTGTTAAAAAAACCAAGTGTAGACCCTCTAAGTGAACCTAGGAGGAGTCAACGTCAAAGGAAGGAAAAATATATGCCTTCATATTTTATTGCTTCTCAAGATATTGTTTTCTTAATTGAAGGCAATAGGGATACTCTACTAAATAAAACTATGATTTTATTAAGTGTAGAGGAAGATTCTAAAACCTTTAGTGAAGCAATGAAATCAAGGGATATGGCATTTTGGAGAGAAGCGGTAAATGATGAAATGGACTCAATATTGTCTAACAATACTTGTGTTGTAGTTGATTTACCTCACAGGTCCAAACCAATTAGATGTAAGTGGGTATTTCGAAATAAATATGCCACAGATGGTACTATTCTAACTTATAAAGCAAGGCTAGTAGCTAAAGGTTTTAGGCAAAAAGAAGGACTTGATTACTTTGACACATATGCATGGGTTGCTAGAATTACATCAGTAAGAGTACTTTTGGCTTTAGTTTCGATCTATAGCCTTCATGTACACCAAATGGATGTAAGGACAATATTCTTAAATGGTGATCTAGATGAAGAAGTGTATATGGAACAACTAGAAGGCTTTGTGCTACCAGGAAATGAAAAGAAATTATATAAGCTAGTCAAGTCATTATATGGCTTGAAATAGGCACCTAAACAATAGCATGAGAAATTTAAATTTGTTTTACTCTCATATGGATTTAGATATAATAATGTTGATAAGTGCATTTATTATAAATTCAATGCAGAGTATATAGTGATCATTTTTCTTTATATAGATGACATGCTCATTATTAGTCCTATATATAAAGGTGTGGTTGAAACTAAGAAGTATCTTTCTTCTAAATTCAAGATGAAGGATCTCGGTGAAGTAGATAATATCTTAGGCATTAAAATTAAGAAACATAGTAGGGGTTTTGCACTCTCTCAATCATATTATGTTGAGGAAATCCTGAAGAAATATCAACATTTGAATGTGAAAGAGGTAAGTACTCCTTTAGATCCTAACTTTAAGTTGCATGAGAATGAAGGTAGTCTAATTACATAACTTGAATATGCTAGTATAATTGGAAGTCTAATGTATGCAATGAGTTGCACTAGACCAGATATCTCATACTCAGTATATAAACTAGCTAGATACACTAAAAGTCCTAGCCATAAACATTGGCAAGTTATTAAAAAAGTGTTGGGATATCTTAAGAAGAAAAAAGTTTTTGGATTCTTTATAATAGCTTTCCAAATGTTCTCAAAGGATTTTCATATGCTAGTTGGATTACTAGCATTAGTGACCAAAAACTCACAAGTGGTTGGGTATTCTTGCTTGGTGGGGGAGCTATTTCTTAGGCTTCGAAGAAACAAAAGGTGATTACTCACTCTACTATAGAAGTTGAATTTATAGCTCTATGTTATGCTTGTAAGGAGGATGAGTAGCTAAAGGATTTGTTGTTGGATATAGATCTTTGGCTTTGTCCCATGCCTGCAATAACCTTACATTATGATAGTGAGTTTACTATGTCTAAATCATTAAACAAAGTGTACAATAGTAAATCTAGACATATAAGCTTAAGACATGCATTTATTAAAGAAATGTTCAACCTTCTTTTAGTACTACTCCTAGATTGTAAGGTTTAAAGGGTAATAACAAGTTGTTTAGCGGTTGTGAGCACTAAGATTGTGTAAACCATTCTAAGTAATTAGTGCTGCAATTTGTTACTCTTAAGTGAGAAGGTTGAGAGAAATCTCTTAATGAAATTATTCTTGAGTGCTTCTTTATGGTTATTTAAACATAGCTAGAATACTATTCACATATATGATCATTAAAAGTGGTGTTGCTTCTAGCAAGAGTTTAAGGTAATCACTTGTATATGATCATGAACTAGGATAAGCACATGGCCAATAATAGTGCTAAAATTGTAATGTGAATTAATTGAATGCTAAGAAGGTTCATGTGTGTAACATGTTTGAACCTTTGTGAATGATAGTTTAAGCAATAAGCCACCAATTATTTACTTTGGATTTTATGATATGTTTATACTATAAGATGGTTTAAGGTGAAAGCTACCTTCCTTTAGGCATGATTTCTTGTTTGTGTTGTATTTTTTCTTATGTCACAAACTAAGAGGGGGACTGTTAGAAATTAGTTTTTGATATAAGTAGTTAAAGTCAAACTTAGAAGTGAAGGGTTATTTCCTTTCCAAGAGTTGTGACTTATAGTGAACAGACGTGACTGTTCTGACAAGTTGCTTCCTTTCCAAGAGTTATGACTTGTAGTGAACAAACGTGACTGTTCTGAAGGGTTGTTTCCTTTCCAAAAGTTGTGACTTATAGTGAACAAACGTGACTATTATAAAGGGTTGCTTCCTTTCTAGGAGTTGTGACTTATAGTGAACAGACGTGACTATTCTGAAGGGTTGCTTCCTTACCAAAAGTTGTGACTGGTAGTGAACAAACATAACTGTTATAAAAACTTTATATATACATGAGTTTTATTCAAGATTAAAAATGTTATGTTTTTAACAACTTTTACCAACACAATCTCTGCATTTATAATTCTTGAAGAACATTTATACTCTTGCAACTTGAATGTTTTTATGTTCTTGGTATCCTAGAAGTAATTTTCCTTTAACTTGGTTTGCAAGTATAATGGGGGCAAATAACACTTTAAGGAAAGTGTCCAACACACCTAGAACACTTTAAACTTTGTGTTTTGATCTCAAGTTCTCTCAATTCTCTACAACACCATTTATTTCATTGTTTATCCTTTGTTTTGTGGACTTCTAACCTCCATTCTATTACAATGCTTGCTCCTTAGTTTAAATTTATTGTAAACGTAATAGAACCGCGCAAATCTGTAGCTATTCAGGGACAAATACGCCTTGGTTCTAGTTGTAAGATCCTACATCAGTTGAAGAGAAGAACGAAGTATGCCTTATAAGGGTACATATACCTCTTCCCTATAGACGCGTTTTCTCGGAAGCGAGAAGAGCAAAACCGTGAAGGTCTTGGCTCGATGGGCAACTCAAAGCGAACAATATCTGTGGTGGGTGGTTTAGGCTGTTATAAATAGTATCAGAGCTAGTTCTTGACCTGTTGTGAAAATGACTAGAACTAGTCATTTTGACAATGGTTGACCCAAGTTGAATTCTTGTTAGTGAACTCTATACTCTGCTCATATTAAAAATTCTAATATAGTATCAAAGGCGGCTTAGTCTGAATTATTAATTTTTCGATTGTTCATCTGGATGTCTAATCCTAGCGGCTCAGTCTGGTTACCGCTGCATTTCTTTCAACTGACAACTGAATGTCCAGTCCCAGTTGGACTTGAGAGGAAGTACTACAGTATCACATATTGACTAAATATGAAAATATTAAAGAGTTTATAAGCGGTAAGGGTCAACTATCCAAATAAGTAGCTCTAGTCATTTTGGCAATAGTTGACCCAAGCCCAATTCTTGTTAATGGACTCTACACTTTACCTATATTAAAAATTCTAATATGGTATGAGAACAAGTTTGGTCCGGATTATTAATTTCCCTGTTGTCCTTCTAGATAGTTATTCTCAGTGACCCGATCCGATTACCACTGCATTTATTTTAAGTGACGATTAGATGCCCAGTCCCAGTTGCACTTGAAGGAGAGTGTTAGAGTATCTCATGTTAACTAAACATGAAAATGTTAAATAATTTATAAGTAATAAGGGTCAACTATCCAAATGACTAGCTCTAGTCATTTTAACAATGGTTGACCGAAACTCAATTTTTGTTAATAAACTTTACACTCTGTCCATATTAAAAATTCTAATATAGGATAAGAAGCTTTGGATTTGATAGCCTACCTGTAAAACTGAGGAACCCTTCTCCATAATTCAGAACTTGTTTTTCGCAACTAAGAAGGCCCTAAATCAATTTTTAAGACAAATTAGAGGTAACCTGTGGGCTGTGGTTGAACCAGAAGCCCCTAACTTCCATAATCGCCATTTTTTTTCTTCGCTTTGAAAGTAATTAAAGATGAAGCCCAGATTGTTGGAGCAGGTTAAGGTGCGCTTGGAAGAACGGTATACTTGGCGAAACAGGGGAGGCAACTTGACTATATCATCAAGTCAAGACATTATTGCACTAATAATGGTTGGGATTGAGAATTAATCATATTGTAGAGGTTGACATACAAGAGCACCTTTCCATTTTCTGAGCCCAGTGAAATAGACTAAAAAGGGTGCACAGGTTTGAAAGTTCAGCTTCTTTTAACAGAGTTTCCTTCTGATATCTGGAAATATGAGCGAAAAGCCAGAGCACTTCTTCTTTAATTTGGAAAGGGAAACAAATTCCCGTTTACATAGATCAAAGTCATCAAACCATTCAGTGATAACAACCTAAAGAAACATAAAAAGCTCAGAGGAGGAGCACAAATTTGAGACATAAACCATTAGAACTGCTTTTTAAACTGTAGGACAACACAAGCATTCTATCCACGAAACAAATTCATCACTTCAATGTGAATTTCAGACCATTACGTAGATAATTATTTCTGCTTCCTTAGTTAAACTACTATTTGACAATACCTTTTCAATCAGAGATATTGAATATGGCACTCCTGCCTATCTACCAGTGCCCAACTCCTCTTCCTTTTCTTTTCATAGAACGGGGAAGTGGTGGGATACTCTGTTCGTGCCTGAAGAAGTTGTCAGGGTCTACCTTGGTTTTCACTTGCACTAACCTGTTGAAGTTATCCTTGAAGTACTTGGCACCCCAAACAGTTGCTTCTATGAAGCTTGTGTTAGTGTTCTTGTTCATGCCTAAGTCCAAGTCCCTGTAGTTGACGTACGCTGTTCTTGGGAACATGGAGGCATATGCTGCCATATAGTTGTACAACTTCCTCATCCAATCCATATGTTTTGCCATGTTCTTTTCTCCATCCTGCCAAGCGGTCACGTACTGGATTTTGAACAAAACACCTTTTCTGTGAGGGAAAGGAATTGCAGACTCGGAAATTTTGGCCATCATTCCACCATAAGGATTCCATATCATCAAAGGAATCTCCTCCTGCAGCACCCTTTGCCATAGCCCCTCAAGCCCTGATTCAGGTATTGGTTCCTTGACAAAATCTGACTTGGCCTTGAAATAATTCTTGAATAGAGATTTCCCCTGAAGCAGAACTTCTGCAGACGCATTGCTAGGGTAACCAGCAATATACAATACAGAATAGATCCAAGTTGTTTCGATACAATCCTTTGGTGTTAAACCCAGTTCAGGGAAGCTGGTTTTCATGACTTGGAGGAGCCTCTCAGAATCACCAAGAAACAAGGCATTGTAGGAAGTTGTCACAGTTCTTTGAGCTCCACTTCCAGCAGTAGTAATTATGACCCTAATGAACAGATCCTCGTCAAGTTTATCAGCAACCTGCTGCCATCTGTAGAGCAGTTTAGTGGCACCTTGCTCTAATGTCTTTGTAACTGTAAAAACGGTGACTGTTGGTGGCACAGGGACCAACTTAATTTTCCAAGCAAGAATCACGCAGAAGCTACCTCCTCCACCTCCTCTAATTGCCCAAAAGAAGTCCTCACCCATGGCTTGTCGATCAAGAACAGTGCCATTGCTATTAACTATACGAGCGTCAATGACATTATCAGCACCAAGACCATATTTTCTCATCATGGAACCATATGCACCGCCTGTAATGTGCCCGCCAACTCCCAAGCTGGTACAGAGACCCATTGGGAAACCATGAATGTTGCTCTTCTCATAAATTCTGTAGTAAACTTCACCGACAGTGGCACCAGCTTGAGCCCAAGCAGTGCCCTCTTCAATATCGACATTAACGGTCCGAAGCTTGGAAAGGTCGAGAATAACAAAAGGTGTTTCAGTTTCAGAAGCATAAGAGACACCCTCATAGTCATGGCCTCCACTACGGACTCTCAGATGAATTCCAAGCTGTTTTGCGCAAACAACAGCAGCTTGTACGTGGGATTCAAGCACAGGAGTAAAGATAAACGCGGGCTTTGTTACAGAAGGCAACAAATATCTAAGGTTTTGTGCAGTAGACTCTAAGACAGAAGAGAAGGAAGAATTATCTGGGGTGTAAATGTCTGAAGCAATAGAAGTGGAGAACTTAGAACTGAAGGAAAGACATTGGAGAAAGCTGTCTTTGAGTGGAACTGATTGTACCAAAGGAGATAGGAGAAGTAGCAGAATGGGAAGAAGGGAAATTTTAGAAGCCATGTTTTCTCCGTTTTGCTTTGGTATGTGTTGAAGAATTTGAGTTACGGAGTTCTCTTTATAGAAGTGGGATTATAAGCTGATGACTCTGTATTGACCTAATCCTAACGTCAGAACAGGGCAATCTGTATATTTTTGATCCAATCACGTTTCTAGCAACAAGCTTCTTACCAAAAATATTTACAGAAAAAACAAGATAACGTCAAAGCAATTGTAAGAGAAGGAACATCAGTAATTTTTATTTCCTTAATCAACTTTTAAAAGATATTCAGAATTTATCAAACCATACTTCTCCTGTGCATATAAAATTAAAGACGTGATTCACGATAAGTATCTTCATTATAGCCTGATATAATGTTATCCTGTTGAGCGAAAAGGCGTAACCCGAAGGGAATGCCTCTGAAGGGAAAAGTTTGAGAAGGCAATAGTTGAAATGGGACCCAGTCAAGTCAACTAATGCACCTAGCCAATGTCCAGTCAATGCTCTGTTTTATCCTTTGAACGACATGTGCAGAGGCACAAACTTAAAGATCGGTCGGTCGATCTTTCCTTTCCCTTTCCTACGTACCTCCCATCAACTACCATCTCAAGTTGCCACAAATTAAGGTCCTACATGTATTTCACAAGTTCCTTCATGGTTTCTCCCGCAATTATTAAAATTGTTCTCAAGTTTGTTGCACCAAAGAAATATTATCTGGAAGTTAGTTGGAGAAAACATATAAACTAAAAGGAAAAAGGCATATGCTTTAGCTTTGGAGTGTAAAGTGGTGATATTAGTCTTTAAGGGAAAACAAGAGACATACATGAAAGGACAGAAAGATTAGTTGCCAAGATTATGAATATCCTTTTTTCTCTTCTAAGCATTATATAAATGTGACTTGCAAGAAATATTCAATCTTCCACCTCGGACTGTAGAGTCAAGATGGGAGAAACTTTAATAAAAAGGCTACAGCCATGAAA
This sequence comes from Erythroxylum rufum, assembly GCA_027478365.1. Classification (NCBI taxonomy): domain Eukaryota; kingdom Viridiplantae; phylum Streptophyta; class Magnoliopsida; order Malpighiales; family Erythroxylaceae; genus Erythroxylum; species Erythroxylum rufum. The sequence continues at coordinate 53,307,059 of JANIHZ010000003.1, read as the reverse complement.
AGAATCAAAAGGGGTAAAGCTTGCAAACAACTGATTTGGCTTGTTAAAGAGTAAACAAAGAGTGTCCCTAATGGCTTAATTAACATGAATTGAAAAGGACTACATGGCACCATCAAGCCATGTCCTTTTGTGATAGCCAAATAGGTGTCAACATCAAATTATAAAAGGCCAAGACTCACCTGCAAGCACTGTTAAGCAAGTATTTGTTCCATGTAATCCAAACTCAACGCCTAGGCTTATGTGCACAACGTCAACTTTTAGAAAGATAGGTCCCGAATGGCATCTACGCCTGAAAATTTTAACATAACGTCAAGCTTATGTAATTCCTGATATGTGATCCTGAGAAAGAATGGCTACTTCTTCCACCTAAATATTACTGTACCAGTATGGCTTTACTGTTAAAAGAAAGACAGAGTCTTATAAACTTGCAACCACCCCCTAGAAGCTTTAAATACTACTCTGAACGTGTCTGTTTTCATACATACAGTTCGCAGAAGGCCAGAATCCGTGTCTTCTGTTGGAAATTTTCTTAATTGAGCTAATAATAATTGTGAATTTTAAAACTAAATATTTTATTAAGGTTAAGAAAATGTATGATTTGTAATAAACTAAAATCTAATCAAACGTATAAAATATAATTTGAAATACGAAAAGTAGTTGTGTGAGTTATAAAGAAAATATAGTAATTTTTACTGTCAAAATTGAAAGGACATGAGTTTTTGTTGCTTTGCTTTCTATCTCTCGTCCTTAAGAAAGTATCTGTCCTGATATGTTGGCGTGGAAAGTTATTGCTATCGCTGCTGTTCTCCTTTAGTTTCTTTTAGTGTTGGCAATAGAAAAATTTTAAGCAACGTTTTCGGTTGGACCCTCAATGGTGCAAATAACACCATCACATGAACAAACCTGGCGCTTTCCATTAAGGCAATAAGTCGTCGGCGGAAACACAAGGAGCACGAAAACGCCCCAGTGTAGAGATCAAGGGAAGCGGACGCATACGATGCAATGAAAACCCATGTGCACGCGCCTGTCAGCTCTTTACTTACCTTTTTCTTCCTAAATTTTTTTTTTCTTTTTTGAGAAAATATAGAGAATTTGGCTATTAAAGGCAAACAAAAGTTTACAAGCTATCGAGAGAATACATGATTGTGTTGTTAAGAATCAAAATAGCAACCTTCTTAGACATTGAAATAATTAAATATTTCACATTCTCGCCCAATATTCATGATTTTGTAATACCTTCTTGTGAATGTTGAGAGATAAAATCAAATTTGTCGGACCCGGTTCTATTGAAACAGCTCCTTGGTTGATTGTCGATTCTGAAAAATACTAGAGTTTCTTTTATCCCAAATAGCCTTGACGAGGAAAGAAAGAGTTAGACATAAGCACCAATTGATATTATCATTCGAGAGTGCAAACTGACGACACCATAACTTGATCAGGCTCCATTCGCTAGGGTAGTTACTAAGGTGACATCGGTGCATAATTAACATCTGGCTAGATTTAACAAACTTAAATTGGAAAAACAAGTGATCGTGGTTCTTCAATTTTTTGATAAAGGGTGTACTAGTTTGATATGTGAAGAAATCTCTAAAGTTTTTAATTGGATAAAGAATTTTTTTCATATTATAGTATAAAAGATTATGGCACATCTCTTAAAAAAATTGAAGGTTGATAAAGGGTAATATCCTTCTGACTTTAGTGACTTGAAAACATTTAGTGAATGTTGTATGGATAATTTGACTAAAATAAAGAAAAAAAAAGGTCAATTTTTATTTTAAGAATTTATACTAACATTTTAGGACCTTATATAGAATTAATTTGCAATTCAAGATATTTCATAGCTTTTATTGATGATTATTTTCATTATGGTTATTTGTTATTAATAAAGAAAAAGTTTGAACCTCCTAACAAGTTTAAGATTTTTAAGACTGAAATTTAGATTCAATAGAAAATATCAATAAAAATAGTTAGATTTAACCATGTAAGGGAGCATTATGCCAAAATAGAGTTTCATGATAAGAAAAAGGTTAGCTTATCAAATAGTTAGAAGGTTGTGGCATGTTGACTTAGTTTACTATGTCAAATAGTTATAAATAAAATGATACGATTGGAAGATAAAATTTCACCCTTAAGGATATTATAAGTGTATGTAAAGTAGGATTAACCTTTCAAAATGAGAAGAAGTCATTAAAATAACCAATTGGATCCTTAATAGAATCCAAACCAAATCAATACCAAAAATGCCTATTGATATGTATGGATGGAAATCTAGTTTAAATCACCTTCACATTTAAGGTTTCCCCTTTATAGTAAGTCTATATAATCCTTCTGAAAATAAACTACATATTTAATTTACTTGTTACTATTTTCTAAGATACTTAGATCATTCTAAAGGATATAAGTTTTATTATAAAATGAAGGTTATAAAATTATAGAATCATAGATAGCTAAAATTCTTCGATAATGATGTGTTTGATGAAGTAAGTCTTTCCCAATCATCATAAAATAGTGAAGTGCACATGACTATTGTCTCATACGCCCACATCCATTCACAATGGAATAATAGATCATTTACTTATGAATGGGGTGTGGAACTTACAACCATTACAAAATAAGGCTCTTTAGGTGAAGATAATGTTGAAAATATTAAACAAAGGAGATTCATTAAGATGAGAAGATCTACTATTTCTTACAATTATATGATATATGTAGGAAAGTGCTAGCATAATATAAGATACTTCATTGATTCTAACAAGTTTTCAAAAGTCTTTTCTAGTCTTATTCAAATATGTTATGGACACAATGAGAGATGAAATGTAGTCTATAAAGCATAATAAGGTATGCAAGCTTATGGAATTATCTAAAGGTTGTAAGTTTGAGTTTTATATGACTAAAAGAGATTACAAAGGAACGATTGAATGAATTAAGACAAGGTTAGTTGCCGAAGGACTCATACAAAATAGTCTTTACAAAATAAGACTCTTTAGGTAAAGATAATGTTGAAAATATTAAACAAAGGAGATTCATTAAGATGAGAAGATCTACTATTTCTTACAATTATATGATA
>JANIHZ010000003.1:53290610-53303892 GCA_027478365.1 Erythroxylum rufum | reverse complement strand
GGACGTTCATTGTCCGGAACAATACACAATCAGTACAGCACACATGAGCACTCGGACATTCATTGTCCGGCACAGTATACATTTCAGTACAGAACAAATCAAAGTGAGACCGTCCCAGGTCTCTTACTATTTACTATTTACTGATTACTGAAAGTCCTGATTACTGACTTAAATCACAGTCTTGATTACTGACCTAAATTACAATCCGGATTACTGACTGATAATTGAAAGTCCTGATTACTGACTTAAATCACAGTCTTGATTACTGACTTCCACAACAAGATTCTCAATCTCCCAGGGGGTATTTGGGTGTTACATTAGTTGCCAAAGGACTCATACAAAATAGACTTTAATGTCACTTTCTCTCGATTATCTTTAAAAAATATTTTTAAATTGATTAAGACATTAATACCTTATTTTAATATGAAGTTTTATTATATAGATTCTAAAGAATCTTTCCTTAATGTAGACCTTTATGAAAAGGTTTATATGGAACAACATTAAGGGTTTGAGGAAGATGGAAAGTGTCATCTAGTTTGCAAATTAAACAATCCCGTTTATAGACTAAAGCAAGGTTTTTATTAATAGTATCTTAAATTTGATGTGGTCTTCATGAAAAATAAAGTTTTAAGTGATACTTGTATTACAAGGTAAAGAGAAGTAAGGGCATCTTTCTACTTCTTTATGTATATGATTTCTTAGTTGTTTTAAATAATTTATATTGTATGGGATTAAGCAATTATTGTTTAGCATTCCTACATAAAAGACTTTGGAAAAACATTTTTTATCCTAGGTATTCATATTTATTGAACATGTCTCAAAATTTGTTAGGTATTTCTCAAAAGACATTTGTTAGGTATTTCTCAAAAGACATACTTAGAGCGTGTGCTGTAAAAGTTTAATATGAATGCTTGTAAACATTCTACAGTAACAATTTCTCATGAAAAAAGTATTATTTTTGGAACAATGTTCAAAGAATGAAGCTTAAAGAGAGGGCATAAAGGGTATTTCATATATCAACATAAAAGAGAACTCGATCTATGCACAATTATGCACTATGTTGGATATTGAATTCATAATTGAACTTTCAGGTATATATTTATCCAACTCAAGTTTAAATTATTAAAATGTAGTCAAACGAGTTTTGAGGTATTTAAAGAAGAATAAACGTTATATTTTCTGTACAGATAGGTCGAGAACCTAGGTTATATTGATTCAGAGTTTATTATGTTTTCAAATGACATAAATTCTAAATTAGGGTATATCTTTATGCTAATAAATGGTGTTGTATCTCAAAAAAGTATTAAAAAAACTACTTGTTACTTCTTCCACTATGCATGTTGGGTTTGTAATGTGTCATGGAACTACATCACAAGCTATATGATTAAAGAATCTTAGTGGATAATTACTTATGGTTAATTCAATTGCTAGACCTATATACTTATGTTGTGGTAATAATTTTAATATTTAGTTTAATAATAACAATAATAATATCGCAAAATCTTAAACAATTGAAAGTTAAATAACTATTAAAAAATTTTATAAATCATATTAGGACACTGTATATATTAGTTTCACCCTATTATGTATAGGGATATGTTAGTAATATGGGTGTGTTAGATTCTTCTAACACTATTAGTTATGTTAATTTTATTTTTGTTCCAATTTCAATATTTGAATCGATGTAGTTCAATTACATTATTTTGTTGTATGATGATCATTACTACAATTCAGTCATAAGAATTGTCATTTCTTTATATGGTTTATTAATGAGATGTCAAAAAGATGTAAAGCCTTAAATTTTGTTTCAATTTTAAACATTTAAGTCTACAAGCATATTTAAAGTTGGTATTAGGCTATTTATTATTTCTCCTAACACATAAAAGTATTTCAAAGACATATAAGATATTTATCCTATAAAGAATTTCTTTATTACAATTTAGTACAAATTGAGAGAAATCATATCATAAAATTAACTTTGTGTATTGTCATACTTCCATTTTTTTGTTGATATCAGTGACGTTATTAGGTGTGCATGATCATACTGAAATTGTGTTGTATATGTCATTTAGAAGATTTTTGGTACCAAAAATCTTATTGAACTTAATGGTGGATATTGAATTCTAAAAGATGCATTGATAAAATTTTATTATTAAATATTTTATAAGTTAAAATATTTTATTTTTAAAACTGGTAATAATTAATATTGTTTAAGGAGGAGAATCAAAACTAAAACAAATTGTAATTAATATTAAAAATAAACGAAATGCAGAATCTAATTTGGATTATAGAACTTATATCAGTGTTGGCTATAGAGGTTTGTTAAACTTGTGATACCGAATCCAATACAAATTTATATAAGAAAGTTTGGTCCTATTAATTTAATACAAGTATAATTAAGAAATTTCTGACCTATTAAAAACTCTGTAATTAAAAAAGGTAAAAAGCAATATCATACAATTCTGTTATACACTCAATCATAATAAAAATTATGGAAAAATAAAAGGATCAAATTTTTATAACCATATTGTTAAGTATACAATTTTTTTGAAATAATCTCTTTACTAATCAGAGATAAAGTTGTGTATCTACCAGACTCTATGTATCAACAAAATTTTTATTGAGTTGTTTTGGTGTTTGTATTAAGTATACAATTTCAGGATAAATATCGCCGTTGAAATTAGGATTTGATCATAAATCCTTAAAGCGGATTTCAAGTTTTTGTGCCCTAAGTTCTGCTCATCCAGTATGGTCATCAGTTAGGTTTCTAGAATGGAACTTTTGATGTGTCCTTAAGTTTGATAGTTTCTAACATTTAGGATGATACCCCAAATCTATTTTGGATTGATCTTGTGACTTTCATAATTTGTCGTCGGATTTTCAGTTTGAAAACTCCGTTTCTATGTGTATACAAAATGTCATCAGAGGAATTCCCTTACTAGTTTGTCCTTCCGTTTGTTCAAGTTGAAGAGAAAGTAAAAGGTTGTATCTTATGATTAGTTGTACCATACGAGGTACTTGTTGGACTCCACTCTATGAGTGTTTTCTTTCCCTCTTTAGTTCTACTCAATGAAATATGCATCCCGGATAATAGACAGTCCGCTATTTCATTAAACCGAAAATTATCTCTTTCGATCCTCTCAGCACCGTTGTTCCTGTGCCTTTCACTTGGAAATAACCCTCAATTTCCTTGCGAGATTTGCAGATCTTTGTTTATTACAGCATTAACTAAAGGATACGGTGCATGATTAGTCTTTTTCGGAAAGCTCATAAAATCAGTTCAAGGTTGATGGAATGGAAAAGACATCATTTACTTGATGATGACAGGTTTACTAGTGGTAGTACTAACACTGAAAATCTCAAGCCCATTTGGCAAGTACAAACTAGATATGTAGTTTCGTAAATTACCCGCCAACGTCAATCTTTGTAATAGCAACATACGTGCTCCAAGTTCGAAGGAGCAGAATTAGCAATTGTCTTCTCACCTTTGAGCAGAAACAAAATTATTGCTTCATGAATGTGAGAAGCAACTCACTAGCTGACTTCAAGATTGGTTAACACTTATCACCCCTTATGCAGAATTAAGAGGTCCTAAATTTAGATCTTTATTATATTTTCTAATTTAGAAAAATAAAAGAGCGAGATCATTGCTTTGTCAGTCAAAGTGGTGAATAAAAATTGCGCCGCATTTTGCTCGAAGCCTCGCCTTTACTTGGCTTCCCTCTCAAACATGCTGAATCAGTGCCTTAAGTCGTGAATCTGAAAAGCACCAAAAACCAATTTCATTTCATCATCATCATCTACCCTTGTCGGTTGCCACCAAAAGTTGACATCAAATGTTTCAACCCAAATCACCTACCACAGCACATGACGCTTCTTGATATGGTACACACGTGTGTAAGTAATGGCCCAATATCCTCAATTGCCAAAGTCTGCGACTACGAGTCCTGCACTTACGTGCCACTTTCCAAACCATTTTGTGGCCTATCTCCAACATATCGGTTACGTGTTCAGATGAAATCTAACTTTTCTGGTTTGTAGTAATTCAACCGTTACCATGATTAATCTTAGAAGCACAATGTCAGATATTTAAGGGTTCGTTCAACCGTTGCCACTACTACTAGTAGCAGTTTCAAATTGGATAACTCAGAAACTATTCTTAATGTAAGTGGATTGGTTCATTGTACCTATTGTATTTATTTAATTTTAGCACAAGATTCCCTTCAAACCTAGAACAAGGTATGGTCACAAAGCATTCATTATTCATAAAGGCTTCATTACCTGGAATTGAAAGCTGTTTAGCAACATATCAACAATAAATAAGTTGGAATAAGCAAGTACATGGCTGCTGAAGATGTAACCTATAGTTACATTTTTGTCATTATAAATATGGACAAGGGCAGTGGCTAGCTTGTTTTGGAAAATGTCGGAAGCTTTATTAGTTGCTACACCTACTTCTACTTGCATCTGATGATAAAAGTCCAATGCTAATTCGGATTTATACTAACAAGGGAGCCTTTCGCTTTCTGCACTGTCAGATTCCCTATAATGCAGATTTCAAGCACTAGTTATTAGATATCAATAATTTGGTTAACTGGTTCTTTTGTTATAATTAAAAATTTTATTAAATTATTAAAAAAATAGCATATTCATATAAGTGGATTTTTTAAAATATTGTAATCTTTCTTTCCTTTAATTTTCTTTTCAAAATTAGGTGCAATAACTCGGATATAATGATCTCTAAAATTGAAGTAAATTTGTGAATTAGCCTTTGAAACACATACCAGAGTCAGAAAATTTAAGACAAGAGCAGGAGTAAGTCCCCAAACAAAGTAAATTAAATCATTAAGTACAGATGTAGAAAAGTCACCAAGAGAAAAATCCAAGTTGGAGCTTTACTCGTAAAATTCAACACAGCTGCTCTCTTGCTTTTCGGGTTTAGAGGATGTCTTCAATAACTTACGCTGACTTCTGGGAGCTTAAAGCAACTTATAATACCTGAACACAGTAGTTTTACAAGTTTTCAACAAGGCTATCTATTTTTCTTTTTTTTCAGATATAGATACATCAACATGAACCTGAGAGTGGAAACTGTAAGTTATAGAATCAGTCACTTTTCACGATCAATATTTACATTCGGTAAAATATATAGCTGATCAGCAACACTGGTGATGCCAAATAAAGTTTGTAGAATTTTAAAAGAATGGCAGAGAGTGAAGGGAGAAAGAAGAACAGGAAAATTATGTGATTCTATGGTAAAACTTGCGTCCACAAATACAAGACTACTTACGTCTTTTTCATTAAACAAGTTCGTAAATTGTATTCGACATAAAACACATTTAATTTATTTTTAGTATGTCTTGATTTACATAATAATAACATCAGAATGTGGATTTCATAATAAATATTTGATGAACTAAGAAATGATGTAATATATTTTAACATATTCTAATAAAGTCAACTATCTATTTGTTGAAAGAAAAATCCTGAAAAATTCAAACTTATAGAAGTATGCATTGATTGCATTGTACATGATCTTATTTGAAAAATACTTTAGCATCTCATTATGGTTGTCAAGTCCAGATTTATTATTGTGTATAATCGTTTACCAGTTTAAAATTTGATGAATACATATAAAACCAATAAGGTATACACTTAACCCACGAGCGCTGCGGTGGGGCAGTAGGCTCCTCCATCCTTAAGCAGTGTTTTCATTCCAGGTCTTGGGAATGAAGTCATTTTAAAACTGACCAAGGAGAGTTTTCTTGTCTAAAAGGGTCCTGTTTAGTTCGAATTTAGATTAGTCGGTTGTTCATCTAGTGCTGAATATCGGGTGGTTTAACCAAAATTAAAATAAGAAATTATTATATTGTCTTATTTTTAATTTAATTTTATGTAACATATAAACTAAACTTCTTATATTCATGTATATTATTTTTTAAAAGATAGTCTAGCTTGTTATAACTCTTTAAGTTTTTCATTCCAAAATACTCCCTCCGATTCATAATAAGTGTCGTTTTAGATACATTTTAATAATTCAAAATAAGTGTCATTCTTGACTTGTATGCATTTTTATAATTTTATTTCCAAAATTAACCTTTGATTCCTCTCTCATCTTAATTACACAGATCACAATTTCAAGGTAATTTAATATTCCATTCTCTTATATTCTTATCAACCATTTATAACTTCACAGGGGTCACGAGGTAACTTTATGGGAGTATTAATAAGGGTATATCTATAATTTCATTAACTTTCTTAATAAGCGTGCATTTTTCGAAAACGACACTTATTATGAATCGGAGGGAGTATAAAGTATAATTTGCATATTTTGTTAGATTCCATGCAAACCACAAAATGACGGAATTTTAAACTTTTTAATGAAATATTGACGCATTTTAATAGAGAGATTCTTAAATTCTTAGAGACCTTAATTAATGATTACAAATACTATTACCCTTTTATCATTTTAGTACATCTCAAATGAAAGAAAAGGTTCTGATTTAGATTATTTATATTAGAAACTCACTTTTATTTTCTTTTAAAAGAAATTGGAGTAGTTTATGCCTTATTCAGTCTCAAATTATAATTCCACTATTCGTAACATTCCGAATACGTAACATATGAGTGTACAATAAAAAAAGTGACAACTTTATACGTAAAGGAAAGAAAATCAGCAATTTTAGAAGTAAAGGTGTGAATCTTCATAATCCAAAATCTTAGGGCCTATATAATGCTAACTGCCTAATATAATATGAGACCATCAATTACTTCTTCGTTGTTCAAAATATAAAGACAGACTTGACAATTTACATCGACTTTCAAAGATTTTAGCTGCCCGTTCAGTTAACTAAAGAATTCTAAAGCGGTGTGGTAGTCCTGCAGAACATTGGAGGGGGCTTGCCTTTGACTGCCGAACTCTGGAGAATCTACTCGAGTCTCACACTGACATGGGAGCTTGGCTATCGATGAGTTGTCGTCAAAATGGATTCATTAGAGGTTATTAACATTCTTTCTTCATCCAATTTAGTATTGTCTGAGGAAAATTTTTTGGGATCAGGTACCTAATGCGCACTGCGAAAGAATTGATGTCGGTTTGATGATGTTTCCGATGGAGTTTTTGGTTTGGTATGTTTTCGACCTAGAGGAATGAAGAATGATGGATATTTGGAATTCAACAATCAAGAAAATAAGAATACGCAAGGTTTGATTTCTACGACACCTCTCGGAAACTTGCTCCAAGCAATCTTGATGATCAAAATAAAACCCAAAGAAACGAACAATCAACACGTCATAATTGAGAAAACAATTGATAAGTGAAAGATGGTTCGAAAAGTAACAAAAACAAGAGAATAATGTTTCTCCCTATTGAAGTCGACGGCACTCAAACAATATAATCTAAAAGTCGTCCAAAAACTCTAAAACATAAGTATTTATATCTAGGTCAAATAATAAAAGGTTGGGCTAAAATACATGGAAGCCCAACATAAAACGAAGTCTAAAAATTAAATAAATAGTCTGATATGCTCCTGGGCTTAAGTGATGAAGCATTAAAATAGCCCAAGTCTTCGTGTTTTCAAGTTTCAAGTGTATCCGGTCCAAAGATTTGAGATAACTGAATCAATTTGGGTTGTGACTCAGATAACTCTCCTCCAATAGGCTTGGTGCACTCCATCCTCTCCACAAATTGGCCCACATGCGCATAGAGAGCCGTCTTAAGTTTCTCGGTCCTAACTCTGGACATAGGTTCAATTGGAATGACAAGCTCACCCCGTAATGTTCGTCATCTCCATGATGATCCTTACTCCTGCTCACATTAGTCCTTCCCTCCTTAAGAAGATTCGTCCTCGAATCTAAATTCATATCAAAAGGAGAAAGATTAGTAATATTAAAAGTTGCAGAAACAGAATACTCACCTGCCAGGTCAATCTTGTAGGCGGTGTCATTTATCTTCTCTAACATCTGGAACGGACCATCGCTCCTAGGATCCAGAGTAAAAACACTAGGCAAAGCATCAAGAGGGTTAGTGTCAAAAACTAAACGCTCTCTGTATCTCACCGTTACTAGTGCTCTTTTCTCTCCAGTTACTCTCCTCATGTCTTTTCCTCTAGCATATAATTGTGTTGAGTTTTGGCTCTTTTATTTGTCCTATATTGGTTGGGGAAAACAATTGGGACAAGGCTCTTGCCTATATAAGGAGGTTGTTATCTCCTTGGTTAAGGTACCAATACAAAGTCAAATATTTGTATGATAAATTTGACTCTAGTTAAATTCCTCTTTTGATGTGAGAGTTGGAGAGTTTGTTTTGGGTATTTCTTTATGGGTGTGTTGGTGTATTGGGGATTGGGTGAGAGGAAAAATTGTGTGATTGTAAGGATTTTTTCACATAGTAGATTTTCTTCTCAGTGCCTATGGTTTTTTTCTCCGGTTTGGGAGCTTTCACGTAAATTTTCTTGTGTTGTATTTATTTCTCTATTTTTGATATTTTTGTCTATAAAATATCCTTGGGTGTGGGTTCGGGAGGTCTAAATTTCTAACAATTGATATCAGAGCCAACATGTGTTTTTCTTGAAAATTCTAAGTATGCTCTGTGGTCGTAGTTTTGACTGATCTTTCATATCAGAAAAGATTTTCTTGAGAAAGGTTCATTTGGTGTGGTAGTGTGGAAGTGTATGTCTAGGAAAGTTTTGGCTAAGGAAAGACTTGGTATTTAAGTGTGTCCTTTGTGACCAACCTCTCTTTCCTAAGAACTTACCTGGTGTACTATTCATTTCTACGATAAAATTCATCAAGGTAGAAGAGCACAAGAAAAATGTCAAGAAATAGGGCTTCAAATCTTCTTAGATTTGAGGTGGAGAAGTTCGACGAGAGAATCAATTTTGTCTTGTGGCAAGTGCAAGTCAGGGATATTTTGATTCTGTCGGGGTTACACAAGGCATTGAAAGGCAGACAAATCCCCTGATATTAGGACTACTACTAGTGATACTGGCAAAACGGTTAGTACGGACAGATCTAGTATGAGCAATGAAGATTGGGAGGATCTGGATTTGAGAGCAGCAAGTGGGATACGATTATGTTTGGCTAAGAATATCCTTGCGAATGTGCATGGAATATCTACAACAAAGGAGCTCTGGGAAAAGCTCGAGGAGTTGTATCAAACAAAGGGCATCTCAAATCATGTGGACCTAAAGGAGTTGTTTCATACACTGCGGATGAGGGAAGATACTAAAATTTCAGATCATTTAAGTGCTCTCAATGGGATCGTCTCTGAACTGGAGGCAATTAGAGTTCATATAGATGATGAGGATCAAGCTTTGAGACTCATCTGGTCTCTTCCACCTTCATATAAACATATGAAGCCTATTTTGATTCATGGGAAGGAGAAGATAGTTTTTTTTTTCTGAAGTTACCGAAAAACTCTTTTCAGAAGAGAGAAGACTGGGTGGTGAAAAAAGCGTTCCTCCTAAAGACTCAGCTCTGGTGGAGTTGGATATCGGAAGAAGAACATTATGAAGAAAAATGTAGTATGCTGGAGTGTGGACAATTTGGGCACGTGAAGAAAACTTGTTCGAGAGGTGGAGCGGGTTCGGCAAGAGGCTCTGGGTCAGTTAATGGAGAAACTGATAATGTCGCTAACATTGTCTCCATGGATGATGATTTTGTTCTCTAAAAAAGGGGGGGCATATACATCCTCATGGCATACCGCTAATCCCAAAGTTGCTATGATAGAGGATGTGTTACTGTTAGCTGGTCCATAAGTTTGCACACGGGCATTGGTTTGGCATTAATGTAAGGTGTGTGGTGGAATTTATGTCGATGGCTGATGAACTTCTAGGGCAGCCAAACATGGGAGTTGCACCATAATTTTTCAACAAGGTTATTTTCGACATGTGCCGAAGAAAAAGGCTTAGAATTGGTTTATTCTGCGTGGGTATGCTTTTATGGTGGAGCATGATGCTGTGAAGTATGATAATTCTCTACATTGAGAGTTATGTTATTTTCAGGAGATCTTCATTGAGGCGGAGTGTGGTTGTGGGATTAACCAAAGTCGCCAAGGTGAAGATTGTTGAGTTTTGGCTCCTTTATTTGTCCCATATTAGTTGGGGAAAACAATTGGGATAAGGCTCTTGCTTATATAAGGAGGTTGCTACCTCTTTGGTTAAGGTACAAATACAAAGTCAAATATTTTTATAACAAATTTGACTCTAGTTAAATTCTTCTTTTGAGGTGGGATTTGGAGAGTTTATTTTAGGTATTTTTTATGGGTGTGTTGGTGAATTGGGGATTGTGTAAGAGGAAAAATTGTGCGATTGTAAGGATTTTTTCACATAGTAGATTTTCTTCTCGGTGCCTGTGATTTTTTTCTCCAGTTTGAGAGTTTCCACTTAAATTTTCTTGTGTTTTCATTATTTCTCTATTTTTTGATATTTTTTTCTATAAAATATCCTTAGGTGTGGGTTCGAGAGGTCTAAATTCTCAACAAATTGCACAGTAGAAGATAAAGACAATAGATAACAAGTTAAGTCCTATAATCTTATAGAAATTCCCACTTCTACAAGCAGAGGAAAGGCAGACTAGTGGTAAGGCTAACTCCATTCACCCAGAACTGAATAGTAAAGCACCTATTACCCTGGAAGAAGCTAGTTGTTGAGGGTCTGGAGCTATTGATGATACTCTTCTTGTAACTGATCCTGATGCTTTTAGTAATGACCTTAATATTGAAACAAAATAGTAGATTGACCATAAAGAAGATCATGAAGGTTTTTAACTACACGTTACTAACTCTACGAGGAGAACTTCAAAGAGGAAAGGGAAAAACCAAAAAGGGGGATCTTCCCTCAATGACAGTACTGATTTGGAACATTAGAGGGCTCAATGATTCTCTAAAAAGATCCATGGTGAAGGATTTTGTTAAAGCACAATAGCATTATTAGTTGTTTTGATTAAAACCAAAAGTAAGGAACCACTGTAGCTTAAGGATCTTTCTTTTTTAGGAGCTAATTGGAAATATTTCTCAAATCATCTCTCCCACTATAATGGGAGGAATTTCTGTTTCTTTAACTCTGATATTTTAGTTGTAGTTGAGTAAAGTGACCAACTTATGCATTTGTAATGTCATCTTGAGGGGTGTAATGTAGCCTTCGATCTTACTTTTATATATGCATCCAACTTCAGGCTTTGGTTGGATCTATTCAAATTACAATATGCTTTGCAGCTTGCTTGGTTAGTATAAGGCGACTTTAATTACACCTTAAGCTCGATAGAAATAAAAGGGGAAAATTCTCTATAGGTGACACTAAAGAGCTCAATTATTTTTTTAACAATAGGGACCTAATGGACCTCTCCTCATCTAATAGGTTCTTCACTTGGTCCAATAAACAAGTGGGGGTATGTTTATAAGGAAAAAACTTGATAGAACTTTGATCAACCCCAACTGGGCAGCTCAATTCGAGCATTCTCATGTACATTTTGATGAAATCTCCTCTCAGACCACTGTTATGTGATTATCCAAGGAATTGCTTAAATCATAAAGATTATAGCTCCTTTTTGATATTTCAATGGTATCTCACAAATGGAGGGCTTTATGAATCTTGTTTTCAGCTCTTAGCTATTGGATATCAATGGTTATAAAACATATCAGCTAATGCAAAAATTGAGAAAGGTTAAAGCTGTTATTAAGTTATTTCACAGACATAACTCTTATCACCTCTCTGATCTCAATCAACGTCATTGAATTGCCCTTTTGCAACATGAAGCAACTCATAACTAGCTCACTGGATCAGGACATCAAGTTTTAGTTAGTTTCTCCTTTTATTAAGCAGGAGATAAAACATGTGATTTTCAACATGCATCCTACCAAAGCCTCAGGACCCCACAAGTTTTCTGCTGGTTTCTTCTAATAGACTTGGGAGATTACAGGAGATTATTTACGAAAGCTGTCCTAGAATTTCTCATCCTCTAAGCTGCTTCAAGAGGTAAACCACACTTATATTTCCTTAGTGCCTAAGAAGAAACAGCCCTTGCATATGTCAGATTTTCATTTGATTTCTTGTTGCAACACACTCTATAAAGTTCACACTAAATTACTTACTGATAGATTTAAAAAGGTGCTTAAAGAAGCTATCTATGTCTCACAAAGTGCTTTCATCTCGGGGAGAAACATCAAAGACAATATAATACTTCTATAAGAGCTGATCGAAGAATATGCTTCGATAAAAAGAAACAATGGCTAGTTAATGAAAATTGATTTCTTTAAAGCCTTTGACACTCTCAATTGGAGCTTCATCCAAGTTTGTTTAGAATCTTTGGGAAAACCTGAACGATTTTTCAAATGGATTATGACTTGCATCTCTACTGCTTCCCTGAGTGCTCTTATTAATGGCACGCCCTCCACTCCCTTTCGAAATGCAAGAGGCATTAGGTAGGGGGACCCTTTATCCTCCTACCTCTTTACAATTGCTATGGAAGGCTTGTCCAGATTATTAAACAAGCTTATTGCTTCTAATGGCATCTTTACTTTTCATCACAGATGTGCAGAAGATGACTTGGTGCTCCTTAGTGGCGTTGAAGCCAGTTTTGTTAACTTACTGCTTTAGACTTTGAAAACCTTTTCTAAATGGTCTGGCTTGAGAATAAATTTTGATACAAGTCACTTGTATATGTCATCAGATGTGCGTAACAAAGAGGAGCTCAGTAACATGATACGTATGAGCTTACACCGCCATCTATCATATGTAGCCTGATTAACTTTGGCTATATATCCTCAATAGCATCCATTTACACTGGTCTACTCATATAATCTTGCCTAAAAGGGTTACGAAGGAGATAGACAAGATCTTGAAAGCTTTTCTTTGGTCGAGTAACACTGAAAATGCCAGGAAGGCAAAGGTTAAATGGAGCGAAGTTACACTAATGAAGAAACTAGGGGGCTTGGGCATTATATTAGTTTCTAAAACATAAAAGGTGTTGTTATATAAGCGAAGATGGAGATTATTTACAGATAGAGGGGCATTATGGATTATTTGGGTGCATGGAATTCATCTTTAGAATACGAGTTTCTAATAGATTTTACCTTTTACTTAACATTGTTAGATTTTCAGTCAACTATTGCCATTTGAAAGCTTCATTTATTCTTTCATCAAACTGTTGGTGATAAACGCAAGCGCACGTTTCTATCGTCAAGTAGTAAAAATATCGATCCCATGGAGACCAAATTAGTTAAAAAGTAATACTCGTAATAACTTCTAATTTAAGCTAATAACATAAAAATTAAAGAAAAGAT
>JANIHZ010000003.1:53224503-53238646 GCA_027478365.1 Erythroxylum rufum | reverse complement strand
TGTTTAGTGTGTTACATTGAAAGAGATGTATTTGCAAATATTGACAATGATGTTGTTATGAAAAGATTTCAATCTATAAAAAATAGGCGAGGATCATTGTAATTTTAACTATTTTATATTCTTAATAAAACTTTGTTTTTTATTTATTTTTGATATGAAAATTTTTATGAAATTTATATTTTATTTTAGCCCCGCATATCTCCGTCCTTGGCTCCGTCACTGCTAATGGCGGTTATGGATTTATAGACTAGCAGCGATTGGAGAGAGTAGCGGTGGTTGTGGAGGCTTATGCGATTGGGCTTAGGAGTAAGGCATGTAGGTGACATGCGGAAGAGACGATCGTGAGGTAATGGTTAGCGACAACATGTAAGGTGGTGAGGGAGAGACGATGATGGCTGGAGCCGAGTTGGGAGTGTGAGACGTCGGTGACAGAGAGGAGAGAATGTGCATGAGAGAGTGTTTTTTTTTCCAAACAAGTCATTTATTTTTTTGAAGTTTACGGTACTCAGTGGCGAAGCCAGGAATTTATTTCAGGGGGGGCAATGTATATATATATTAATAATGGTAAACATTAATATACAAAAAGATTAAATAAGAAAAAAAAGTTATTTGTACAAATAAGCGATCCACATTGACTTCGTATCCACATAACTATATACTTCACCATTCTATTAAACAAGAACATAAAATAAATATTGCAATATTAAATACAAAATATTTAAACTAATTGTTTTCAAACATACTCTCTACGAGTTTTCATATTCTGAAAATGTTTGATGATATCCTCATTCTTCACATTATCAAATACATCTTTTTCAATAAAAGTAACTAAACAATCATTCAATAGCTCATCACCCATACGATTTCGCAAACGGTTCTTGATAAAGTTCATTGCAGAGAAGGTTCTTTCTACCGTTGCTGTCGCGACAGGCAAGATCAATGCTAGCTTCAATAACAAATAAACCAACGGGTACACAACATGTTTTCTTGTTTCAACTAATTTCTTTGAAAGGTCCCCCATTCCATTAAGTTCCAAGAATCTTTTGTCTAACCGCACATCCACAATATAACTTTCAAGTTGATTGTCAAGTGTCATAAGTTCTATTTCAGAAAACTCAAATGGATAAAATTGGGCTAATTGAACAAGTTTCTCCTTATTAAACTCAACAAATGAATCTCTAGGACTCAAGCATGCCACACAAAGTAGCAATTCTGTACTCATTTCTGTGAATCTATTATTGAGTTCTTGGAGTTGCCTATCAATTACTTGATAAAACAATTCAACTTGAAAATGATGCAAATTAGAAACTTGAGCAGCTTTTCTACGAGACCTCCCTTGGACTACAAATAGATCATTCATATCCGGTACAATAAGACTATGTTTGTCACAAAACAAAGAAACTTCACCAAGTAATGAATCCCATCCATTTTCTCTCATTTTCTGCAATCGTTGTTTTGATACCCCCACTAATGCCATTGCATTTATAATATCTTGATCTTGTCTTTGTAGTGCCTTAGAAATTTCATTAGTGATGCCCAATACACTTTTCATCAAATGCAAACAAAAGGCAAACTCAAAAGTTTGTGCTAAATTTGATAAAGCACAAGCTTCTGCTCTTTGTTCAGAATTAATGCCGTCATTCTCAACAATTTCAAGCACCTCAATTATTGAAGAGAACATGGCAATCAAGTTAAGTAACGTACCATAATGAGAGCCCCAACGAGTATCTGCTGCTCTTTTTAATCCAAGTTCTTGATTTAAGCCACGTCCACTAGAGATTTCACCTTTTTCCAATGCCTCAACAACTTTATTAAGTTGTTTCTCTCGAAGAATGTCACGACGTTTGCAGGAGGCTCCAACTACATTTGTCAAACTAGCAACAAGATTAAAAAAGGAAGCAATCTGAATTTGATCTTTTGCAATTGCAACAAGTGCCAATTGAAGTTGATGTGCAAAACAATGAACATAAAAGGCACATTGGTTTTCTTTCAAAATCAGACTTTTAAGACCATTAAATTCTCCTCTCATGTTACTAGCCCCATCATAGCCTTGCCCGCGAATTCTTGACAAACTTAGCCCATGCTTTGCCAACAATGACTCCAATGATTCCTTAAGTGACAACGCGCTTGTATCCGAAACATGAACAAGGTTGAGAAACCGCTCAATCACACATCCTTTTGTATCCACATAACGTAAAACAACAACCATTTGTTCTTTGACTGATATATCACGAGACTCATCAATCAAAACAGTAAAAAATTCATCTCCAATATCAGAAATAATGGCTTTTGTAGTCTCATTAGCAGCAGCATTAATGATATCTTTTTGAATGTCTGAACTTGTAAGCTGAAGGTTTCCTCGAGCTTGTTTGAAAACCTGACCAATTGCTTCATTATGATCGCCTAGAAATGTTAACAATTCAAGAAAGTTTCCTCGATTGCTTGAGCTTTTTGATTCATCATGCCCACGAAAAGCCAATCCTTGTCGAAGAAGAAATCGAAGGCAATCAATAACTGCAGTCAATTGAATTCGATATTCTTCTTTTACTTTATCGGATTGCCTACAAATAGCAATATCAACATGTTGCTTTCGATTCATAAGTTCAACACATTGCCTATAACTCTGATTATGACCACTATTAACCCCTCCAACATGAGTCTTTAGTCCAGATTTATCCTTCCAATTAGACCATCCCTTAGAAACAAATGTCTCACCAGCCCCTTGATTCCCACATTGCGGCCTCATAAGATAGCAATATAAACAATAAACACTATCCTCAGTTTTGCTATAGTCTAACCAACTACCAAACTCATCATACCATTTAACATTGAAACGGCGTAAAGACTCACCCAATTTCTTTTGTGGAAACTCATATTCTCATGGTTGACAAGGGCCTTTCTGCAAATAAGCTCTTCGGATTGCATCTCGATCATTAGAATGATAACATAATATCTTAGGATGTTTTGCAGGATCTGCTGGAAGATTTCTCAAATCAACATCCAAAAATCTTTTCTTTGATGTCGACACCCATTTGTTCATGACAAGCAAATTAAAAAAAAATACTCTCTTAATTTCTTAAATAAATTAAATACACATCTAAACTAAATTTATTCACATTATCACAATATCACATAATGAATGTTTCAAAGACTCAAACTTTCAAAGTCCACTGTCCATAATTGATTAGGCAAAGTCCACTATCCTACTCAAAAAGGAAAGATTTTTATTAATCGATCACTATATGTCTATATCATATTATCACTAAATGACAAAGTTCTTTACTTGAACCAGGAACTCTAGGAGGCAGGAAACTGGAAACGCATAATAATTGAATAAACAAAGCTAGGTTAATTACAATCAAAGTTAAATAATAAATTAATGATAGTATTCTAAAAAAAATAGATTAATGATTATCAAATATCAATTTATTATTATGATAAAAAATTAGAAGTTGTCACTTGTCATGAAACTAATAAACGAAAGAAGAAGCAATGAAGCACATTGAAGAAAACAAAAGAAATTGAGAGATTTGATAATAGAAAGAAATGGACGGTGTCACGGTGAGTCGGTGACTTACTGACTGCCTCTGCGTGACTGGTGAAATATGAAGGCTGAAGCGATGGTCGATGGCCTGCCGCTTGGTTGGTTTGTTTAATTTAGGGGATTTTGTTTTTTTATGCGTTCTTTATTCGCGTGTACTGAATGTCAATGCACTGTGCTTGCTACTGCCCAGCCTATGTAAAGTTGTGTAACACTGTTTTTTTTTAATTGTTTGTAAACAAGCCGGCCCATTATTAAGAAATTGTCAAACCAAGCCTTATTAATAACCGGACTTGAGCTAAGAAATTGTCAAGCACTCAAGCTAGGCCTTTAATATAGTTTTTTTTAAAAACCAATCCACCATGGGCAACAACATTCTTTTAAGTGGGCAACTTCTATATGCATATATATCTTCTTAAAAAAAAAATTTGAGGGTGGGCAAATGTAGCTTCGCTACTGAATATCATGTAAAATTCAAGCAACTCTGACATAAAATAACATTAACTTCAAGCAACCATGCAATATTACTTGATATAGGTCAAACAATAATTTGTAACATGTTAGTCACTTATAGAGGAAGCATATCATATTGAAACTATCGACAAAGAAAAGTATTATGTCAGGACTATATTTTACCTTTAATCTACCACAATAGATAATATGGTCCAAAGTTGTCTACACTTGTCTCCTATACTTACCTATATAAACAATTATCTTAATTAAAATTAAAAAAATATAACATATGGCTTTAATATAAACAAATCTTAGACACTGAAATATGGAGAAATTGCACTACACTCTGAAATAAGAAAAAGCCCACCACGAGAAGCATACCTCACCAAACGCCGACGAGCGCCCACAGCGATAAATGGAGAAAAGCCACACACCCATAAACAGAGAAACATGAGCAAGATGGATTAGAGATCTCAACACCCATAAATAGAGAAACACGAGGAAGATCTTCTGAATTATCTCCACGTTTGGGTTTATGCCAAACGCTGTTGTCTGTTGTCTGATGTTATTTTTGTTTGATTTCATCATTAGATGACAACCTTTAATGTAAACTCAAACATTGTCGTCTGGCATTGTTTTTCGTTTGGCAATGAAGGCAAACATAAAACAATGCCAAACCCAAGCTTTGTCATCTAGAATTAGGCAATAACAAACTCACAAGGATGTTTGGTCTCAAGTTAACTAGAGAAATGCAGAATCTAAATATTGCTCCCCAAAGGGCAAAGAGATATGATCGACATTAACTCAAACTTAAATTATACAAGGGTATCTTAAATTTGAGTCCTCATGACAAGCTACAACTATGATTCAGACATCACTGAGGTCAATACAAACCCACAATTAATTAATACTACTGAAGAATAAAGAATTTTTCCACAAAACTAAACGCGCGACTTTGAATTCCCCTTGACACTATCTTCCTACACCTTCCACCTAAAACTTGTCTATCTACTTTTCCCTTCCAGTTTTGATGGAGGAAGTGTTCCAAACACTCTGTCCCAGAAGGAAGATGTGATTCCAAAGCCCTTATCTTGGATTCTGAAGTGGTGATTCATGTGATATTTCTGCAGATCACCAGTCACAAACGTAATTAGCAAGCACAGATAAGACTTTCAATAACAGTCAACCAAAGAATCAGGTTTCAGAAAATAGATGAAATTATCTCATCGCCTTTGTATCCAAACAATGCCACACAACACAAAATTATTGGTATAACGTTCCCACCTTAAGACCTTTTGGGAAGTTGCTTTTGGGTTGACTATGGTGTACGTAGTAATGGGTGCAGTCGTATATCACATATCCGAATAAAACACCTCCAAACAAAGCCGGAGCAGTAGAAGGGGTGGCCAAAAGATTAGCCAAGTTCCAGAGCTGGAAAACAACAAATTGAAATGTCAAGCGGTGTGCAGTGTACAAATAAACATACACAAGATGCAGAACTGGGATACTAATTTGCAAAATTTAACGCCAACTATGTTTTCAAGCACGCCTTGCGCAGAAGCGTTAGTAAACAAAGTGGAAGATCCCAAATAACATCAGCAGTCAGGATATGGCTAAGATGGCTCTCTTAATACCTAAAGTGGCATATACAGAAAACAAGACTATTTTCATCTCAACCTTTCCTATATAGAGATCTATCAAAGGTATAGTCAAACTATAGCAGCCTGCTTCATAATACTTTCAGCACCAAAGCATATTAGATTGTTAATAGTTCAGAGTACCATAGATAGTGAGGAAGTAACGGGAAAATTTACAAAAACTAGAGCACAGTTTGAGAAGGGAAATACCCTATTTTCCAAGAACCAATAACTAGTTTATCAACAATTTGAAGACAACTTATAATTAAAAGCAGTATGTATTATGTACCGGAAATAGGAGAATAGCTGTTGCAGCTGGTGGAAAAACAAGCCTCAGATCATCCATAGGGTGCTTATGATGGATACCATGAAGAAGATAGTGTATGGTATTCCCCCTACAGGAAGTTGGCAAGGACAAGAAAGAATTTCACTAAATGTTCAACGAGAAGCAATACACAACGAGATAAGAGTGAAAAAGCAGAAAGACGAACCAATAGCTCTTTGTTTTGATGTGGAAAAGGAAGCGGTGCAAACTGTACTCCATCAAAGTCCATATAAAAATGCCAGAAACCACCACTGCAGCTATGTCTTGAAGTGTTTGTCCCATCTGAACAGACATTGATAGACACCAAAATACAACTGGCAACCAAATAACTGGGATTGCCCACCAAACTGTTCGAGTCAAGAACTGTTCCAAGCAGAAGAGTGTCTCAAAGATTCAACATATTTCATGTAAATGCCTGCACAAGTGAAACAACATTCACGCAGCAGGTTCCATATAAAGAAACATATACCTCTACAATATCATTTTCAAACAATCGAGGCCCTTCCTTGGAAACAATAGGCTGATGAATCCATTCCTCATAATCTTCTCCTAGATGACCAACCTGTGACAGAATATCAAGAAGTTAACCACTAAAATAGGGAAAGGAAGAGAAGATAAGGCTTTAAGGGCCTTAGATTGGGAGTGAACTTATCAAAAGCCCAAAAGAAATAGAAATTGTGGAATTGCATAAGGCACCAAGGAAAGGTAATAACAGGTTTAAAGAAAAAAGGAATAGAAACTTATAGCTTGCTCTAGAAGTTGGATTAACAGAAAAATGCATTGCACAAGGTTAAGTGGAATACTAAACAGAAATGTAGAATAAATAACTAAATACTTTAAACCACTACCGAGATGACCAAAGTAACTGAAGGAGGAAAGAGTATCACTTAAAAGACAATCCCCCGGAAACCATTTTTCATTCTAATCTTAAGCAAAAAAAAAAGAAAAAAGAAAAAAAGAAAAAAAGAAAAAGAAAACGTACACAATACCTTAAAGCACAGAACAACCACAACTATGAAAAGCTCAATTAAAAGTCAAATGTCCTTTACCTGGAAAACAAGAGCCTTATTTAGATCAACGGTGAATTTCCGTTCAGCCATCTTTGAGCTTCGCTATATAATTGAAGATACGAATTCAGAATGATCAGTAATGAACAGACAAAAAAGTAGTAAATAGGCCAGAAATTATAAAGCACAACCTGGAAATGTTCTTTATGTCATTTTACACTTTTGAAAGGCCTAGTTTAAGTCTTCAGCAAACAAAAGTTCAATTTTTGAATACGATACTTGTGGACCACAACTACAGATGCGAGCATAACTCACGATTTCTTACTTGCTAAGTTTCAAATTTACAATTACTAACTACGTATGGAATTGGGTCCTCCTTCAATCTTTCCCACAAGAAAGACAAAGGATAATCGAAGTCAGCGGTCCCACATGATTACTAATTCCTGTCCAAGCAACCAGAAGTAGTGCTTTTCCCTATTCCAATTATCAAATCTACAGTTGACCAAATAACTGATCTATTCGAAATCCATTAAAATTGCAACTTCATCCTGATGACACGTCTTTTATATAATATGTTCCATATTAGTTGCCTGTGCACTTTGTTTTTTCTTCGTTTTCTAGCGTCAAGAAAGACACACACCATCTTTTCAACTTCATATACTTCTCGTTCTTTTCTAAGCGTGGGACCCTTGGGATCAAAAGTTTCATCATTATGTCTTTGTGTAATAGCAAATAACCAACCAACAGCTCAATTAGGTAAAACAGGCCGCTCAATTCATTCAAACTCGATAATAAGCTTAGCCACACACATCGAAGATTCCTTTTTAAAACTCTCATAAAATTTCGGCGTAAATCATGAGCAACATGCACTAAAGTACAATGCATAATACATAAACTTTAAATTCGAAATAGCAAAAATCATTCTCTCATATACCCGCCAGTACTCAGTGCAATGAGGAATTTAAAAGAAAGTAAAAACTTTCTCACCAGCCAAACAGAGAATAGAAAACCAACATTGGTATCACAAACAGATGACGGAATAACAATGAAAAAAATGAACCCAGAATCCATAAATATAGCACAAAGACCGAAACTCTAACATGCAAAACAGCAGAAAATGGCATCAACCAAAAGCAATGCAGCGGGGGTCTAACCACACGAAGCGCTCACCAGAGCAAATTCCTTACTGGGTCTTCTCTTCTCTCTCTTTCCGGCGACAAAAACACCGTACCAGAGATCGATGTTTTTGTTGTCTGTGTTTACGATAACGAGACGAGTCGCAGAAGTGAAACCAAAACACGGATACAAGAACTCAGTGATTCAGTAATATTCTCTTTTTTCGGTATATATAGTCGAGGGGATGGAGAAATCTGAACCGTTGATTGCAAATCAAAAAAATGATGATGCTAACCGTCTGTCGAAGCGTCTCCAGGCTGGACACTTGTCTATCCAGCTCTGCGCCTGAAATGATCAGGGTAGTTTAGTAATTTTCGTCCCAACTTCCAAGTTCCTGTCCTCTGATTGGACATGATATTTTGGACGGGTCCCAGTAGCCATGTTCTGTGGGAGTGTCCATGATAGTCGCGTCCGTGCATGTGTATAGAAGCCCATGTGTATCTGCCAGTCAGCGCCCATGGTTTATGGGAATGAGCTAATGGATACTTGAGGTCTTTATGGTCTTTTTCTTGTTGATTTGTAAGGCATTATTGGAAGAACCGCGACAATAAATACCATATTTCATTGATTACTAATGAATATTTAACTTCAGTATATAAATGAACAAGGAACCAAGGGTGAGAAATTTGAGGAACACCAGTATAAGCCCCCTCCAATAGTCACCTTTACTATATTGTTTGTGCAGTTGCATGAACAAGTGTGGATCATAATCGAGTTAACATGTAGAAAAGGTGGTCCAACTGATGGAGAGCAATCCGTAGATTAGCATACAATTACAAACAATTCAGCAGGACCTCGAAGGGACAACGCTACTCCTGTCCTGCCCTTAAACATGTCGTGAGAAGACTATCTAGAGGCTGATTATCAGAACCTATTCACTTAACCATCGTGAATGAACCGTCACCACCTAAATGCAAGCTTTTAGGCTTGGAAATTAACGTACAAAGATTGGCAGACCCTAGTGACCATGTAGTCATTACAAGGAGAGTATATAACTGTAAGTGCCTTCAGATTCAGAAGCTCAGATGCGTTAAAATGCAAGTCTTTCTCCTTAACATTGATCGGTGCTGTAAAAGATTGAAACCTCACCCGGCATCGCAGGTTTGTAATAAGATTTACATATACAGTTAAAGATCTTTGTATCTCACTTTGCCAGCAACAAGTGAATTCTACAACACATTGATTTAGTCAAAATGCAGGAAGAAAACTTATGCATTATACCCAAAGGTTCAACGTGGGAACAACTGCTCCTTGGACAATTTAAGAAGCCTTGTCAATGGAGTGCTCCTAGGCTTAACATCGTTATGGCAAAATCTACTTAACACCTTCTCAATATACTACTGCTAAGACAACTTTAATGTTCCAGTTGACCAATCTCTAAAAATTCTTATGTTAAAGTATATGCTTTGCCACATCCAAATTCTTCATCTTAAATCTTTAAAACAACTTCCTTTTAAAATTATTAATCTTCATCTTGCTAGAACCTACATTCAGCATATCGTCAATATATAGAAGTAGAATAATATTAACCATCATTAAACTTGTTAAAGTAGTAACAATAATCCATGTCACTTCTTTCAAATTATTATTGCACATGAAGGCATTGATTTTATACCACTATCGCGAAGCTTGTTTTAATCCATACAAACTCTTATTCATCTCATACATCAAATATTCCTTCCTTTGAATCACGTAACTCTCTGGTTGCTACATATATATATATGTGTATATATATATATAATAATAATACTCAACAAAATTCTAATAATGGTTAGCTTCATAATGGAAGAAACTATCTCAATGAAATCAGTCTTTTTTTTCTGTAAGTACCCTTTAACTACTAATCTTGCCTTGAATCACATGCTATTATTCGATTTTACTTTAATTATGTAGACTCACTTATTGAGTAGTGCTTTCTTCCTAGCGGGTGATCACTCATTTAATTCAAGTGTTATTCTTCTCTAGGGAGCTCATTTCCTTATCCACAGAGATGTCAAAAATAACCTGACCCAACTCGACCCTGTCAAACTAGCCCACTGGCTAGAAGAGTTTGGCTTAGGCCACCATAGGTTGCGCCATGAACCAAGAGGATGGGGCCCAGCATTCACAAACAAAACGACATTGTTTTGTTACATTTTAAAAATAATTTCAATTGAAAAATGATGTCATTTTGCTTTAAAAGCAAAACGACGTTGTTTAAGTTGCATACAAAATTTTAAAACAAGAGATAAAACGACATCATTTTGTTGCAAGCAAAAACAACGACATTTAAGTTACTCAAAGGTTAAAAAAATAGAAGTAAAACGATGTCGCTTTGTTGATGCAAAACAACTTTAACTCTACGCTTCCCCCTCACCCAGCCAGTCATGCACGACAATCTCCTTCTCCTCTGGTTCTTCTTCGTGTCATTGTTTTGTTCATCACCTGTTCTTCTTCTTCGTGTCACCCAGTCACGTTCTTCCGTTGTTCTTCTTCGTGTCATCTGTCCTTTCCCTAGCTCCTTTGTCGGTAACCAACACACTAACTGACCAACGGTTCAACGTATTGTTAATAAGATAATCTTTTTTCTCAAATTTAATTTTTTATTAATTGTTGATTTTTTGATATTATTGTTGTTTGGTTTGGTGATAATAATCTAATTTGGCTAATTTGAGAACTTTGTATGTTAATAATGAGAATATGGGATAATGCATGTATAGTGTTTGATAAAATTCCCCACTCTTTTAATACATGTATAATGTATGTTTAAAGAAAATGGATTATGATTGTTCGATGCTTTGGACTCCTGTATCTTATCATACCTTCAGGCAATGGGTTATTAATTGTTGTACCTCCTTGATAAACCTAAGGCTAGTCATCATTTGAGATAAATATCAACCTCAAGTCCTAAACGGAGTGACAATAGGCTATTAAGCTAATGGTTTATATGCAAGAATTAGAAAACTGAGGTGATTTTTTTACATGTAATTATTATTATTATTTTAAAAGTAAATTACATATTTCAGATAAACTACTTGATAAACTAATGATTTAGAGTTAATAACAGACCCAATTTTACATTTTGAGTTAGAAAACTCCTAAAGAATCATGCTTCACCACACTACAATAGAGAAGGGTATTGGCGACAAAATATAATGTCGTTGAAAGAAACAAAATTATCGCAAAAAGTATTTAGCTAAAATAAATCGTCGAACAAATGGTCGCAAAAGCCTGGTAGCAAAAAATTATCTGCGACATTTTAAAGAAATCGTTGCATAAAAGATTTTGCTACGATCATTACTTAGTCGCTAATAAGAATATACGACAAAAGGAGAAATAGTCACAAATCACTTATTGCCACGTTTAATTTTGGTAGGTAAAGGTAATTAGTTTCGTTTGCTTAGGCGTAAATAATAATGTTTACTGACGATTTATTTTTGTAACAGAATATGTTTAACTACGAAAATTAAACCATAGCTAAATGTTATTAGAGATGTTATGGAAAGCGTAGGTAAAAAGATTTGGTGACAATCTTATATTTGTAGCCAAAAACTTTTAGTGACTGATATTTATTTTTAATTTACCTTCCCTATTACTAATTTGATATTTAATTGTAATTATTAACAACATTTTTAGTTCATGTTATTGTTTTTAACATGATTTGAATTACAATTTAGTCGCATTTTGTAATTATTGTTGGTGACATATTGTTTAAATTATAATAAATTAAAATAAAATCAAAATATTTCATAATTAAAAATGAAATGCATTTTATACAAAAACAAATAATTAAATATTAATTACAACACTTAAGAAAAAAATTTATTGACAAACTAAGACTCCTCATCGTCACTACTACTGATATATTGTGACCCAAGTATTTGTTTGACCATCTTTTTTAGCTTGATCAACTTTCTTTCAGTACAGTTTAGTTTTTGCTCATTACGTTATAATTTTTCTTGAGTATGATCTAACTTTTCTTTATTACATTGTAACTGAGCCTTAAGAGACCGGTTCTCCTCTTGAAGCATCGTTACATATATTGGTCGTGACAATGATGAACCAACTGGCTTAGGACCATGCCCAAGACTTTTGATTTACCCTGATCTTGTACCAAGGACATTGTTGCAAATGTCATCTACATCGGGCTCATTCCCGTCAGACAATGTTCTTTGTAACAACTCCTGCATCTTATCCTACAATTTAAAACACAAAATCGAGATGTAACTCAAATATTATAACTTAGTATTACATAAATAAATAAACTCTAAAATTAAAATTTTTATACTTACATAATTATTTTGTGCCTCTTTAGAAGGCCAACCTTCACCTTCCTTGTAGTGTGTCAGCTTGTAGAGTGTGATCCTATCACACTCTTGTCTATGCAGTTGAGTCTGGTTCTGTTATATGAATAAATAAATTGGAACATAATAGATTATATTGTATTAAATAATAGAATAATAACTTGTAAACATTACACTTACAATTTCTTATCGTACGACAACAAATGATTTGGAGCCAGTGTTGTGAGGAGTTGTCATTTTTGCTATGTTAGCTTTAACTTTCTCACACTTTTCCTAAATAAAGAGAATAAATAGTCATTAAATGCAAAAAAAGAAGAAGGAAATATGAATAGAAAGAAGACAAACCTGAACCTTCGTAGAGGCCCAATAATCACACATTTCACTCCAATTTTCTGGAGTTACTCGTTCTAGAATATGTCTTCTTGCCTCCTCATCCGAAGGAAAAGACTTGTAGTATTTATAAAGTCGATAATGATGATCCTTTGCCCTTTGTTTCTACAGTGAACTAACATAGTTTGTTTTCGTATGTGGTTATTTGTGTTTTCTAACCCATTGCTCGATAAATAATATTACTATTATTTGCGTTGTTTTCGTATGTGGTTATTTGTGGAGAAAGCAGCTCGGATTGGTGAAACAGCAACACCCTTGCCTTTATCCTTTAAATTCTGACCCAAAGTCTTTGTTGCCAACTCCATATTGACTTCCTCTCCCTCATTCTCCTCTGTGAACTCTTTATCTGATTCGCGAACTTCATAGTCCCCCACCTCTGCCTCAAGATCAATACCCTTTTCATGTCAAAACCCTCCATCTGTACAAATATTTCCAGACTTATCAACAATCATGTCCTTAGTTTCCTCCTTTTCAGACTCTATTTTTTCTCTGGGAGTACCTCCCGCTCCAATAACACCATCATCATTACCAGAATTTCCAACTTCACCGCCATTAATACTAACTTTATCACTAAAATTCTCCCCACAAACAAGCCCCTTATCGCCCTCCTCAATCACATCAGTCTTTTCAGAAACACTTTCCTTCTTAAACCCCTTCTGTTTTACATTTACTTCACCATTACCAAGGTTTTCACCCTCCACCTCTCTATGATCAACGTCCACTTCGTCATGTTCCGAGCCATGCTTTTCTACTTGAGCATCGGATTGAGGCTCTGGTTCGAGCTCACCTTCTTCCATTTCACTACTACTCCCACGTAGTTGCTATTTTTCCTATTCTTGTCTTCACGTAGCTTATTATTGGTTATAACTATGATGAACTTCCTAGATGTTTGTGTCTTGTTTTACCAGGAAGAGCTATTGCAAATAAGTTCAAATGTGATGTTTTTTATTGAATGAAAAGCATTGGATTCATCTTTAAAATAAAAAATGGTCATGCATTAAATGCAACTGTTGAAACATTAAATGCATTTACGTGCCTTTCATGTAAGTCTTCACTTGTATTCATGCATTAAATGCAATTATTGAAACATTAAATGCATTTACGTGCCTTTCATGCAAGTCTTCATGTGTATTCCTATTTTTACAGTTGTCACATGACTTTATTGTCTTGATGTAATACCTTTTGTTAATGTAGAGAACCGATGTTTTTTTTAAAGAGTGGAATACAATGCATTGTCGTATGTTTATTTTAATATATATTTAGCATTTAATACTTTGTAAATATTATTGTGATTGATGTCACTTATATGTTATTACATTTAGTTATGGAAG
>JANIHZ010000003.1:53199384-53214435 GCA_027478365.1 Erythroxylum rufum | reverse complement strand
TTCGAATGGTTTTAAGATGAATAAGAATGGAAAAAAAATTTATATCGGGATTTTCAGATTAGTCAAGTTTCCAACGCGGATTCGGATTCGCAAGAGGAGTTTAATAGGAATCTGTATAAGTAGTTGGGTTCCGGAAACGGGATCCAATAAGAGGAGCGTGAACCTTGCAAGGCATCGGAAACTCCAAGGCATTAGATACTTTTGTACTAAGTTAGTAACTAGACTTTTGGATAGCTTTACAAGCATATCAAACATTGAGCATCTCATGTATTTTGTATCTTGTGTTAAATTAGTGATGGACATGTTGATATGTAATTAAAGCTATGTATGAACATTCATTTTGATTAGAAATGAGAATGAGAATTCAAGGATTTTCCTTTTGTATATGATTGTGTTACTTTATAGGTTGTGTATGATAATTGTGGAAGAGGAATGTGCATGCGCATATTCTTCCTTGTTGAGATTGCAAATGGTTATTTATTTTTGAATAACATGTTGGAGATTGGAAGGGTGTATGGGATGAATTGGTTGTGGAGAAGCTCAAGAGTACCGAAGGGTACTTGGTAGTGGGTGAATATGAGGAGATATTGTGTTAGTAAACCTTCCTAGGTGTAGCAATGGTGTGCAGAGATTCAGTGGAAAAACTGTATCGATCTAGGTAGAATTAGCCAAAGTTATCTTCATAAAAGTTGTAGATTATCTCTTTAACTTTCCGTCAATATAAGGTATGGAATTTTTGGACAATGGAGTAGAAAGTTATGATGTTTAGAAGTTCTGATGCTGTTTAGGATGAAATTGTCGGACAACTACTTTGATGTGGACTTTTGACCCTTATAGAGACCAAAATTATTTTTAAGTCCTTCATAGACGTTGTAGAGCTTTCTTTTAGCTTTCCATTGATACCAAAGTTGCAAATTTTGGAGTTTTGGGTCAAAAGTTATGAATTGTAGAAGTTGGGATGTCGGAAGAAGAAAATCCCAGGAGGCAGGACCTCGCGCGGGAGGCTTGCGCGCCTCGCGGGCACGCGACGCGGCCGATTTTTTGTTTTTCCTCCCCTGACCCGACCTCTCTCCACTCTTTTGACCATAACTTTTTCGTCTGACCTTCGATTGACCTAATTTTTAAACAGTTGGATTCCTAATACATTCCCCTACCTCTCCATAAAAATTTATAGGTTTTAATATTAATTTGAAAAAGATGGATTGAATCAAAGTGAGAGGATCGGTTAAAAGAGTATGAGTTGGTTATTTTTCTGAACATGCTTCAGTATTTTGATGATATCTCGATCTGTAGAGATCTAAATGAGTTGATTCTTGTTTTAAAACAAACTAGAGACATGGAGCTATAACTTATCTGAAGGAATAGAATTTCAATTTAGGCGCTAAGACTTTCAATTTCTGGAGTGAATTCGGGTGTAGTATTTAGTCTTGGTTTAATTTTATCCTGAAAGTCTTTTGGCCATAACTTCTTTATTTCTGAACTGAATTGAGCGTTTTTGGTGTCGTTAGAAACTTAAGACAATGGGGAACAAATGTTCTGAAGAAGCTGGTCTGAAATTCCAATTAGAACTTTCCCAATTTATGCTCTGTAAGTTATAAGTAATGAGTCCTCCATGCTTTTATGATTCCGAATGTTGGACTTCGGAAACGGGGTCCAACATTAAGTAATTGATTCTCCTCTTGAAGTTTCGTTACATATGATGTTCATGACGATGAAGAACTAATTGGCTTACGGTCATGCCCAAGACCTTTGATATACCCTGATCTTATACCAAGGATATTGTTGTAAATGTCATCCACATTGGGCTCATTTTTCTATTAGACAATGATCTCTGCAACAACTCCTGCATCTTGTCCTACAATTTAAAACACAAAATCGAGAAGAAATTCAAATATTATTATTTAATATTACATAAATAAACAAACTGTAAAATTAAAATTTTTATGCTTACATAATTATTTTGCACCTCTTCAGACGTCCAGCCTCCACCTTCTTTGTAGTGTATCAGTTTGTAGAGTATGATCCTATCACACTCTTTGTAGCGCCCCCTTACCCTAGGGAAATGCACCGGGACGCTCGAAGGTCATTCTGGCACATACCTGAGGATAAGGGTACGCTACGTTCGATCACTACACTCACTTCACATGACATGGTAATAAAATCACTTGTAAAGCATCATAAGAAATCTACAAATTCTTTTTGTTTTCTTATAACCATCGAATGTCTACATTGTCCCCCAGTAAGTTCTATATGTACATTCACAAAGTCAATTACAAGAGTACTATATGAAAGGGAAAGATACATCAAATCTATCTAAGCCACCCAAAAATCCCAGTTGACCGACCTTTGAGCTATGACTTCACTACTCTTGTCAAGACTCAATCTACAAGGCAGTAGAGCCCCTCAGTAGCTAGAGTCGTCTCTCGGTCCTGAAAAGACAACGTTGCAATTTTGATGAGTTTTACGAACTCAATGAGTGAATCATCATTGATGAATTCACCAGATCTTGCACACATATGACATATTTCACAGATATTCATTCAGATCATCTTAATATTCCTGCTATTCACATAACATAGTATCTCATATGATCACACAGTTCAATATAGAAAACAGCTCATATCAATTTATCACTCATTTCCACTTTGCAAAATCATTCAGGAAAATTTAGTCTTATAATGCTATATGCATGAGACTCACATTCATTCTTATTGTTGTAACCGAGTGCCTATCACATAATTATACAGAGTACAAAGAAGAACGATGAGGTTTGTGGGTTATCGTTGGTCTAACACACAGATTATAGCCTACACAAAAACAAATTCGTACTCAATATAAATATGATTAATTAAAAGGCTAAGAGGGCCAATACATTCATATTGGTCTATTGATTACTTATTTTGTCAAACTAGGATAAAAGTCTTTCTTATAGCCTAAGACTTTCATGTGTTAGAGATTGTAAAGAAGAGTGATAATTTAGGAATGATAATAATTAATTATCAATAAATAAACAGGTAAAATATATGATTACACATGGAATGATAATAGGCTAATTTAAAAAAAATTATATCATGTGAGTTTCAATAGATTAATGAATTTAGATTAAAGATGAACAAATATGCATTGGTTTATTTTCTAGTTTAAAGGTGTATAAATATTCATAAAACCGTGAAGAAAGAGTGAGGTTAAGACTTCTTTTCTAAAATGGGAGTGGGAATGGAAAGAGTGAGATTAAGAATTCCCTTTTAAAATGGGAGTAGGAATGGAAAGAAGTATAGGCGAAGTGAGAATTTAAATTAAATTTGAAGTTAACAGTGGGAAAATGATTTTTTAATGAGTTTCAATTATAGGCCAAGTGAGAAATTAAATTATCATGATTTATCATACATATGTAAGTCATGATAAATTTTAAACATATTGTAGTCATAAATATTTTAAAGTTATATTAATAATTTATAACTTTAATAACAAGACATTTTAGAATATTATGACTATATGATATGTAGCCAAATAGTTCCAAATTATCTATTTGTATGAATATCAAAATGCAAAAGTTTTCACGTTTAAAATGTAAATGACAATTTAAGAAAAGCATAACTTATAGAGTTTGGCTTTAATTAATAAAAAATGCACAATAATTTTCTCCACCACAAATAATATTTGGTATCATTAAAATATTAGTACCAAAAACTAAGACATGATGATTGAATAAAGGATTGGGAAGCTCACATCCGAAGGAGATAACATGAAAACATTATCAGATTGTGTAGCCATATTTCAACATTACCAAATTAACAAAAACTATTCACCTTTAAACATGAAAACATTATCAAAATTCATATCAACCCCATTTAGAAATTTCTTCAAACACCTTATGTGCAGCCACATTTCAACCTAAATTAACAAAAATCATTATTTTCCCTTTCTTCAACGACAATCACACACTACATTTCAACCATTTTCATCACTAGATAACGCAAACAACTTAACAACTAACATAAGAAAAACCCATCACAAACAACATATACATTCAACTTTAATGACAGACGAATAAGAACGCAAGACCACTCACCGGATGGAGAGAAAGCATAAGGAGATGATGGAGGACAGAACCACGTAGGGAGAGGAGAAGAAAGTGCAAAAATAAACAGTAGGTTGTGGGTATATTTCAGCATTCGAGCGTGCGCAGAGAGGAAGGGACGAAAAATAAAATAGGGGGAAGAAAAAAGGCTTTCACGCTTCAGTGTTTAAACAGACTGGGACGACGTCATTTGTTGTCACACAAACGATGTCATCTCAACTTTTTTTTTTGTCATCTGCTAAATTTGGTGACGAAGATAAAATTCATCGCCAAATGTCCCAGATTTTGCACCAAAATAAAAAATCATCGCAAATTCTGCAACATTTTGCTACCAAACTAAATAAACATCGCCAATACTAAATTTTTTCATTAAATTTTTATTTTGCTAAAATGATTAATATGAAGTACTCATATTACAATCAAAATTGTTCACTAATATTTGTTTTACAGTTATATATGCAACCAATCATTAACATCATGTTTTGAAATTATTAATATTTAATGTTAATTACCATTTAAAAAAGAATATTGGAAAATATTGTTGCCTAGCATTTATTTCTTATAAGTTAACTTAATGCTATTTTCAAAGAATATTTTATTTTGCTAAAATGATTAATAAGAAGTGAACATCCGTACAATCAAATTTGTTCACTTAATGTAATATTTAGCAAATTATTTGTAATAAAATTATAATATCATTATAAATTAAAGTGATTAAGTTCTAATACTTTTAAACAATATTATGGTAGTCATTGAGGTATTGTAATAATAATTTTTTTCTCTATGTGTAATAATAATTATGTTATGCAAAGATGACAATGAATATGACAATGTCTTCAACTTGGCAACGATTTTTTTGTTTCTAACAACATTGTACTATATTTCTTCCGACAAAATGGAAAACAACATCGTTTACCTTAACAAAAAACGACGTCGTTTTGTATTAGGTTTTTATCACTACTTTAACGAACCTCTCTTCATTTTCATGTAAGCCGTCAACATTTGTCTGTATTCACAGTCCAATAATCATTGTCCCCTCTCTTATTCTTGTCTCCTATATTGTGGTCATTACCGTCGAAGAACCATCCTTAACTGTATTGGTTTTTTTTTTCTATTTTCAAACCCTCTATCTTGTGCTAAGTTTAATTTATACCTTTAGGTGTTTATTGTGAGTTCTTAATTCTGCATTTGTTATATGGGTTGTGTTTCTGGATGTGTTTCAAAGATGATTTATTGTCTTCCTTTGTTTGTTGTATATGGGTCAACTTCTTTTTACGACCTTTAACACTTCCCTCAGGAAAGCTTGCTAACTATTTGATCAAAGGTCTGAAAAAGTATTTAACTTTTTTAATTTGTATTAATAGTAATATAACCCAATATAGATAATATTATTTTTTGTACATCAAGAACATGGTCATGTTTAATCTACTTTAAATTCTAAAATTTTGATATGATACAAAGGGTAAATAGATTACTGTTAATTTAATAAGGTTAACATTCATTTCATTAGGTAGATTGAAGATGTATAAGTACTAAACTATAGTACTTTAACTTATGATTGAAATTGGAGTTGAACATAATGAATTTATTCTAAATCCACGTTTGCATAATATAACTCTTAACATAATTAATCAAGGAATGTCAATATAACGACTAGTTTCTAATGGTAGAAATTCATTCTGTTGGGAGGAATGTGACAAAATTGTCCCTACTGAAGAAAAAAACAATGCAGAACAAATCCCCTCTTTATACACTAATAATCATTTTCCATCCATGGTCGATCTTCTTCTTCAAGGTATTTAATATCATCTGAACTACTTCACTTTCCTTATTATGTAGATTTCATTTCTTGTTATAAAGCTATTATATATATTCACATTTGATGGTATATACTATATATTGTGTTAAGCTTCCTTGAATCTTCAAGATAACATCTATGGCCATAGAGGCGGGGGCGATGTCACAACAGTCTATAAAGGATTAGGAAAATCGATTTTTTTGGAAAATTCGTCAATTCCAAAGACTTGCACTGGTCATTTAGGTATGTATGTATTCCAATTGGGTTCGTTAAACAATTTTACTAAACTACCAATCTAAGTTCTATACTGATTGTATTTTAGGTGAAACGCATCATATTGGCAGTTCATCAGAAGAAGTTTCCTTTTATACTAAATCTGGGGACTCATTAACTGTATCCTCTAGAAGTTTAGCTACAGCAAAGAAAACTTTGGAAGAGGGTGTCAACAACGCTACACCTGAGGGAAGATCTTTCACTATTTTAATTGGTGCCTTCGAACGTGCAAGGACCCTTCTTAGGAATCCAGACATAGGAACCTCATTTACCTTTACCGACTCTTATGTCACTTGGAATTTAGAAAATAATTATATCATTGTTATTTATTGATGGAATCAATTGGACTCAAGTTTAAACTTTATTTATTGTTCTATCTGTAAGAATTTTTCAAACGGCCAAGATACTAGTTAGGGGTAAGGCTGCGTATTATTGTTGTTGTTATGGCTATTGTTATATGTTTGTAAGAATTGTTAACCTTCTAATCAAAAGTTTGTACTACTTACCATGTATCATTATATTATATTGATATATTTCCAAAAATTTTTAAAATAATTATTTTACTGTTACTAAATATTAATGATTAATACTACTTTTTTACTTAAAATTATGATATTTTTAATATTGTTAAGATTTTCTGTTTCCAACATATATTTACTTTTCATATTTTAAATAACCTACCATGTGTTTTTCAACAATATGTTTTAAACATTGAACAGAACTTTACAACATAAGATATCTTAACTAGGATAAATTATAAAAATGTCAATTATAATTAACCTTAACTACGATTATTACTTATTATTAACAAACTATCTTCTAAATATTTTTAATTTTAACAATATTAGCACTTATTAAATTTCATCAATATTCACTTTTTTAAAAAAAAATCTAAAAACCACTTTTAACGACAAAATATTAGACCGTCACTATATCCTACCTCATTAGCGACAAATTAAGAAAAATGGTCGTAATATGTCCACCAATTCACGACGCTAAAGAAAAATATCGCCAAAATTTACCGACAAAGTACAATAATCATCGCCAATAGTGAACATTCTACGATATTCAAGCATTTATCGTCACTTCGTATTATCTTAGCTCAACCTTCTACGACGGTTCATAGAAATCGTCAGTAAAAAGGAATACAATTGACTTTTTTATCTCTATGTTTCCCAACAATTGCTGACATTTTTACTAAATCGACGCTAATCACATTGATTTGTCCCACATATGCTGAAGATAATTTCTAATCATCGATAATTGTTTCTTTTTCTGACGAAAGTAATTTAACGTTGTTAAAACGTGTTGCTATTGTGACGAAATTGTAAAAGCGTTGTAACATTGTTTCCCCTTACAAACATTTTGCTTAACCGTCATAGATTCTTTAACTTTTAGTGACGATATTTTTATTCATCGACAAAGGGACACTTTTAACGACGATTTCTGTTTCGTCGGCAAAGAAATCATAGCCAATACACATGTCTGTTGTAGTGCCACTTGAAATTATGTTGCATTATACACGCTAATTATGTCTTAAACCAACAGTAAAACTGATGAAACCTTAAGATCATCTGGCTAGGAACCTGTTGGTTACTTCAAACTCTAAGGCTATGTTTGGTTGGACATAAGGTTTTTTAATGGAATGGAATGGAATAGAATGAATATAATGGTTTATAATGGAATGGAATGTAAATGGATGTAATATTAGAAAATTGTTATTTGGGAGGGATGGAAGGATTCATGATGTAATATAGTGAAATGTTATTTGGATGAAGGGTTTATAGTGTAATATAGTGTAAATTTGTTTATCATTTTACATGCCATCCTAAACCCCCTAAATCGGAGGTTTTTTATTTTACTATTTAGGATGGAATGAGATGTAATATGAAACTCTCCTCTTCCATCCCATTCCATTATAAAGCCTCCTCCCTAATGATAAAATAATATTACATTCCATTCCATTAATAAACCCCTAACCAAACATAGCTTAAAGGATAATGCTTTAAGAAAGGAGTAAAAGATGAAAGACAGAAAAAGAGGGGCTTATTTACAAAATACTCTAATTACTCTAAGACTCCTTTTGGCCAGAGCTATTTCCACCTAGAGATAAATATCGACCATGTTATGGACATCAAATGGGTTATTGATAATATATATCCTTGTTTTTGGTTTTGTCAACTATGAGACCTTCGTTTCAACTCCGAAGTAGCAATGATTGTTAGAACAAAACTTGCTGAAATTGGACTCTTTAAACATTGAAAAGTAAGAACTTTCAAGTTAGTCCCACCCATACTTAACACTCCTCGAGTTATATTGTTTATCGATGATAGGACTTGTTTCAAATATATTTTGACTAGTTTTAGTTGACATGCAACACAGAAGGAATATTGTATTTATTTATTTATAATTATGCCTCAACTTTCACAAGTAATGCAATAGAAAGTGGATTTCCTTTTTCCAAGAGATTAAAGAGAAAGTGTTATTTTTCCAAATAGGAATTGGTGATTATCTGGTATCAAGTGTATGTGTGTATAGTAATGTTACAATTGATAGGTATAGATCTACTGATTTATTTATGTTTTTGCGACTTGATATTAAAAAAGTACACATTCTAGCTGGAATAAGTTAATTTTATGTATCTCATGAAAATGTAATAGAACAGGAATTAACAAATAATGAGGAGGGATGAACAATAAGGGGTTTTCATTCATCTTTTAAAGTATCTAATGAGTGGATTGAAGAACAGAGACTAGGGAAGAGTAGAAAATGGCAGGGATTAATGTAAATGGTGTGAAAAATGAGAGAAATGGGATTATTAAATTACTAAATAGAGATTGATGGAACCTCTCCAAAAGGCTATTTGAAATCTAAGTCATAAGCAAATTAGAGTAAAGCATTAGCTATATATTATACATAAATACAACGTGGAAGATAAGTAAATAGATGAAAAGGTCGTTAACATCCTGTCAAATATGCATTGACAATCAAAATACTTTAAATGTTCATTAATGCCAAAACTCATAAGTATAATAAATATTGGTTAAATCAAAGTACTTTAAATTAACGAGCCTTTAATATATGTTGATTATTTCTAACCTAAAGTATTTATATGTTTTTTGTCAGATGGATGAGCATATTCATTCAGTTGAGAGTTCTAATCCAGTACCTAAGGTAGAAGTGAAAGCTTCTATTCTAATACCAAATGAGGATAGAACTTCAACTAGAACTAAGTTACTCAACATAAAAGTAAAGTTTGAAATCACTTTAACAAGACTATATTGATCGATGGAATTGAAAAAGCATAGTGCAAGTATTGTCAAAATTTGTATTCGAGTGGTCCGAAAGGTGGAACGTCTCATTTAAAGAGACATGGATTCATATACTAGAAGGAAGATGGTTTTAAGAGGTCAAACATTTTTGACCCCAAACCTTATGAAAGAGAAGAATGAATTGATCGTAATAACTTTTGACAACAACAAATCAAGGATTTTGATGGCTAATATGATTATTGGAGATGAACAACCATTGTCTATGGTTGAAAGCAAAAGATTCAGGATATTTCTTAATTCACGTCAACCCACTTTCAAGGTTCCAAGTCAGAATACATTGAGGAAGGATATTTTTAAAATTTATGAGGACAAGAAGAAAGAGACATTAAGAGCATTGTCGAGTATTGAAGGACGAATTACCATAACAACAAACATGTGGATAGCGAAAAACCAGAAGAAGGGTTATATGGCAGTGACGACACATTATATTGATAATAATTGGACTTTATGCGATAGACTTTTGAGGTAAATTATATTCTTTAATATTGTTATTATTTACTTTTTATTATTTTATGAATTTATGATTAATGTTGGTAATATTTATAAATGATAGGTTCATTTATGTTGATGAATTTGAATATCGATAACGAAGTATTCGCCTTCACAATCGACAATTATAGCACGAATGATGCTATAATTGAGAAGTTGAAGGGTAAGATGTGGGTTCGGAGCTTATTGGTCGGAGGTCAGTTATTTCATATGCGTTGTGAAGGATAGGTTAGAGACAATAAAAAAAGCAATAAATTGTATTCAGAATAGTGTTTTATATTGGAGTGAAACTCCTAAAAGAGTTGAAACTTTTGAAGATGGTGCATAAATTTTATGCATTCTGAATTCAAAAAAGTTAGTTTTTGATTATCCAACCAGATGGAACTTAACCTTTAAGGTGTTGGAGTCGACAATCTCATATGCTAAGGTGTTTATTAGACTAGCTGAAAGGAATTCTCAGTATACTTGCGTGCCAACAGAAGATCAATGAGATTTGTCATTTTTTTGCTTATTCCTTCACCTTCCCTCAACACTCAAGGAATTCCCAAAGGATTCTCTTGATTCCCTCTTGCGAATACTCTCATTGAGAATTGTATAATGAACATCAACTAGTTTTAATTTTCCTTTACCATGGGAAATACTAA
This sequence comes from Erythroxylum rufum, assembly GCA_027478365.1. Lineage (NCBI taxonomy): Eukaryota > Viridiplantae > Streptophyta > Magnoliopsida > Malpighiales > Erythroxylaceae > Erythroxylum > Erythroxylum rufum. The sequence goes on along the minus strand of JANIHZ010000003.1, from coordinate 53,203,818 downwards.
TTGTAGAAACAAAAGTATCCTAAGGGTAGAGAAGACAAAAAAATTAGTGCTTGAATTTCATCATCAAAATTAATCTTGATAGAACTTTGTTGACTAATAATCATATTAAATTCATTAATACGCTTAGTAACATTACTACCATCGGCCATCTCAAGATTAAACAAAATCCACATCATAAATACCTTATTGATCATCGAGGGCTTCTTGTACTTGTTTGCCAAGGCCTTCAACAATCGTACGACAGTCTTCTCGTTCATGATGTTAAACGTAACATTCCTGGCCAACGTCAATTGAACAACACCTAACTCTTGCCTATCCAGTAGATCCCACTGGGCCTTTTCCATGGAATCTGACTTCTTTGTGCTGAGAGGGAGGTGTAGACTTTTCTAATTCAAATAATCTTCAATCAACATCTTCCAAAACCCAAAATCCTTTTCATTGAACTTCCTTATTTTCACCTTCTTGTCCTTTATTGTTGTAAATCTTCGGAGTTCTTAACCTTACTCAAATCGTAATCTCACTCTTTTTTATGGGTCTTTTAGGTTACTGTATTATCGGTCTTGCATTAAATATAGTAACCTAAAAGACCCATGGAACAGCTAAGTTGCAGGAAAGGCCTTGAAGAACGTTGGGAAGAGAGTGAAAGAAAAAAGTTTTAAACCTAATTAAGTTTCAGCTTTTATGCTAAAACTTTGATAAGGACGAAACTTAAAAAAAAAAAGGCTCCTTTGACAAGGAACAAACTCAAAGTCAGCGGTGAGGAAAGGCCTTGAAGAACGTTAGGAAGTGAGTGAAAGTAAAAAAATTTAAACCCAGTTAAGTTTCAGCTTTTATGCTAAAACTTTGACTAGGACTAAACTTCCAAAAAAAGCCTTTGACGAGTAAACTCAAAGTCAGTGGTGAAGGTGCAGTTAGAATGCTTTAGCCTTTTAGGTCACCGTATTTAATGCAAGATAGAAAACTACGAATCCATTCCTATCCGGGCTTGTTTGTAAGCCTTCTCCCGCTGAGGCAAATCCTATCTGTTCATTCAGTCCTATCTTTTCAGTCGGCTATAAAAAAACAATCTTCCACCTTCCTTTAACAATTTATTTTTGACTGCTTACTCACCTTAAGTTGTCTTCATTTTCGATTCCTTATCCATCGTCCTTTGCTCTTTGCCCACCCTAAGTATACGAAGAAGGCACTCCTCAATAGTAGCAATGATGTCCATTCCTTTTCCCCTCTTTTGCTTGTCTCTCGAACCCGGTCCGGATTAGCCAGTCTTTTACTAAGATTTCAGATAGTTTTCCCGAATTCAAATTGATTATGTTTCACCCCTTCTTAGAGAAAGATAGAATAAACAATTCCCAATTTAATGGATTCGTTGTTATCTATCTTACGGTGACCTAAAAGGCTAAAACATTCTGACCTCATAGTATAAGCATCTTTTTAGCTTTATTTTCCATGAAGTCGAAAGAGACCAAACCTTATCAAATGTAAGGTATCACTTTTAGAAGGTTTGATATAAATTACATATTTATCTGCATAACACGCAAACCATGTCAGTTCCATCTGGATCCTGAAATCCTTCAGGTTGTACCATATAGACCACTTTATAAAGGTCCTTATTCGGGAAAGCGGTTTTGACAGTCATCTAATGTAACTCTATATCATCATGAGCTACAATTGCCTTAATCACTCAAAATGTATCCTATGAGGATACGGTAGAAAAGTAACATAAAGTCAACCTTTCTCTCGGAGTGAACCATCAGGCAACTGAGCGAGCCCATAAACTACTGAACTCTATCCCAAAATCCTTTAGGTCTAAAACTTTATTTACAACTGATGGGTTTGCAATTCCGATACAAATCAACTAGCTCCCAGACCTTACTATGCTTCATGGATTGTATCTCGTCATTCATTTCATCCTACCAAACATCCGCATTGGGTCCAAAAACAGCTTCTGTAAAAGTAACTGGATTCGTAACATGTCTAATAGCATAGTCCTGTTCACCTGATAAACTATGTAATCAGATAGGATAGCATGTCGTCATACTTTAGTGGATTTACTTAACTGTATTAGATTTTGTATCCCCATGAATGTTTGTATGTACAGGTATAGGTTCATGTTCTTGTACAGGCACAGTACAAAGACCTAGATCCACCAGATCTAACTGTATGAGTAGCGGGTACATGATGACTGTAGTATCCGCCCTGTTATCATCTGAAGGGTCAATGGGCCCATTATCATCATAAACATTGTATTCCAGAAACTTAGCTGTTTGTGATTCCATTATTCCGGTTTCTCCTTTTCTACAGTAAAAGTTGTAGCCTTAAAGTGGTCAAGATATTTACTAAATAGCAATGAACACAACAAGCATGCAATCTTTCTTTATAAGGATTGTACTACCTCAGTACAGCAGCCCCATACACGAATGTGTGCAAAGCTGGGTTTTCAAAATTTTAGATAATCAGATAGAATAGCCCTATTCTGCCTTGACTTCTTCAAGTCCTTTAGGGTGCTATTATGTCTTCCAGCAACACACCATTTTACTCAGAACTATTCGGTATAGTGAATTAAGTCACTATTCTTACTGATTTCAAATATCTGGCAAACGAACCTTTTAAAGTTCTGAAACACCATGTTTGCCATGATATTCTCCTCTACGGTCAAATCTGACCATCTTGATCAATTTTCCATATTAGTTCCCAACCTTTAGTCTTTAAGCAAGAACACATAACTGTAATGGGAATAATCATCAACAAATGTCAGAGTACATTTAGAATTGAACAATGCAACTGTGTAAAGTCTATCGATATCTTTATGTATCAGACTCAACAAGTTAAAATCATGAGTTGACCTCAATATCCTTATTAGTCAACTTACCCCTGTAACAATAATCACATAATCCCAGATCATTATAATCTAGAATTGAAAAATGCTTTCCTTGATCAATCTCTCAACCCTAGCTCTGGAAATGTGACTTAAACTTTTATGCCACACCATGTATGACTTTTCATTCATCAGGGTCCTTCATTTCATAACTTGTTTAGCAAGATATGAAGAAGCATTTATCTAATTCGGGGTAAGACACATTCTGTATAAACCATATAACAAGAAAGTTGTACGATTATGTTTTGCATTAAACAACAATTGTACAACAGAAGCATTAAATACAAAACATTAACCCCCTTTGTCCAAAATTGATTAAAAGATGACATATAAAAGGTGTCGTGTAAAACTCAAATGAACCTTACTATAAAGTTCAGTATAGATACTACTTCCACTTCTTCATTGCTGTCAACCACCAGTTCCTCCTTATCTTTATTTGGCTTTATCCTAGATGTGAACCTTTGCATTGTGGAAGTACCTTAACCAGATATTCCACTAAATAGCCACCATGTACTTAATGCGACTATCACAAATTAGATTCATAAACCTAGGATCAAGCATGAAAGGATTAAAAATAAAGGTAATGCGAAATACCTGATTTCGGTTCCATCTCTAACCCAATTATACTTTGCCATTAGACAATTTGCTTCTCCGCCATCTATGCCCATGTTCCAAGAAATGAAGATGTCCCATATAATATATTTTACTTCTTAGCCTCATCAAATAAGTTTGATAGTTACACGCAGGACAAGCCATTCCCTTTAGTGCTCCATCCAGACAAATTCTCATAAGCTGAAAAATCATTTATAGTCCACAAAAGAATCACATGCATTATAAATGTTTCATCTTTAGCAATATCAAATGTTTCTAATCCAACCTCTCATAGATCGTTTAAGTCATAAATTAATGATTGCATGTATACATCGATATCCTTACCAGGAGCAGTAGGTCCTGGAATAAGCAAAGACAGTAACATGAAGGCTCCTTCATATACTTCCAAGGTAGTAAATTGTATGGCACTAGAATTACCGACCACATGTTGTACTAAGTACTCATATTACTAAAAGGATTAAATCCATCTAAGGCTAAACCAAGTCGAACATTACAACAATCCTATGCAAACTATGAAAACTTTTCATCAAAGTCTTTCTATGTTATTGAATCTGTTGGATGACGCAAAATGTTATCATCTATCACTACAAGAAAACAAGCATTCTGCGACGTTTTTAAAACGTCACAGAATGTCTAAAAACGTCCCAGAATACATTCTGCGATGTTTTTAAAAACGTCACAAAAAACGTCGTGAAATGTGGTGTAGGTAAAGGCTTTCTGCGACGTTTTAGGTAAAACGTCACAAAAAATACTGACATTCCGCGACATTTATAAAAATGTCACTAAAAATTTGCACATTCCGCGATGTTTTTAAAATGTCACATAATGTGAAGGAATCCGCGACGTTTTGTTGGAAACGTCGCGAAAGCAATTCCGCGACGTTTCCAATAAAACGTCGGGAAATTTCTTTCGCGACGTTTTGAGAAACGTCCCGAAATGTCTTTCGC
>JANIHZ010000003.1:53185606-53199284 GCA_027478365.1 Erythroxylum rufum | reverse complement strand
TTAACAATTTCTTTGCATCATAGTAAGATTGGGGTAATTTGTGTCCAATAAGTAATGCATCATTGAGCAACTCAATTAACAAGTCAATTACCACTTCATCTCTAGCGCTGTAGATAAGAAAATAAATGTTTTAATGGATCGAAGTGTCTTATGTCAACAAGGGATTTTAAACCTAAATATTACCGAGAACATGGTCAACTTTCTATTCAAGAGTAATTGAACTCGCTAGTTTCAAACCAGAGCTGTATAGAACATGGAGTTATGGCGTATCAAAGCCAAAAATTTCCGGTAGCGAGAGTGGACACGTATTTCTTCGAAGAGCTATACGACATATAAACCTTTTTTCTAAATGGTGACGGGCAATCACAGAAGCTACTAATGAAAGATCTACTGAATGTTTGGGACATAATTTTCAAATCATACATTGTAAATTGTGTTTATGTAGGTTCTCAATTAGTCTCTTCTGTTCGTTCAGTGTCTTCTTTGTTTTGTTTTGCCTGCAGATTGGATGTGCTGGTTTTAGAAAAAGTTTATGTATGAACAGAGTGGAAACTTCTTATCATATGAAGACTCCTCAACTTGACCTAATTTATCTCAAATATAACAAGTACTAGGAAACTTCATTAACAAATATACACACACATGCAATGATGCCTTCTTTCATAGTATTATCAAGTCATTACCTAGATAGCTAGCTCGAAAGCACCGCAATAAATATAATAGAATAAAGCAATTACACATCCTACTCTTTGACACTTTCAGAACAACAATTTTGCCCATAGTTAATAAAGATTATATTGTTTTGTGTGAAAAAAGAAAAGAAATCATGGCCGGCAAACCTGGGGTTCTGAACCATTCCATACCTACTGGATAACTAAGGGGCTTGCAATTGTAAAATGTATGTATACAGTTATAACAAGGAGTTGTAGTTATATCTATCAAAGAATGACTCGTTCAACTGCTAAAGGCAGGGTTCGTTGTATTCCCAAACTTTATCTTAGTTTTACTTTTCCACTTTACTATATATATAGTAATCCTTACTCTCGTTTCCACAACAAGAAGTACGAGTAGCTAGCTCCCACAGAAAATTCGACCCATAATTAGCTCGCTAATGGCTACCAACATTTTCATTCTTGGTTTCTTACTTTTTATCTCGGCTTCCATTGTTTTGGCTTCTGACCAAAACCCACTTCAAGATTTCTGTGTTGCTGATGAAGCAAGCGGAGGTACATGCATGTGCATTTGTTATTGTTAAATCTTTAATTTGCTAATATAGTATGCGAGAAAAGCTGATGAATATCTGTTCCTTGGCTTCTATACTGTTGCTTGGCAGTTCTCGTGAATGGAGCTGCTTGCAAGGACCCAACGAAGGTTCAAGCTGAAGATTTCTTCACTAGTGGACTTCAATTGAGGGGCAACGTATCGAACGCAGTAGGTTCCTTGGTTACCCTAGTTAATGTAGCCAGAATACCAGGACTTAACACTCTTGGCATCTCTTTAGCTCGCATTGACTATGCACCTAGGGGTCTTAATCCACCTCACTTGCACCCTCGTGCTGCCGAAATATTTACTGTAATTGAAGGCACTATTGAAGCTGGATTCATCACATCAAACCCTGAGAACCGTCTCATTAAGAAGGTTCTGAATAAAGGTGATGTCTTCGTATTCCCTATGGGACTCATTCACTTCCAGAGAAACCTGGGAAACAATTACGCTGTAGCCAAATCAGCTCTAAGCAGCCAAAACCCTGGAATCATAACTATTGCAAAAGCAGTGTTTGGGTCAAACCCGGATATCCCTAGTGACATTCTTGCAAAGGCTTTCCAACTGGATTTGAATACTGTCAATTCGTTGCAAACAAAATTCTAGACGGTAACAAGAAGCAGAGCAGATTAATCCTCGTTAGTCTATTTGTTTGTGTGCGTATTGCATGCGTGAAGTGTGCCTGTGTATTATTTGTTGTTGAATCTATTGTTGTTTAATATAATAAAAAAAGACAATATCATGGTTGACTTCCATTAAAGTTGATGTAGCCTGCTCGTAAATGCGTGTGCCTGCCTTGCCAGTCGTCACCAATTTCAATTTTCTATTCTATTGGATTCTTTGACTCACCATATTAACAAGCGAGTTGTTGAAACCGTCTAATTAATTAAAAGGTTTAGTTGAGAACCAATCAATTCTCACACTACCTTATCATTGTCATGTTGCTTATAATTTTTGTTTGGTTGCATGAGGATTAAACAAACTTATCACTGCTAACTTCTTTTGTTATAAAATATGCTAGATTATCTTTAGTATTAACTTTGCGCATATGTTTATCGTTATTTCCTCCATTTTCTCACAAAAAGTAAAATTAAACTCACATTTCTTGATTTTTTAATGAAAGGTTAAATTTCTTACTAGATATAAGGCATTTTGGCTATTGAAAATTAATAACCTTATGTTGCTTTGCCTAAGTTCTTTCAACATCAGTTTCAACTATAACACTTCTTTACTAGCTTGGGTTATTACTATATATCATATGCTTCTATTGACATTATACCCATAATTGATTGTAACTCTATGACCTATCTTACAATCCTATCAACAAGTGCGAATATATAATATATAGTCAACTGGATTGTATCAAAATTACTTGCATAACCAAATTCAACATGTTTTTCGACCATAAAGTTCGATCCTCCATATTATAATGCAACTTTAAAGGTCTCCTTAATATATATTAGGATCCTATATTCTAATGATCTCAACTAGGATTCTTTGTGTAGTGATTAACCTCTCCAAGTGCAAGTGCATTGTTCGATCCTATACAAATTATGAAAAATATTAAACTTCCCAATACAGATGCATATTGTACTTATGATATCTTAATATTCTTATATTCATTGCTAGGGATCAACTAGAGGATACATTAAACTTAATAGGAAGAAGGGTATACATTAACTTATAGTTTTGCATATCAAAGCTTTATAAAATCTTTATCTAAGTAGTTCTTCTAAGCATTCCAAATCTTTATGTTAGTTATGTCTTAGTAATTATGTATCCCTATAATCTTATTTGCTAGTCTTAAGTTCTTTCTTCCAATTTTTCTACCTAACTATACCTTTATTTCTCTAATATTTGTTGGAGCTTTCAACTAATTATTTCGTCTATATATAAAAAGATAACAAAATCATTATTACCAAACCTCTTAAAATTTGTACATTTGTCATCATTATTTTTGTATCCAATGATCATGATAAAAGAATAAATTCCTTTGTACTTACACCTCGACACGTATTTAAAACCATATAGAGGTTTATTTAATATGTAAAATGAGTTCTTCTTTCTATTTTCTTCAAAACCTCCTAGTTTGATCATATAGATCTCTTTTTTAAAATATCTATAAAGAAAATTAGTTTTAAGATCTAACAGTTCTATATATAAGTTAAACACAACACATATATAATAAGTTGAATAACAATGGAATATTTAATTAAAGTCAATTCCTTATTTTAGAGAATATCCTTTCACCATAATCTTGTATGGTATTGTTCCACTTAATCATCACTAAATCTTGAAGATCCATTTATTATTAATAGGCTTTCTTCTTTATGTTGTGGTACAAGGTCTAAAATTTTGTTTTTGTGGAAAATGCTTTGGTATCTCCTTATAAGACTATCATTAACTAAAAAAAACCTAAATTATTAAGATCTTTTTAAATAGTTATTGTCTCCTTATCCTCTACTAAATGATAGTATGCTATATAATCCTTCATTATATAACATTCTTGCTAATTTGACGGTCCTTTCTGTGATATAAATAAGGAATTTATAAAATTCTAGACGTAACTAGTTCTTATAAATTTTGCTCTGGTGCTGCTTTAAAAGAAGCCTTTTGTTAAAATTACTTTCCTATATATATTATAGTATCTAAAATTCTTTACAAAATTTTGTTGTCTTCTTATTTTCTTTTTAATTTATTTTTTACAAAAGTGTCATCCTTAATGATACTAACATTGTGGGTAGCAAGATCATAGTAAAGATACCCTTCACTCTATTAACATATCCTAAGAATAAGTATCTTTTGAATTTTGAATCTAATTTTATGGTTTCTTTCACATTGTAAATTACTTACACATGACTTTTCAAATATATCAAGATTAGAATAATCTATTGACTTTCTAGTTCATATCTCCATCGATATATTTAAACAAGCATTATTAACTGTATCCTAGAAAGCCTTATATAGGATTGTAGCTCTTAACATTGCTCTTATTCTTTTTTATAGAGTTCAATTCATTCGTTATATCACTTTGTTTTATTGAGGAGTGTATACAACAATAATTTTATTTTAATGCCTTCTCACTTACAAAATGCTATGCTCTCCATTATTTATTGTCAAACACTTGATCTTTTTTTCATAATCAATTCCAATGCACACTTTGAAAAGTTTAAAGATCGAGAACATATATTCTTTACACTTGATAAAATACACCTAATACCTCCTAAAGTAATCATTAATTAAAGACATGAGGTATTTTCATCCTCCTAAAGATGGAATTGATGTTTGCCACACATCAAACTAAACTAATTCATGAACAATCTTGCTTTTGGAATTTGATATATTAAAATTTATACAATATTTACTTACTTATAACACAATGCTCACAAAAGGGTGGTGATACTTCTATAAGCCTATAAAGTTCAAAAAGGATATTCATTCCTTATTTAAATATATTTCCAAGTTTCTAATGTAATAACATTGCGGATCTTTTCATTGGACTAAAAGTGATTGATACTTTTGCTTTTAGCAATGTTTGTCCTTTTTACTTGTACAAGTTTGTACCGATTTTTCTCCCTTCATAAGTATAAGCATGCCTTGAATTATCATTAAAATATTGTTATAACAATTTTTGTTTTTCATCTAAGATGTTGTCCTAAAGGGAACAAATTCTTCTTCAACTTGATGGTTCTAGTACTAACACACTTTAGAGAATAATTATAATCACAAAAATCCTCCTTAGTTATTTTCATAACGATGGAACCATTCTCTTCCAAAGGTAATGTGAAAATTAGCTCTTGAGTCAGAGTCATATATCAAGTAGCAACTTTTCACTTTTCAATTGTTGAGATTATTTCACAACACAAAGCATTGTTATTATCTAAAGTAGTTGTATAATTTTCTTAAGGATAGGATATTTCTTATTTAAATTCTAATAATCCTTTCTCAAGTGGCCCTTCTTGCAATAATTGTAACATTTTTAGTTTTTCTTACTTCTTGATCTTGATTTTCTATAAGTTTAGCTCTCACTTAGGTCATATTTTATTAATCTCTCTCTTGTCACCATCAAGGCTTTGACTTGTTGTGAACCAAACTGTTTGTCTTTCTTATTCTTGTGTTGACTTTCTTTCTATAGAATTATGACTACAACATCATCAAAGAATAGGTAATTTATGAGAAGATTATTGGTTATGTTGTTTATGAGTTGATCATATGAATCTAGTAGACTATGAAGTAATAGATGAATATGTTCATATGGCTCTATTCTATAATCTAATGTTAAGATATGAGATAATAAAGTAATCAAATTATTAATGTTCTCGGTCACAGGTGGATTATGACATCCATAAAGCATAAAATTTTCTTTTAAGGAAAATTTTATTATTGAGTTATTAGAGCTTTTATAGCTTTATGAGATCAACTTATTTCTTTTGATATTTTCTTCTTTTTTACACTTGATAAAACTTCATAAGTTAAAGTTATAAAAATATTAGAAATATTTGATTCCATTTCATTCCATTTAGTGTTATTTATAAAATCTATCGAACTTCTACTAAAGGATGAGAAGCAATTATCCTTTGTGAAAATATTTTTCATCTTCAACTTTTACAATAAGAAATTATTCTTGTTGAACTTATCAATCTTAAATTTTGGTTGTCATTGGTTATATCGTAGAATGCTTTGATTTAAGAGAAATAACTCTTAACATTTTACATAGGCAATAAGTGTATATATGCATAGTACCCAATATCTTCAAAGGGAGAATAATATTTAACTTATTTTTATGCAAAGGATATAATTATAGTGGTAAACAAATAGTGTAAGATAGGTAGATATGTTCATCCCAATTAATCTCTAATACCGAATGTTGGAATGATTAGGTGAATAGAGTACGATCATAGTTTAATTTAAGATTGAAATAAATAGGACAAACATAATATTTGTTATGAGTAAAACATAAATTACTCTATGAAATTGGATTCTCAATAGCTTTACTTTTGAATGCATGGACAAGTAGTGAGTTTTTAAAACATTCAGAAACTTATTGTGCCTTTGGTTCAGGTCAATTAAGTTACGTTATACGTAATCAATAGAATAAAGGCACAGTTTTATATTGATGCTTCATAGTGTTGGAACTCGGGGTTGGTCACATCTCAACCCTGAAAATCAATAGCAAGTTACTCTAAAGAAGTAGCAAAAAAACAGAAGAAAAGAGAAAGGAAAGCACTTTGACTTTGGATCAAGGAAAGTTGGCTCTACATGGATTTCAAATTCCTAGAAGACAGGTCTACTGAGAGATGGGTAGGGAATGGGACTATATAGGACTATTATAGGGAGTTGACTATCACACTAATTTGAATTTTGTTTGGATTTGTGGAACATAAGGCCTATATCATAATATATCGATTAGGCCATAAGGAGTAAGATCTTTTGTTGTTCAAAAATTGAAATTTGTTGGGATTTTGTGTCAAAACATAAATCCATCACGTCTCATTTTCATATATATATATATATATACAGGATTTTATGTCAAAGTAACAACTCTTATCAACTCAAGTTTGCTATTAGCATTTTCAAACCATAGATATCTTAAGATGGCTGCTTCTACTCTCCAATTAGGATTCCTGTTGGCAATATTTTTCTCCTTTGCCTTAGCATCAGATCTAAGCCCTCTCCTATGAGGTTTACACTTAATACACAAAACTTAGTAGATAAATAAATTTTTGTTTGTTTCAATTAGTCTTCTGTTTAATATAATAGCTACTAACTTTTCTCTAAATTGTTTTCTCGTGTTCTTGTGCTTGCAGTGCTAGTGAATGGCTTAGTTTGCAAGTCCCCAAAGACGGTCCAAGCCAATGATTTCTACTACAGTGAACTTCTAAAACCAGGAAACACATCAAATCCAGTGGGATTAGCTGTAACCCTAGTTACAGTAGCTCAATTTCCAGGAGTCAACACTCTTGGCATCATACTCGCACATCTAGACTTTGGACCACAAGGTATGAACCCTCTGCACACACACCCTCGGGGCTCCGAGATTTTGACAGTCCTTAAAGGAACACTGGAGGTTGGATTCATCACGTCAAGCCCCGAATATCAACTCTTCAGCAAAGTCCCCAAAGGCGGGGACGTGTTCATATTCCCTGTCGGTCTCATTCATCGCCAGAGAAATGTGGGAACCACAAACGCTGCTGCAATTGCTGCCTTGAGTAGTCAGAACCCTGGTGTCATAACCATTGCAGATGCAGTTTTTAGGTCCAATCCTAATATTCCCAGTGACTTCCTGGAAAAGGCTTTCCAGGTTGATAGGAAAGTTGTCACATACTTGCAATCGAGTTACTAAGAACAATTTTAGGATCTCCATTATTATCACTAAAGTCTTATATTTCTTGTGTTACTGTAGGTTGTATCGCTTTCGTCACAATTCCCTCGTTTAAATTCGCTATCCTACTGTTGTTCTATGTTTATTATAAATGTTAATTGTGTGGCGTTGTGCCTCTGCTTACTGATGCAAAGCATATGTACATAATGCATGCGTGATAAGCAGCTATCGCGGATCTAAAATTCAATTTTTCAAAATATTATTGACTCACTTGTCTTTTCTCAAATTATAATTCAATCGCAGACTCACAAATAAATAATACATATTGCCAAAAACCTACCTAATTATTGTATTTATTTAAAATTTTCGTCATTAATTTCTGGATATAATTTGTTTATAAAGACGTAAAAGAATAAGAAAAGAGTTAGATAGTTATAGAAAAGGGTGAAGCAATTTCTCTTTCCAAGTAGACTAGAGTATAGTATCTTTACATCTAAAGGGTATTATTTTTTGCTTTTTTAATAACAAATTTAAAAATGTCTAAAAGTTTAGAGTTCTTTAATTCAATGCTCAATTTTTAAGGATTTTAATTTAATTATTAAATTTTTAAATCCATATAAGTCAAACGTTGTTTCTGTTAGTTAATAATTATATGATATTTGCTATACACATCAACTTTTATATAGATTTGGAATCAAAATAACTGATAATCCATATCCTATATCTCATAACTTATGATCCATAATGCATATCCTATTATTCATGACTCATCTAACCTAAAATAACCTATCTTTTCTCATGTATCCCTCTTTACAACTTTAATTTTTTATTAGTAGTTTTACTCTAAAATCATTAAAAATTGCATTTGAAAAGATACGGTAACTTTACATGTGCTTTGATTTTTCCCCCCATCTTGTTGTGTCTTAGCTGTTATTTTACATATTATATGATTATTTTAATTAATAAAGACGTTCCTTATGTTTATGTATTTTGTTAATTACATTTGACATTTTGATACTAAAGGTAAAATCTCTGAAATAATCATTAAACAATTGAAATTATTGTGAGATCATATTTTTTAGATTCAATTTGTATTTGTGTATTATTCCTAAATTATTCTTAGTTGTAGTTTTATTAAAACAAGACATTATATTTCTTTCTTACGAAAAAAGGAATTGATCTCATAAATTAAAGTATAAAGATACTTAAATAAACGTGTGAATGCTTATTAGAAAATTAGTTCATTGAACTGATTTGATTATGAGGATCCCAAATGAAATATTACTTATGTATCTGTAGATTTTCTCATTATGATAGTTGTATAATTAATCCTTAAACTTGAGATTGTCAAAGTATCTGGTGTAAAAATTATTGTATTTTGATGCTACTTATAACCTATTCTAATTAGGGTAGCTCGATTGATAGTACTTGGATATAGTATGAACCTTATGGAGATAGTTGAATAAGTTAATAAATGATTCGTCACTCTAAAGTAATTAGAGAGAAAGTTTCACTATTCTTGATTAGTAATGATCTAAGGAATTCTCTGTCCAAAGTGAATTGAGATTTGAAAATATATTTTCAAATATGAATTATAAATCAATTACTAATTAGTAAGAATGAACATGATTGAATTTAAAGTAGTAGACATAATATCCATACTCTATATCCAATTGGAATATTGAATGACAAAATGATTAAATTATACATCATAACCATATATGGATAGGTTGACTCAAACTACTTTAACATTAAATATTTGGATAGTCATGATATATACATCATGACCATATATTTGGGTAGTCAAGCTACTTTATCTTCTATCTTTCTTATGTTGATATTCTTCAAGTAAAGTCTTTATTTGTCATTTCACATTATGGCTTGTTTTTTCACAAGGCTCCACATCATCTTTGACCCAGCTAAATGCTTATTTAATCTGATGATTCTTCCACCTTTCAAATGCTTGTTATAATACAAACAAATGGTATGGTTCTTCATTCTAAGAACCAATCTATTATGAGTCCAAGTTGGATCATCAAATCTTCCTAAACCTGAAGTGACTAATTTATCTAAGAGTACTTGAAATTCTATATATTTATCTGTAGAATAAATGAAGACTTATGTCAACAACTCTCAACAATCACATGACATAGGCATGCAAGTGAACTTCAGGAACTTATATAAATGATTCCTTAGGAAAATTCGAGGCTTAAGCACATTAGAAATTCTCATGTTGTGTGAACACAATTCAACCATAGAGTCATAAATATAACTCATTTTGTAAGATTACATAATTCAACCATAAGTTATAACTGTAACACATTTTATATGATTATATAATTCAACCACAAATTCACAATTATAACCTATTTTGTGTTAATATAATTCAATCATAAAAGCATAACTATAACTCATTTTGTAAGATTACATAATTCAACTATAAAGGCATAACTATAACGCATTTTCTATGATTACATAATTTAGCCATAAATTGACAACCATAACCCATTTTGTGTGAGTATAATTAAACCGTAAAGTCATAACTATAACTCATTTTGTAAGATTACATTATTCAACCGTAAAGTTATAACTATAACTAATTTTATATGATTATATAATCCAATCATAAACTTATAACTGTAACTCATTGATGAGAAATTACCTTAGGTTAACTTAAATATAATTAATGAGAAAATAAATTACCTAAAGTGTCTCTTTTCAATTCCTATGAACTATTTTGTATCATGTATTTAATTATACATAAAATAAGATAATGAAAATGAATGTGCATTTGTAATTTTACTATCATATTAGAAATATTCCTTTATAATGTTTAATTTTGTGTATTTGTTATGTTATTTTCTAATGAAATAATGTAAAATTGCAAACATTAATTCAATAAAATCAAATTTTATCTCATTTGTATAATTATTAAGGTAAAAGTAAACTCAAATTATGTTTATAAATTACCTTTAATCCTTACAAAATCAGGTTAATAGCACATATAAATGTATAATGAGTTAATGATATAAACAATTTCCAAAAATAAGTTAAACTTTAACTCTCAAATAAAGTGTTACATAAAATTATAAATGTACCCTTAATTTGTAATTCGTAATCTGCAATATATAATAAACAAACACAAGTCACAAACGACACATCCTCACAATTTCACAATTTCCAAATCATAATCCACAATTCCATAACATAGGTCCACACTCCATCCCGTCATCCACCATCTGATCAAAAAAAACCACTCACACACGACCACGAGCCACAGCAACCAACCAATCCAATGTATCTACCATGAATTACCAATTTAGCACTAACGAACCAACAAAAACTCACTCTTTTTCTATCAATCTTTTAGTCTTATCTTTTTTTTAAAAAAATTATTATATATCCTACCATAGTCCAGTTAATTGTAGTTGAACATTACAATTTTATTAACCACTATTATGCATGAAATTGAAGTATTGACCCAGAAATGATAGTATTATTTTTTAAAAAAAACTTTTTTCAAGATAAAAACTTGGACACTTTCAGATATGGATAACATGTTTTTGTTTAATATAGAGTTTCTATCGGCTACACAATATCTTTGTAAACAACTCTTAAAGACAGAAACAAACAAAGAGTGTCCAAAATCCTCATCAAGGTTGAAGGAGTCTGTGAAAAATGGGAAGTCTTACGTTTAGTAGAAATTGAAAATACCGAAACTCATTTCGTTTGTATTCAGGTTTTGGCCGGCTTTCCAACCTTATTAATGTCTTTCTTTTAATCCATCTATAGAGAGGGCATGAACAACTTCTCTCCAAAATTCTCTGTAAACATGGTCATTTCCAATGTTTTCTTCCTCTTCCTCTACGTCTTTTTCTTCCTTTTCATTCACAACTAAAACCCTAGTGTAATCCTATGGACATTAACATTCTTCTGAAGCCTCCATATAATCTGAGGCTTCACATATATATTCAGGTAACAAGAACATAGCTTTAAACATTATTTCTATTATGATTTTTTTGTCACTGTTATGATCTTGGTCATTGTACTAAAATAAGATGCGATGTTGTACCCTGTCATCTTTGTAAGACAAAGGGATGCGCATTTCTTGCGCAAAGAATAAAATTAAGTCAGAATTTTGTCAGGAAGATGGGAGCAAAAAAGGGAACCAAAGACATCTTAAGCTTGTAGGATTTGTTCATGGAGTTTCTTCCTATCAGAGATTTAGACCCATATTTGCTACCATATTTCTAAATGGAAAGGGGTAAAGAACAGATCTGACTTCATCTGTTGTAGATAGAAAAGTGGTTTTGTATCTTACATGCCTGAGGTTTTCTTTTCGAGTAGTTTACAATTGCCGTATGGAATTATGGATACAATTACTTACTTTCCATCTATCCTTCAGCTGTGTTTATTTGGTGCATTCAGTTATTCTACTGCTGCCCTGAGCCCTCAGTATGTAAGAAACGGCTTACATGTCAATCCAATTTTCCTATTCTCAGTTCTGAAATCACCCAAATGCTCGTGATTTTTAATAGCATTTGCCAAGATCTAGAGTTCCTGACATTTTATTTGTTGAAATTTTAGAAGTGAAATTATTGCAAAATGAGTTATATTTAAGGGGGAAAAAAAACTAAATTTCTGGGTGAAAAAGGTCTCAAAATCAAGACAGGATTATCAAAAGAAATTCAAACTTAAACACTAATTAAATATAATTTAATTTATTAATTTCAATTTTGTCTAACCTATAAATATAATTTTACGTTCTAGTTCAATTTATAACAATTAAATTTAATTTATTAACTGTAAATCTAATTGATTCCAAACTAAATTATCATATAATATTAAAATCTATCCAATTGGGGCACTTGGAAGAATGATAAACTTCCATTTCTCCCAGTTATTTATTAATTACTTCATGGGAAAGTCAAGATTTCGCTATACATCAAAATTTAAAAGGAATATTACCACTGGTAGCCATAGATCTTAGATTTGGAGCTACATCAACGTTGAACGCAAATGGGATTCGCCCTTATCTGTTAGTTTAAGGTAAAAATGAGAGTCTTTGTAACCGGAATCAAACCTAAAAGACCCATGGAGCAGCTAAGTTGTAGGAAAGGCCTTGAAGAACGTTGGGAAGTGAGTGAAAGTAAAAAGTTTTAAACCCAATTAAGTTTCAGCTTTTATGCTAAAACTTTGACGAGGACTAAACTCAAAGCCAGTGGTGAGGAAAGGCCTTGAAGAACGTTGGGAAGTGAGTGAAAGTAAAAAGTTTTAAACCCAGTTAAGTTTCAGCTTTTATGCTCAAACTTTGACGAGGACTAAACTTTCAAAAAAAGCCTTTGACGAGGACTAAACTCAAAGTCAGCGGTGAAGGTGCAGTCAGAATGTTTTAGCCTTCTAGGTCACCGTGTTTAATGCAAGACAGATAACTACGAATCCATTCCTATCCGGGCTTGTTTGTAAGCCTTCTCCCGCTGAGGCAAATCCTATCCGTTGATTCGGTCCTATCTTTCCAGTCGGCTATCAAAAGAAGTCTTCCACTTTAGCATGCGAAGAAGGCGCTCCTCAATAGCAGCAATGATGTCCATTCCCTTTCCCCTCTTCTGCTTGTCTCTCGAACTTGGTCCTGATTGGCCAGTCTTTCACTAAGATTTTAAGTAATTGTCCACCTCTTCTTCAGAAAAAGACAGATCAAACAATTCCAATGGATTCGTAGTAATCTGTCTTGCATTAAATACGGTGACCTAAAAGGCTAAAACATTCTGACTGCACCTTCACCACTGACTTTGAGTTTAGTCCTCGTCAAGGGCTTTTTTTGGAAGTTTAGTCCTCGTCAAAGTTTTATAATAAAAGCTGAAACTTAACTGTGTTTAAAACTTTTTACTTTCACTCACTTCCCAACATTTTTCAAGGCCTTTCGTGCAACTTACCTAACTAGTAAACACTAGGCTCGGAAATCATTTCACATAAGGTATATTCCCTTTTATTCAAAATAAGTGTTGTTTTAGATGGGTTTTAATTATTCAAAATAAGTGTCGTTTGTAACTTTTTATGCATATTTATGATTTTACTTCCAAAATTACTCTTTAA
>JANIHZ010000003.1:53058378-53076442 GCA_027478365.1 Erythroxylum rufum | reverse complement strand
TATTTGATTTAAATTCTTATATTTAGTATCCATTTGATTATATTAATAATATAAATTTCTTTTAAAAATTTTCTTTAAGTAATAATTGTAGTTATTTATATATGGAATATATGAAAATAATATTAAGAAAAATAAATAAATTGTTATTATTTTAAATTTCTATTATCACCAATGGTGGCGAGATCTTCGGTTATGGATGCCATATTTGTCATGTCAGATAATCAATGATGGTGGAGTCGCCTTTTTGGTTATGTGAAGATGACGTCAAGAAGGTGATTTATTAGGTGCTTATTTGTTGGAAAAATAGTCTTTATGCTCCTATTCCGTTAATCAATTCTTACTCTATTTTATTAAATCTTATTCACACATTATATTGAGTCTACACAAATATATAGATAAAATTAAATAGTACAGAATTGAAACATCTTAACAGGAATAAGGTACTCCAACCCTAGTCTAGAGGATCCGAGCAGTGTCGCATTCGAGTGCTATTGAGGCCAAATCGGAGGTGAGGGTTGCAACTAGAAAGCAACAAATTTATCTTTCTTGTACCACTCTAGGAATTCTGCTTAAGGAAATGAGATAGTATACTAAAGTAGTCATATTTGCTTAGCCTATCAATGACCATTATGTTTACTAACTACCCATTCAATTTACGCAAGTCTTCCATAAAATCTATATTCACACCTATTCACACTTTATCAATGCGTAAATCAAGCCAAATGCATTACAAGAAACTTATAGTGCCCTCCGCGTGATTTTTTGGATATGCACTCCTACTTAGTGATGGCTAACCCTCAAATCCATTAATTCATTTAATCACTTTTCAATTAAGGGTATAGGAAAAGGGACTTACACTCTTTTGGATCATCCACTGCTTTGATATATCATCGACCAACCTTGGCAGAACTTCCTTTACACTTTACATATTCGTAGAATCTCAAATTTATTGCATAAGATCCCTCGTCCAACAATGGCCCATATCTCATCCATTTCTTTGTTACTAGTGATTCTAGTAATCCTTCTCTCTATTGTGTTTGTTGTTGAATGCTAACTATGGTTTAAGAAGACTTCGTATTAAGTTCTTTTGTGAAATTGATGACACTCCTTGTTGGTTCATTCTTATATTATTTTTCCTCATTCCCCTATCCAATTGTGAAACATTCTTTTTTTAATTTGTTGCCAAGACATATACTTGTACATTTCTTAGGCTTTAAATTTAAATGTATATGTAGTGCTTGATTTGATTTCCTTTAAGAACAAACTTACCAACTAGAGCTTGAGCACCACCAATTTATGTAACAAGAAATCAAACCTTACACAATACTCATTCAGTGTCTCTAATTACTTTAGTTCCTTCAATTCACTAATAAGGTCTTCAAAAGTTGATTCCTTAAGCCTTGTTCTGATGCTAATATTTATTCTCCCAATCAGGAGTCTCTCCTTGCAAATGCATCACACCATGCTCACTTTAACTTACATTAGTGTTCTATCTAAATTAAAGAATTGTTCACACTTAAAAATCAAACTTCACAATCCTTCTTCTGTAAAGACTGAAAATCTAATCTTGATACATCTTGTTTACATGTGGTTACAATGTTTCACTTGAATCATCGTATTAAGTTTTGACGAAGAATTAAGAACCAAAATAGATGATTATGATAATGATGAGGCACTATTATGAAGCTCTTCATCATGTTAATGATCTTAATGAGGTTTCAGAAATTGTTTCCTTCCCTCGTGTAAAAGGTCCAAAGTTGTTTTGGTCATACGTCATTCGTGGACACTGAATCCTGAAGTCATTTCAGCAAAATTTATGGTTTCTCCTTTTTTCCATGAGAAAAACATAACACCATAAGGGAGTAAGGGACCCCTAATTGTTATTTTAAATATATTAAAACGGAAAATATAATATTCTTGGTTACAATTTGAAGGATCCATGAATCCATGAGCCTACACATTTGACTAAAAGAACCTGACCATAACTGATCTCAAAAGAACCTGACAAATCCTAAGATTTGCTATAATGATCAACCTATCACATGGGCTGGAACATCCTGAATATTTACTGGTGCGAACTTGCTAAGGATAACATGGAACAGCTGTTAATTCATACCTCTAAGAGATTTCATAAGGAACAAAAAGTACTGCATGGACAAGGATACTGCTTAATTTGGCTACCTCATCTGCAAAATTTGATCTTTTGCATATATGGCTCGATATAATCGATTTTTCAAACTGAAAAATCGCTGCTGTTCCACTCCCATATAACTTTACAAGGTTGTCTTGTACTATCATTTTCTGGAAGATCATCTTCCTGGAGTTGTTCCCTCTTAAAGACAGCAATCTGACTAGCAAACCCTGGTTCCACATCTGCAGAACCGCCAACCCCACTGAATTCTACACTATAATTGTGCCTTCTGGCTAATTCAGAGGCCCAATTATTAAACTCCTCTCTCGTCCACTCAAACTTATGGTCGTGATTTCGGAACTTGCAAGACTGTGACTGGGATTTATCATCTGGATCTTCTTGGCTGCTTAGAGCAGATTTTTGCAGGATCACATTGTACTCGTAGTTTGGGGTTGAAATAATAAGAACTTTTGGACGAAAGTAACTCAATGCAACATCGCCAAACAGTGAGGCCTGGTCTTCCTCCATGTGCTCAATCACCTGCAATCCACGGGGAAAAAGAAAGTTGAAATTTTTAGAAAATTCAACCATAATAAAAACTTTGGCTGAATATCAAACAAACACAGGAAGGGAAATTGACACACCTCTAAGCAGGTACCAATATTGAATCCACATAACCGAGAATCCATGTCTGTGATTGAACCATCATATAGAGCAGCACATTTTACACCCATAATTGACTTTGTGCTCAATTTTGTATGAAGTATCTGCAAGTGGAACAAATCAATGAGTATAGTCAAGATAAGGGTGCAGCCAAAAGGCAAAGAAGAACTACGGTGAAAACAAATAGAATAGGTGAATGCAAACCTCTAATAATGCCAAAAGAAAAAACAACTAGCTAAGATGGTAATCAAGAAATTAAGCAGAAATAGAGACAACAAACAGAACACTTGAAGTAATGATGTCCCATCACAAATAAATACAGATCACTACTAAAGATCAAAACATACTCGATTCTACATTTGTTTTAAAGTTTGCTTTCAGAAATTAATTAAAAAAAAAAGGATCTAGCAGTTTCCAGGTAACACTAGTAAATAAATATCAAACAGATGATATCACAAACCTTTGCAGCACGGCTAAGGCTCTTTTGCGATATGTCAACACCAACGACTTTTTCCAGAGAAGTTGGGTAATCTAATAAGGAATCCAATAGACTTCCAGAACCACAACCAAAGTCAATCTGGAAAGAGAGAGAGAGGGAGAGAGAGGGCAAGAGGATATGGAAGAAGAAAATAAACATAAACAAGAACAAGAAAAGAGATCAAATCACAAAGTCAGTATCTGATATTAACGCTTACATTTAGAGACAAAGAATCCTTCATACATACCAGAGTAGTAGCAAAAGAATTTCTAATGTGCTCCAATGCATATTCCACCCGTTGTCTTGAAAGTGGAGGGCTGAAGAAAGCTTGCTCCATTCTCTCTTCTGGAGGTTCTGTTACGCGTAACAAGGTTACAGAGTAGTCCAAATGGCAAGCATCTGTAACAAACATGAACAAATGCATGCACTGTCACTTGGCCTCAGGACCAAAAAACATTTTTCATTTGATATTTGTGCTGGGATTAATTAGAGTTGAACTCAAACTCTCTCTGGTGACCATAGAAAGCAATTAACTTCAGTTTTACACAATTACAAATTCCATCCCACTGACAAAAAGTAAAGGACATATAGAAGCAGAAACATCAAGTTAAGGTATTAGCAAAACTCATAACTACATATTAAGAACCATAGTTGGTCCCTTGGTTTCTAGAAGAGAAAGCTGACACGAAATGGGGAATGCAACTTACTTGAAGATAACAACGGCAGAATTCTTGCTGGTTCCTCAGCTGCAGCTAAAATAATTTCTTGAGGGGGCAAGTCCAAAATAATAGAATTAGACTGACCAACTGACATTTGGGACAAAACTGTCTCCAGTGGAGAAATCACCGCTCCAGTACCCGTCTCAAATTCAAACTCGTCCTTATTTTCAAGAAGTTCTTTCTTATGTCCTGCTACTAGATATATAACGTAAGATATACACAACAAAGATCCAGTTGATGGATTCACATCAGAATCTGAACCTTCTGAATCAAATGAACAAAAAACTTGTGCAGGTGAAGAATTCATGCTGTTAAAATCCTTCAATTCAAGCAATTGGCCTCCTTTTCCCCCCTTGAAAGATGGACAAGAGATAAATTCCTTAAGGAAACAATCCGGATAAAACCGGATGTTTAATTGATCAGCATAAAAGTTTAACTTCTCTAGAGGCATTTTTATGTCATTAAAATATGCATTTAACCATGCAAGAATTTTCAGAGAAGCATTGTGAGTAGCATCACTCTGCTTCTTGTAACTCTCTTTAGGAAAGCACTCGATTATCAATTCCTGAAACTTGGAAAATATTTTTACTTCACATCTAAAGGTGCCTCCTAATCCCTCTGGTTCTCCATCACCAGCGACATTATCTCTTTCATTAGCATACTCCAACTCTTCAGCTGCCTCCGCAACCCTCAACTTCTTAGGTGATCTTAATGTCTTACAAGATGCCTTTAAAGGTACACTTGTAGTAGAGAAGACAGGTTCAGATAACCTGTGATGACGGCAGAAAGTGCAAAGGATTTCTCTGGGAAAGGACCCCCTCCAATTTGTTTTAGTGGTGAACCCAAAGGGCAAGTCTGCTGCAAGAATTGCTTCTCTGGAGAGCTTATATATTCCACTTGGTGTCTTACTAATAAGCATCCTGCATAAGCCCATCAAGATACTGTAAAAGGAGAAAAACTGGGTTCATGAAATAATGAAAGAAGAACACTTGAGAAGCAGTTTATAAATCATATAGCACAGACAACCAAAGCCAGGAGATAAGAAATCTTCAATAACCTAACATTTCAAGTAAAAACTTACTAATTGATACATTCCCAATGTACCATTAGATTGTCTTCAATGCTTATTTTTAGATCAAGCATTTCTGACGATAGGAAACACTAAAGAAGTATATTAAAGGTATGTGATAGAAACCACGGCATGGGAGAATAACAAGATGGGAAAAGTAAAAATTCAATATGCATGAAGTGAAAAGAGACCTGTAATATGATTGCAGAGACAAATCCTCATAGAAAAGGTCTTTAGACCTCCATGTGTATCCAATGGATGCCATAATTGCATCCCCATATACATTTTGTCCACATAAGTAGCTTGCCCTTGCATTTACAGATCCTTCAAAATGAATCTTCTCATTCATAGGATCAGATAGCAAATCCAATAGGTATGATTCAGGAGCGGCAAAGTACAATCTTGTCTCAGAAGATGCTTTACCAATAGTCCTGTTGAGAAGAATGCAATAATTTCATAAAGTAGAACAAATATGCATAAGAGCTCCATTTCACACAAATACACAGGTCTTCTTGCACTCCCCTTCCCAAAAATTTATACATACCTTGAGAGCAGAATTTTGCTGGCATCTGAGAAACCAAATATTTTCGCAATGTCATCCAAATAGTATCCAGCTGAGGATACCTTAAGAGTAACTGGTTCAATGGGTTTATCCAAAGCAGATGGAATATCAATAGCTTGGACAAATATGTCTTCTGGGGCACAAGGCTGTGGAATTTCTAGTAACCCTACAATCTCACAACAGTATGGATTTTGTTTCAGAACTGCAAGTTCCCCCTTGGGAGTAGTAACAGATCCAGATAAATTTGCAGCAGCTCTTAGTACAAATGGCAAAGCCAAGAAAGGGTCCGATTCCACCTTCGGGTTGATTAATTTGCATAGGTTACTCAATTTTGCATCATAGATAGTAATGACTGAAGCAGGAAGAGAGCCATAAAGATCACCACGTCTCCGCAAACTGGCTTTAATGTGACCACTTAAAGGATGAAACGATGAAAGAAACTATTGCCAAGGGAAAAACATAGAGGGCAAGAGGTTAGATAGGTAAGAGCATGATTTCATGTGATGCAATAGGTAGCAAATAAACAAACTGCAATGTAAGTGTACTTTTAATTTCTTGACAACTAACATTCTACATCTTTGACAGATTGTCATACATGAGAATTGAATAGACTAAGAGGTCATGAAACTTTAGAAGTGGCATAGAACTAGTGCCAAAGGTGGGAGGGAAATTTTCAGATGCCTATATGCATACAATCATACAGAAATCACCATAAGTACCATGGTTAAACTTACAAATTAGCCTTGTAACAAAAGAATCCAAAATGAGGTAACGGGTCATCTTTCAAGGAAAAAAGAAAAACCTATTTCATACATAGTGCATTTCTAGGAAACTTCTGTATCAGGCCATATAACTTTCCCTAAGTATAATGTGATCATTATGATGACACCAACAGCCAAACAAGATAATCAACTAATGTCCTGAGTTCATGAAAACCTAGGCATTCATCTATTTCTACTCTTTTCTTGTCTTTTGCCATAGACAACCTCATTTAGATTTTAAAAGAGGTTATGAACCGGCAAGAATCAACCCATACAGTACAAATAAATATTGTTGAAAATCATACATGATCCAGAAAGCACCAACCTCATCTGAAAATACATATGAGATGCGATCACTTAATGCATGCCACAAATCCTGCTCAGTTGGATTACCAGCCATAGGACAGATGCCTAACTGCAGCAGAAATACATAAATAAACAATATTAACAGAAAAAGGTGAAATTTTGCTTTATTTGACAGTTTAAAGCATTTGCATTTTATGGTTTCACATGTTCAGAACATAGTGTTATAAATCTATCTCTAATTTTCTAATGCTAAAGTACTTAAGATGGGAATAAGAAATGTAGGGAAAACTAAAGCACTTAAAATAAAACAAAATTAGTGAGCACTGAATAATAACATTTCTTTCTTGAGGACGAGCTTTCATCCCTGGATCAGGATGTTAAATTTTTCTTGAGATTCATTTCTTTTACAACTCCTTTTCGGGAAGGGAAAATTCTATAATATCAAAACAAAACCCTGTGCAGCCAATTTTTCATAGAGAATTTTGTTTCAGCGTGAATGATATCATTTGAACCACAATTTGCAGTATGTGAGAAATGGACAGACGAATACAGAAGGTGCAAGAAATTCAGTCTGATTAGGAAGAGACGGTAAAAATTAAGGAAGGGAAACCGAAGCAGACCTGCTTTAAAGCCACATCAGCAGCATCTTGCTCGGCATCCTTCTTCTTTTTAAACATCTCAGACACAACAACAAATTCAGGGAGCTCCAACCTGCAGCGATACAGAGAGGGGCCCTTCTGTGGAATTGCCAACCCTGGGCATCCATTTTGAGTACATTCTTGTACTTCCTCTACCTTATAGCAAGCCTTGCTGCCAAACTTTTGGTATATAATGGCCTTAGGAGTAAGGTTTGTCCTTTTTGTTGCAAGAGCTGTAGAACCTTCAGTTCCCATCAGTAATTTCCAGGTGTTCTAGTGAGTATTCAAGTCATTCAAACTGTAATGCTAATTTTCTTCTGCAAATATTAACAGGAACTAAGAATAAGTCATTAAGGCAACCATGGTTTCTAATGAACTTTAAAAATTGCAATATTACTAACTTGTGTTGATAAACAGGCATATTATTATATCTCAACATGTATACTCTAAATGCATAGATAATTAAGGTGAACATAGTAGCAGAACTTAGCAACTGGAAGTTGAACACTACGATGCTCCTTATATTTAAGGCCATCCAGAGAAAGAATATCAGTGAGTAAAGACGACCATTATTTTTGCCCACTATCCAAAGCCAAATTTTACAGAAGATTGTGATAAAGTTCAAAGAATACTGTCTTATGTACTACAGTCTCAACAATCACTAATTCACAACGTACTAGACGGAAGCTAGACTTTATAACGCAACGTATTAATCACCAGTCTTTTAGTTGATCGATGATCACCGTTCCTAGTGAGGACGACAATGGCTTTACCTCTACCTATACCTTCAGAGACAAGGCTCAAAGGCAAAAGCTCATCAGACAGAGTATAACACAAAAATTTGAAGACATTCCAAGAGATGCCTATCCCGCATAAAGCATTCGACCTTTTAAAAAACTTCAAATTTAGGAAATTTATTACTCACGATACATCAACCTATTTTTCAGTATCGAAATATTTTTCCAAGTCTCCAAATTTCAGCGACGAAACTGAGCAGAACAGAATCAACAGATGACAGCAACTTGAAGAAACAAAGAAGAAGAACTTCAAAACCATAATAAACCCACATTACGTTAAACTAAGGAAAGCGAAAAGAAGAGGAACAAGATAAAACCGAAGAAAAGCTTCACCATGAAAAGCAAAGAATCAAATGGAGTTTCAGAAAACTAGCTTCAAAGACTTCAGAAAAGAAGAACAACGGAAAAGCAAGAGAGAGCGAGAGAGTACCTTTCTGAATGAGGGCATGAAATGAAAGTTACGAGATTGAGAGAATATATGGGGTTGGCTCTAGAAATTCCAACTTGCAGTCCAATTTATGTGTGTGTTTGGCATGAGAGAGAGAGACAGGAGGGAAAGTATACCGAGTCAGAACACCAAGTTTGAGATTCTTGACAAATGGCGCAAGGAGTAGAATTATTTCACCTGTTTGTTTCCATTTTTTTTTTCCCCCCACCTTAAGAAAAGCACAACTTTTTTTTTAGTTGACATAAAAATATCATCACATTAAAACCCTAAGTCCACCAATTTTCACACATAACACTCCCTGTTTGACGAGGCTTTAGAGGAGGGATGTCAATTGTTTCCATAGTCTAGGTGAGATGAGGCTATTCACATTAGCTAATTAAGAATTTTAGATGTACCAAGTACATAAAAGATACAGTCATCTCGATTCTTACCGCGAATAAATATATTAAAAAAAAAAACACACATTTTTACTCTGCTACTATTGCTTGTGCTTGCTCTGCTATTTTGCCTAAGCTTGGCTGAGGAAAAGTTACGGGTAGTAAAGCAAAAAAAATATCAATTATGCTATGTGAGTGTGACAGTTGACTTCTATCTTAAGTTTTGTTTGCAGCTGTGGCTTTCCTTAAAAACTGCATTCAGGCTGTCACTTGGGTTGGGTCCATCCCATTCAATCAATGTTGCAACACAAGGTCTAGGACACATAGTTTTAGTATAGTAAATCATCGCTTTCCCCAAAGACTAAACATATCTTTTGAACAGTTTTATCCATTCTCCCAGATGTGATACTTCCTCACTAACAGTGTTTCGTAAAATCAACTAAGAATGCTAACCATAATCCCTTCAGGAAACAAGAAAATGACAGAAGCGGGGCCAATGAGATATTAAAACCCCACAAAACTTCCGCAGAAACAGATTCTATATGGAAGAAAGATCTTCATATATGGTCTTAATGCCTGGCCTTTCAGACACAGACCTTACACATTTTAGAGCTATTCCAAGGACGTCCTTCATTCCTTTCTCAACCACCGGGGTGCCCATTTCAGGTTTTAATGCAGGATCAAAGAACTCTGAAGCAAAACCTTCTGTCACCCTAAGCTGGACCCAATCCGTCAAGTCAACTCGGCCATGTTGTACAGAAATCACATCACCGGCACATCTGCCAGTTATAAGTTCCAGCAGCAGCACTCCAAAGGCATAAACATCCGACTTGAATGATGGAAGTGGTTTCTTGGAAGCAGCCAATTCTGGTGCGCGATAGCCTAAGACCCCAGCATCAAGTATCTGTTCTATGGTGCTAGCCTGAGTCATAAGTCGATGGAGGCAGTAGTCTGCAACTCGTGCGTTGAGTTCAGGCCCATCCAACAACACATTTGTTGTTTTGATATTTCCATGTGGAACAGCACGGTCAAAATGTAGATAGTTCAGGCCACGTGCTATGTCAACAGCTATTTTCAGCCTCTGAGGCCAGGTTAATGGCGGCCCTTTTCTCCCTGGTCGATCTGAAAATTGTGATTGCAAGAAGTGAAGATGAATAATCCCTAGGTTGCATATTCTGATGATCCCATTGCCCATGAATGCATAAACAAAAGATAATGGCACAGGGGCACCTCAAATGTGGAAATGCAGTAAGAAAGGTTGTCATGGGACTCCACTCAATGAAACAGATCAATCTTAAAATCAATAGCATAAAATGGTGTCCTTCACCTCTCCGATTGGTGTTAGTTAAACATTAATCAACTCAAAAAATTTGGAAAACCTTGCATTAAACCAAATTAGCTAATCAATTTAAACCAAAAAGCACTAAAATCGCTTCATCATTATGCATCATATGACAAAGTTAATTGAAATGCATACAGCAGAGTGTAACTTTAGCTCATGCACTTTGGATAACAGATACATTGACAATACAAAACCAGTTATTTCCAGAATGAGCTTTTGCTTTGGTCACGTATCGGCAGATAACTCAGATGCAGCCAGAACGTTTGACGTGTATAAAGAATGGCCTGCGGTGTTGGCGGCTAACATGTACTCTTTGGCATAAATTTTAGTGGACAGGCCTCTACATGTAAGCAGATAACTCCAAAGAAATTTTATCTTTAATTTCTCTCTTTTCGTATTTGGTTGTCTAGATATTAATGCGGGGTATTTACAACTATCTAATGAATCCAAAACCTTAAAAATGTCAAGAACTTACCATACAGAAAGCTTGCAAGACTTCCAGGTGAGATATAGTCTGAAAGAATGAGATTCTCATGCCGTGTTGGCCCCCAGTAATATCCTCTCAATGCCACCACATTTGGATGCCTGATATTTGCAAATTTTTTAGCCTCCTTAGAAAACTCTTTTTTCTGTTTGGCCACCCCTTCCTTCAACCATTTCACAGTCATTAAAATTCCATTATCAAGTGTTGCCCTATAAGAAGTTCCATGACTGCTCCTCCCTAGTACTACAGCTGGGGCCCTTGACAGCTCCTCGGGTGTCAATGTTATTGTATCATCAAGAAAATGCAGCTCTCCCACCAATTGGTCTGGTGAGCCCACATCAAGTTTCGCAAGGGTTTCAGCAGCAAATGAATCCTGAGACTCTGGCGACCAAGATAAATGGCTATGCTTTGATGGTGAGAAGCCACTTACTGCAGCCATTTTCTTACCAGGACTGATAACCTCAGATGATGATCCTTTTCGTGATGCTACAAGATCCTCAGTCGAAACAATCAAGGCACCTCCACTTGTTCTACTCACACTGGATGGATTTGTGGGAGTGTGCCTGTTGATATCTTTACTTGTCACAGGATCAGAAGAGGGTCTCTTTGATAAGAGAATGTAGCGTATGAAGACAGCAAGCATTATAAGAACAATCACTGCAATCACACAAGAAACTATGATTACCACCTTGACAACAGTATCGATTGGTTTCCTCCTAGGCTTTTCAGCTGGAGAATTGCTATCTCCAGAAGGACCACTGGGGAGACTTAGTCTACTGTTTCCAGGGTAGAAAGAAGTGTTAGGGAATCTTCTCAAATTTTCTGGTACGATTCCAGAGAGATCATTATAAGAAACATTAAAGTTTGTAAGGGTGTTAGACAAATTGAATGGTAAAGGACCTGTGAAATGATTTTGGGATAAATCTAAAAAGGTTATTGAGCTCATGTCAGCCATGGAAGTTGGAAGGGAACCAGATATATTATTGCCTTCAAGATTTAGCATTTGAAGTCCAGGTAATGATGCAAATTCATCAGGGAAATAGCTACTTAGTTGATTACGGGAAAGATCAAGAATTTGAATGTTGGATTTATTGCTTGAAGGAGGAGAAAATTCAATAGAACCTCGAAGTAAATTACTCCCAAGGTAGAGTTCTTCCAAGGTAGGTAAAGTTAACAAATCTGCCAGTAGAGGACCAGCTATTTGATTGGAACTGAGATCTAGGGCTCTAAGCTTTGAAGACTGTGTAATAACTTTAGGGAGAAAGCTATTGAGAGAATTGTGGGAGAGATTAAGATAATTTAGACGCAAAAGTTGGAAGGTTACTTCAGGTATTGGCCCCGTCAGCAGGTTTTGGCTGAGATCAAGATATTCAATATTTTCCCACTTGGAAATTTTGGTTATATTTCCTTTAAATTGATTGTTTGATAGATCAAGCACAGCACAGCTTCCAGTCAGCAAGGGAAGTCCATCCATGAGTGCATTTGAAGACAGGTTGAGGAGACGTAGAGTTGTTGACATGACCATACTTACAGGCCCTGAAAGAGAGTACTATGACGTTAAGTGACATGCTAAACCAAGTTACAGAATTAATTTATGCTGCTAAATGAGAATAAATTCAAAACAACTAGGATACCACGTAGAGAAATAATAGCTAAAGCAAAAATTGAACCACTACCTGAGAGATTATTAGCACTCAAGTCGAGCTCAGTCAAAGGAAGAGAATCTCCTTTCAATAGGTCATTGGGAATAAACCCTGAGAACCTGTTGTTACTCAATCTAAGGACCTCCAGCTCATAAGCAAAATTAAATCCTGGCAATTCTCCAGATAACTGATTGTAGCTCAAATCCAACACTTTCAAGTTTGCAAACAAGCCAAGGTCACCTCCACCTATAAGGGATCCAGCAAGCTGGTTGTGACTAAGATTTAGGACCTTGACACTATCAGAAAGACCAGGCAGTATCATCTTCGAACTAGAGCTTGCAAGCATATTTGAACTCAAGTCAATATGACTAGCATTAGTCAGAAGAAAAAAATCCCCATCTAGATTCCCATCAAACATATTCCCATGCAAGTCAAGCACCTGAAGGCCTAAAAGCAGCTCAAAGCCCCGAGGAATTTTTTTACTGAATCCATTTACAGATAGATTCAGATACAACAAACTATTCAGCCTTGTCCACGATGCTGGCAGAGGCCCAGAAAAGGAGTTGCGGCTAAAGTCCAGGGATTCAACTGATGCAAGCTCTAAAATTGTTTCAGGAATTGAGCCAGAGAATTTGTTCCCTGCTAATGAAAGGTTCCTTAAACTCTGTAGTCTACCAATTCCTACTGGTATTACCGAAGAAAAGAGATTATCAGACAAGTCCAAGAATTCAAGCATTCTGAAGTTACCGACATTTTCAGGAATTTTTCCGGATATAGAGTTGTTAGACATTGAGAGTTTGACAAGTTTCGTAAGGTTTGTGAACACACCCACATCTACATCAGCAGAGAGGCCTAAGTTATTCAGGACAACACCAGCAACATTTCCACCGTTGCAGACTATGCCATTCCAAGAGGCAGGACAACCATTGAAATCAATGGACTCCTCGTTCCATGATTCAAGTACATAACCAGTAGGATCATACTTGATACTTTTCTTAAACTCAAGTAATGCCAAAATGTCTTGTGAAGGAAGCTGCCCAACCGCTGAGAAGCAAAATAAGGATAACACGAAAAGCCTGAAGAGTTTCATATTCCTCCTCCAGTTAGGTCTAAAGTAAAGTATCAGCGAAAATTTAAGAGGAGCTTCTAATTCAGCAGATTAAAATAAATTTCAGATCACGAAATGCTCAAAAGAACAGAAACAACACTGGCCTCTTGAATAAAATTGAGAAGCATAGAACAACTGGAAACTGGAATCTGCAGTAAGGTTCCGACCTTTTAGAAACTAAAAGAATAGTGCAGGGAAGACCTTTTATCTTCAACTAGAAAATTATATCACCCCCCCAGCGCTCTAAACTTAGAACTAAAATCACCCTTTACTGAAAACCTCAAACTGAGCTTCGCATTTTAGCCCTCTTTCTTGACAATAGACCAGAGTTTTGAGAAGCCAGGCTTTTAGGGGATTGATTCTGCTTCCAGCGACAAAGACTTGGATTCAGCAAAAGAAACTTGTTTTTTTCTTTAGCTGTTCCAACGCATTAATCGGCAGATATGAACTACAGAACTATCGAACCCCGTCGAAATATTCAAGCGGAAAAACCTGTAGCATTTTCCATCAAAATCTCAACTTTCATCAACAATGCAGGTTCATATTACCTCTCTCATCCAGAAAGGTTAGAACTTTAAAGCCAAACTGGGAAGAGTCAACAATAAAGTGAAACAAGCCAAGAAAAAAAGTGAATAAGAAAGAATAATAAGACGAGAACTTTTCCCCTCGAGTGTGCTGGAACTTTCACTAAAAAGTAAATATTGGTTATAGCCTACTTAAAGCCTTAAAAGGCAAGTAGATTACAACATAACCAAGTAAGCCAGTACAGAACCGCACCAAGAACAGTAAACGGGGCAACATATTACAACTCCATAGCGACCTTGTAATGAAGACGCAAGGGACCCAGAAATATTTTGGCAATAAAAACCATTTGTGACTGCACAAATAGGTGATGAAACAGTTAAGCAGCACGGAAAACTCCCCAACACCGTTTTCAATGCTTATTTAAGCGATGAAACAACCAAACCACCTTGTCGGCATGTGGTGGTCACCAAAGGGTTTAATGGTTAAAAGCATTTTTAAAAGGTCTGATCTTTTGTTCTTTCGGGGAGTTTTGGCGTCAGTATATGAACAAACGATGTCGGAAAACGTGAAATCAGGAAATTACCCGCCAAAACCAAAAGACAAGGAAGTCTCTCGTGTTCCTTTCTCGTTTTTGGGTTAATTCCAAAATCCAAATGCTTGTTTGAGTGACACAGCGGGACCCACTTCTGCTCCTTTGACCAGATAATATAATCTTATGCAACTTCAGTGATGCATTGCAAACGCCAAGCACAACGACGGCAGCAAACAAGAGGTGAAGTTGGTGAAGGTGTTACTCTAGGCTGTGTTGAGACCCACCAATTTTTGTACTTCATCCAGTGGATATATGTTGAGACCCACCAATGTGTCTCCCCATCATGTTCAGTGACAAATGTAGGTCAGCTTGAGCAACATGGTAGTAAGTAGATCAAGAGGACCACAATTGATCACCAAAACTTTATCTCAACTGCCCATGGACATGGTCCCCTGCCGCTACAAATCCCATTTCATGTCTCCTTGTCGTTTATATTAGTCTAAGTCTCTCAAATTAAGTGTTCATTTTCTTTTCTGATTAGTCATATAGAGTCTGCAAACTATTGTGTTAATCAGAATTATAATGCAAATAGAAATGTTGACTTCAGTTGTAATTCAGGACGGAGCTCTACTTATAATAATAGATTTCATAAATAGGTAAAGAGAAGGTTAAGTATTATTGAACTTTCTCAAATCTCGAATCTTAACGGAACTTTCACTAAATGTTATTGTTGTTATTACTAGACGATAATTCTAGATCCAAAAATATGAGCATAATAGGCATATAGATTAATATTTAGATGTACCTTTAACTAACATTAAAAAAAATGTAGGTTATTAATTCTATTTTTTAAAGTACATACCATAAACAACTTCTTAAAAAATGAAGCAACAATAAGAGTTTGGTCAACATATATATAAACAAATCATTTTTGTGATCAAGCATCCATATTTTTCTTGTCTAACTGGATCATGATATACTCGAAAAGATCTTATTTTCCACCTTTATTTTATTTTAGGTGGGGTGTTGGGTGAGTGGAATTTAATGTTCACATCAATACGTCTGTGAATTAACGACCCTCTTTCTTTTTTGCTTTTACTTCAAAATGATTTGGAATGATGAGTGGAAGGCTTGACTTCGCGGAAAGCACAAGAACATTAGGAAAAGAGAGAATTTCAACTTTCACATAAAATTCCTTGTACATAAAACAATGGTGAGTAAGTACCAAGCAGCCATGGATGAAAATGTTGAATCTTGGCAAATGGATCGTTAGACACCACTACATTCATCCCACATTGCAAAAAGATGGTAGGCAATATGATGATCCAACACAAGATTTCATCCCCAAATCAATGTCATCAAGATGCAACACTATTTCATTCAAGACCCAACAAACTCATGTCCCCACATATAATTATGAATCTTTATAAAAAAATGACGAGACATTCCTCAATCATAATGCTACTTGTAAGAGAAGAACGAGGACAACTCAGAATTGGTGAAAGTGGCAAACGTATGAGGAAGGAATTGAAAAAAGTCGTAAACTTATGAGAAATCGTGCAATAAAAAAATTTGTAGAAACAAGAACCTGCATGGATAAGCAATCTCAGATGTATGCTCGTCATCCTCAAATATATCAGTAGTATCTGCTGAAAGAGCAAGTTCTACAGAACTATAAAGACAGGTTACAGACATTTTTATACTAGCAATCAAAGGGATGCAAAACTTAAAATTTATGATTACATTCCACTCAAAACTCAGCTTCAATAAATTAACTGCTGACTCAGTGTATCTCACTTCTTGCCCCCGCTGGATACGTTAAACTTGAAGAATATAATGTCTCCATCTTGAACAACATAGGTCTTTCCCTCCTGTTTATACTTCCCAGCAGCCTGCATCAAAAGCCCAAAAGAAATATATATGTTTATTCTATTTCTTTTCATTTTTAAACAGAAGTGCAGAAGCATTGTAGAATTCTAGCAAAACTGAAATGCAAATGAACAAGTGAATTCATCAATCAACATCCAGTCTTAACAATTTATAACCTCTTCTTGGACTAACATAGCAAATATATCCGGAGGAGGGCTAATCAACCCTTGCACACTCAAGTCAAATTCTTGAGGACCTGGTCTTGGATCCTTGAGTTGAATGAAAAGACCAGCAGTCAAACAATTCTACTAATGAAAGCATGTACCTTCACAGCTGGCTCACTACCAAGCTCCTTCAGATCTTCAAATTTCATGACCTATGTTTGATCAGAAGAAAATGTACAGATCAAACTTCAGGGACTCTTAACATAAAAGGATTCCAAAAGATCTTAAGGCATTAAAATTAATTGAGCATGAAATAAAGACAACCTCGGCACATATGAACCCTTTCTCAAAATCCGTATGGATAGTTCCAGCAGCTTGAGGGGCCTTTGTCTGCCGTCTGATTTGCCAACACTTTACCTGTAATAGCATATCATTTGGACATCAGTCGAGAATTTCATAAATGCACATGAAAACGAATAATAAACATTAGCATTAAAAAATGACAAAGATGGCACATCACCGGAGCTATAATCTCATGCAAATTGACAACTCCACTTAGAGAATTTCCATAAAGGATATCAAGCAAACAAGCAAAATCAATAAGATTTACATAAGGAGCAGGGAATGGACAATTGAAACTAATAATTCATCCATGTATTAAGCAAAATTAGCCAGTTCACCCCCAAAGATGAGTGCTGACGGTCCCTCAATGTGGGTTGCACCTAAGCCCTCATGTGCAGAGTCTTGTCAACCACACATCTTACTCAAAGTAGAAAGCCAATAAAGACATTAACTGTATTGACATTTTAATTTATCACAGTGAGAGATTCATGCTACAAAGACCACAGTTATGCTCTTCTACCATGCTCCATAAGACTTGCCAAGAATAAATAACTGAAGTACCTCATCAGGACCAGCAGTGAAGAAGTATATCAGATTAATTGCTGAGAATCCAGTCTTTATGATCTTAGGAAGGGCACTGCATGAAAGTTCAATTTGATTAACTTCATCACAAAGTAATAACAATTCTAACAAAGTTATTTTTGTACAAGTCCCACAACAATCTCAGCACACATGTAAAATCATTGTGTGTGAGAGCAAGAAGTTGTGGAAAGGAGCTGATTCAAAGTAAAATAACTTCTCTGATCGGACTTGTAATAATAGAAGGGGGGTTAAAATTCATTCTGAAACCAAGAAAAAAAATTGCTTGACATTCAGGGGGCGTTTGGTTTGAGGGTTTGGGAATGAAGGAATGGAATAATTGCAAAAAGTAGTGTTTGCTTTGGGATTTTCAATTCCAAGGGAATGGATTCATTCCATTAAATTTGGGAATCCACTAAACCCTCCAAAGGAGGTGGGTATCAAGTTTTCATTCCCATCTAGTGGTTATTATTTATACCCCTCCCTCACATGAGCAATTTTTATTCTTAATTATATTATTAAACTCA
>JANIHZ010000003.1:53047289-53058278 GCA_027478365.1 Erythroxylum rufum | reverse complement strand
TTGGTAAAAATTACGAACGAAAAAAAATTGTAAATCTATAGTGTGATGTAAATTAGTTAGCTTGGGAGGTCAAGTGTGGAAGAAATTATTCTCTCATACATTATAAAATTATAATTCTATAATCTATTGAAATAAATTAAATTATAAATTAATAATAATAATAATAATAATACCTTCACAGCTGACTCACTACTAAGCTCCTTCAGATCTTCAAATTTCATGACCTATGTTTGATCAGAAGAAAAGGTACAGATCAAACTTCAGGGACTCTTAACATAAAAGGATTCCAAAAGATCTTAAGGCATTAAAATTATGAGAGCATGAAATAAAGACAACCTCGGCACATATGAACCCTGTCTCAAACTCCGTATAAGCAGCTCGAGGGGCCTTTGTCTGCCTTCTGATTTGCCAACACTTTACCTGTAATAGCATATCATTTGGACATCAGTCGAGAATTTCATAAATGCACATGGAATAATAAACATTAGCATTAAAAAATAACAAAGATGGCACATCACCTGAGCTATAATCTCGTGCAAATTGACAACTCCACTTAGAGAATTTCCATAAAGGATATCAAGCAAACAAGCAAAATTAATAAGATTTAGAATTTCCATAAAGGATATCAAGCAAACAAGCAAAATCAGTAAGATTTACATAAGGAGCAGGGAATGGACAATTGAAACTAATAATTCATCCATGTATTAAGTAAAATTTCAAGGGTAGCCAGTTCACCCGCAAAGATGAGTGCTGGCGGTCCCTCAATATGGGTTGCACCTAAGCCCTCATGTGTAGAGTCTTGTCAACCACACATCTTACTCAAAGTCGAAAGTCAATAAACACATTAACTGTATTGACATTTTAGTTTATCATAATGAGATATTCATCCTACAAAGACCACATTTATGTTCTTCTACCATGCTCCACAAGACTTGCCAAGAATAAATAACTGAAGTACCTCATCAGGACCAGCAGTGAAGTATATCAGATTAATTGCTGAGAATCCAGTCTTTATGATCTTAGGAAGGGCACTGCGTGAAAGTTCAATTTGGTTAAGTTCATCACAAAGTAATAACAATTCTTGCAAAATTATTTTTGTACATGTCCCATAACAATCTCAGCGCACATGTAAAATCATTGTGTGCGAGAGCGAGAAGTTATGGAAAAGAGCTGATTCAAAGTAAAATAACTTGTCTGATTGGACTTGTAATAATAGAAGGGGGGTTAAAATTCATTCTGAAACCAAGAAAAAAAAATTGCTTGACATTCAGTTTGCATATGTCTAAAGGACAAAATTAATAGTTAGGAAATATTAAAAAATACAGCTTCAAATTTATGAATTTTCATGCCACACTACAACTTATGACAAGGCTGAATAAACAACTTCAAGAAGTTACACCCGTATACAACTATAGAAGTACAGACTAGATTCTCTCAATTTGCTATGAAAGACTATAAAAAATAGATATGTAAAATTTTGAATTACTACTCATATTTCAAATGAGAAAGGATGGAGAACCACAAGCCTCTCTTAAATCTTTTACTAACCTTTGCACTTGATTCTCCTCACAATACTTAGCTGCCTCATCTGGTGGCATATCAGCAAGATTTCTCTCCAAGGCACAGCTGAAAGGAATAATTGTTTCACCCCCATGTTCCTGCACCCTAAAAAGTATAACAATTATGATTGATGTCCAATCAATTAAGTAATAAACATGTACAAGCCAGTACTATTTTATTTTTAAAATAAGTGTCAGTACTATCAGAAGCTCTTTGGACAAATTAACAAAGATGATAGTGCTCTATCATTTCATTCCATTTAGAGCAAAACTTGAGATCATGAATCCAATCTCAAGTATAGAAAGAAACACTGGCTTTGCGGATGCATTTTGTTGAGATACCATTGCAATGACCTTAATGAAGTAAGGTTGTATTCACACACATCAACAAAGAACAAAGGTAGCAGTTATACATGCTCATGCAAAAACATTACCTGTTGGGAAAAAATATATGCTCAAAAAACTCAAGATGGTAAAAGGGCAGAAAACATCAGACTTACCAAGCATGAATCTTGGGTAAAAACTTGTTCTTTTTTCTCTGATAGTCTTTCTGATTCATGTTCACCTGTTGACACACACAAGTTAATATAGGGATATTCGTCAACTGGATATGACAAAAAGAAAACAATTTACATATTGCTAACACCTAAAGGCAATAAAGGAGCCAACTAAACTTATAACCCAAATTAATACATTGAAAAAGTGGGGAGATAAGTATGAAACTCTAGAAGTTAGATGAATAGCTGAGCAGCATAGCTACTTAAATATGGAATCTACAGCAATATCTTTAACAATTAAAGAATTTGATCAAAGAGAAAAGGTGGAAATGGATACGAATAATACCAAATAAACAACAGGCTTGGCAGTAAGCAACTGGAAGGTATTCAGAATCTCGATATCAGCAGCCTTCCAGTCTCCTAAGCGGATATCTTTCCCATCTTCAAGCCATGCCTTGACCTGCAGACCATGAACCAGCATGGATCAACAGCAATTAAAATTTATTCCATCGAATCTTTAAAATGATGTTACCATGGGGTTCACATTTAAACTGGAAGAAATACAAATGGTTATCAGCCAGAAGTTTATAAAATCATGAAGAAATCTAAACACATATTCAGAGAGGCATCAACTAAGGTACCAGAGAAAAGTTCACACGCATCTGGCAAGTGATATGTGCCAATAAATTTGCAGACAAGCTAAAAAACTATTTTGAATGACCAAGACAAACCTTGCCACACAGCTCATGCTCTATTTTCAACTGCTTGTCATTGCTTCTCTTCATGCTCTTTTCAACATCTTCTATTCTTCTGTCCACAAATTCAATATCCTACATTGCATTCATGAAAAATAATATTTAAAACATCTCCTCACAAGGACGTGTGAGGAGATGTAACATTCATCTTCTAGATAAAATCCAATGGTTGCATTTGTATCTAAGTATGTGATGTATGCAGAGAATCAAAGGCAGGACTGAAGAAGTGAAACAAATAGTCTACAGATACTTGGGATAAGTTGTCAAAAAACCCCTAAACCAAGGCTAAACAATTCTTACTAAAGTAAAAACAGAAGAGAGGATGCTAATCATTACAGCATAAATCATTTTATAACCAGACTGTCTGGTTCTTAAAAGTCTATATTGAGTCAGGTCCCGTGTACTGTGAAGCCAAATTTCATAATTTCCCCAGTTCAGGCAATGAGTCATCATACAAAAGTGCTGCTATGCTATAAAGGAAGATAATTATGCTCAATATGGAGAGAAATAAGAGCACACTGAGTGGTTGAATGTCCCAACAAAAATGATACTTGATCATGTCAAATTAAGTTCTTTTATCCCCAGAAAATTTTTGAAAGGACACCATATACAACCTAGGATCTTAATGCCATTATAAAACAAATAAAAGAATAGAAAAACAACACCTACTGACTGCAGTTGTACCAGATATATCAAAAACTACAAAGTTTCTCATGAAAGGTCTAATGACTCAAAGCAAAACTTCTCCTCACTACATCCTTAAAGAACATACCTTTAGTCGTAACTCAGCAGTAATAACCTCTAAATCTCTTACAGGATCCACAGAGTCATCTACATGAATAATATCTGGATCTTCAAATGCACCTAAAGCACATGAATAGAGGTAAAGGTAAGAAGTTACACAAATATACCAGGAAAGTACTTATAAGACAACATAGGACATAAAACCATGTCAGGAGGAGCAAGGTATGAAATAGGAATCTCCAAACATTTTCTCAGTATGACCACAAAACACTGATAACGTAGAAAAAAAGAAAGTTCCGTGCACACACAGATGGAAATTTTCTCATCTTTATTATGCAGATAGGAACCCCTTCCCACACTTTGCTAAAATTCTTAGTAGTTCAGATCACTATAAACAACTTCAAAGCCACAGAAGCATGGCAGAGACAAGGAGAGCTAACAGAGAACGACATTTTTGGGATGCAAAAGATAAATTAAAACGTTTGTACTCCCTCAGAAAAATAAAAATGGCAAAGGACTTCATAGGCATAGGCTCAAAATAGGCATTTGAGCTAGATATTTAGTCAAACTCATTGCAATCAGTATTAAAACTCATTCCTGGAAAGTAGACTCAAAAAATGTAATGGATAAACAGTAACATTCAAATTGAGTTGTATGGAGGATGGGCATCTTACGCAGCACATGAAAGATTCCATCAACTGCACGGATATGGGATAGGAAATTGTTGCCCAGCCCCTGGCCTTCATGGGCACCCTTAACCAATCCAGCTATATCATGGATTTCCAGGAAAGCAGAAACCTGAATGTAACATGTAAGAAGAACTTTATATAGTTGAACAGGTAATCTTTCTAGAGGGCAACATTTGTAATATGATATCACATTTATGATATAGCTGGATAGATAAGTTTTCTATACACATATACCATAATAACATGAATGAGAAGTAAAATATTCAAACACAAACCTCACTTTTTGGCTTGTACAATTGGCAAAGCCAATCAAACCTCTCATCAGGGACATTAATTCGAGCCTCATTAGGCTCAATTGTACAGAAAGGGAAGTTCTCTGCTGGTATCGCCAACTTTGTTAATGTGTTGAAAAGAGTTGACTTACCAACATTTGGCAGTCCAACCTGAAAAATACAGGAAATTTTAAAGTTAAATTCATAAAATTGATACTCATCTACGTTAGTCTCCATCATAATGAAAAGAAGCACCAGAACAAAAAGGCCAGTTTGTTGAAAATGTCTATTTGACAAGAAAAACATTTCGCACAGCAGTTCGGAGTTTCGGTGAAAACTGCTAGCACCCAGAAAACAGATTATGGTTTTCTGATTATCCAACTCTTAGAATATGATTTACCACATAAAGCTACAAAATCTATTTAAAAACTCATTCAAAACCAAACAAAATTCGACACCTTAACTTTCAATTTCCATTTACATTACAAAGGCATTTGATTTTCGTAATTAAAAATCAAAAGTATCGCTGGATAAAATACAACACAAACAACATCAGAACAGCTAAAGCAACAATCGACAGGAAAAGAAAAAGTTGATGACCTATCGAAATGCTGAAGTATTTGACTTTTCATTCTCAACTTCTAAAACGTTTGACCCTTTTCAACTTAGCAGTTGAAGGAAAAAAAATATGCTTTCTTTGGCAGCAAAACAGATGATGAATATCCAAAGCACCACAGAATAAAGAGAAGAAAAGAAGTAATTACAATGCCAATCTTGAGATGAGAGGAGAATCGACCGAGGATCGGCCTCTCTACTGGTGCTTCCTTAGATTTGGCTGCTTTTGGAGGCATCTTCGTTTCTTTTCCGCCCTGTCCTGCTCTCTGGTGTGATACTATCTAGGGTTTTGTCGCAAAGAACAGAGAAGAGTGACGAAGACTACTGATTCCACTAGCTAACAAAGGAATTTACAAAAATGGATTCGAACTCTGGGCTTTAGCTTAGCCCAACTTCGTTAATGAAACAAAAAAATGAAAAAACAAATATACTAAACAAAAACTGAATTGGTCTAAAATTAAGATACGATACGAGTAATGAAAGCACGAGGCTCCACTGTGTCACTTCTTCAACCCACTGTTCTTCGCCTCCTTGGTCTTCCTCATTCCTACACAAAAAGTCAACCCTCAAACAGTAAAATCCATAACCAACAAAGAATACAAATTTATCACGTCACATTTCAAACTCAATAACTAAAACATAAAAATGCACCTGTCAACTTTATAATGAAGGATGCTGCTGAGATCAATGGCTTTACGATTATCGTCGGAATTATTATGAATTGAGAAGATTGCAAGGATCAGGAAAGTGAACATGATGTGCATGATCATTATCCGCGTTGAAGAGGACGATATTCGAGGTGGCAGAAGAGAGTATCTCGCTTTGGCCATTGTTGATTCCCTCAAAAACCCATGAACTTATAGAATGAACGTTTGGCTTGTGAGGTTCTAAGTCTTTGAGAAGTCTTTTGTAATTCTTCTTTTTTTCCTGATCGTCATGTGGGTTTTGTGATATTGGAGAATAAGTGAGAAATATTAAATTGCAATCAGTTTGAATAGGCTGTTGTTGTGGTGTAAGTTTATAATCACTGGCTTTGCTGCAATTCAAGCACGATTGCCGTCTAGTTACTTGAAATGCGAAACTGGACAGTTCAATTATGTTCTTAGGGTTATTGGAGATTGCCTTTGTATCTACATGTTCATGCGCTCTTCTGTTCCTAGATTGAAACATAAGAATTTTCTACAAGTTTATTACTTGCACTTTTCTTGTCAGAATTTTCTGTCCATCTCCTCGTACCTTATTTTCGTTTGTCCCAGAGCTGATTTTTATTTGCATAACTTCGGTCACTGTTTCAGCTTTTCCATGCTCACATGTTTACTACCTTGTGTGCATCAATGGACCACCATAACTATATTAGTACGGTCAGTCTGGATACTTGAGATCGGAAGAAGTTTTCTTCAAAATGTTATAGCTTGAACTGATGAATCTCCATTCTAAACAACGATTGTTTTAGTATATTGCTGAAGCATCAAAGTCCCTGTTTACTGCTTCCGGACACATGTTCTTTTGGATGATAGACTATTTGGAGGATGCCAACAGAAGTCTGAGAAAGACTAGAAGTCCATGATCCTCTGCAGCTTACTTAACAATCATGAAGATTAAGATGACTTGTCATGCGTGCCATTAGTGCTACAGCATTACACCAGTCGGCCTATTTAGGTACTATTATGTAATATTAAACGGGTACAAACTTAAAAACACAGCCAGGGATGTAACACATGAAATCCTGGTATATTAACATCCTTACTCACTGCTGTTACATTGGAGATGACAAGGCTGAATTCTAGTTTATATAAAATTTTGCTCCAAAACAATAAAAAGAATCTCCAACCATAGAATATTGAGATGAGATTTCTCTAGCTCCTGCCAAAATGTACCATTAAGTTTACTGCCAAAGTATAGCTTTAGTGTGATATACATTAACAAAATCTTTATCAATCTTCAATCTCAGGTTTGGTAGTCTGCTAAACAGGTTCGATTCTCGCTT
The DNA here is from genome assembly GCA_027478365.1 of Erythroxylum rufum. Lineage (NCBI taxonomy): Eukaryota > Viridiplantae > Streptophyta > Magnoliopsida > Malpighiales > Erythroxylaceae > Erythroxylum > Erythroxylum rufum. Next base: position 53,051,160 of record JANIHZ010000003.1, on the reverse strand, counting down.
CTGGCTACCCTCTCTCCCTCGTCTGGCAAATCCCCAATGCTTGAAAAGGACTTGTCCTTGGCATTAGCATGCAACCAAGCTTCTTGGAGTTGTAAAACATACTCCAAATGCCACAGCACCTCCCCCATTGTTGGTCGATTCTTTCCCTCATCCGCAAGACACTTTTCTGCTATCTCTCCGAACTTTTTCATTGATTCAGGGCAGTAATTGCCCCTGAGGTGTGGGTCAATGATGGTCTCAAGTGACCTCTTCCGTTGCCACTTCATTGCCCACTCTGCAAGGTTAATCTGATCCTTTGGCAAGCTTGGATTTATGACAGCTCGAGCACAGACTACTTCAAACAACACGACACCAAAAGAGTAAATATCTGACTTCTCAGTCAACTGTTGTCGCCTGAAGTACTCCGGATCAAGGTATCCAAAGCTCCCCTTCACTGCTGTACTAACATGGGTGTGCTCATAAGCAGGGCCTGTTTTCGACAACCCAAAATCTGACATCTTTGCCACTAGATTCTCATCAAGAAGTATGTTAGTTGTCTTAACATCCCTATGAATTATTCCCCTGTCAGCTCCTGAATGAAGGTAATGGAGTCCCCGTGCAGCACCAATGCATGCTTCTAACCGTTGCTTCCAAGTCAAGGGAGGGAGATCACTTCCAAAAAGATGGCTTCTGAGACTGCCTTTTGCCATATACTCATAAACCAAGATCAACTCATTCTGTTCTTCACAGAATCCAATCAAGGAGACCAGATGCCTGTGTCTCAGCTTTGAGAGCGTATCAATCTCTGTCTGGAATTCTCTGAGGCCTTGCTCAGACTGGGGATTTGATCGTTTAATGGCTGCAAGTATGCCATCTCCAATCTCTCCTTTGTATACTTTCCCAAAGCCACCGACTCCGATCACCAATGCTTCATCAAAGTTACTTGTTGCTGAACGAATCTCTGCCAACGTAAACCACTTGCCAACTCTGGTAGATACTACAGATCCACATAGATTCTGGGTTCCTCTCTTAACATTAGCAACACTACTTATAGTGGAACCGGGTAGAAACAAAGACTGCCACCATGTGTTTTTTGCCTTACTCGATTCTTTCCTCTGGTTCTTGTACAAGCAAAAGATGAGAGTAAATATAGCCGCAAGAATTATAACAGAGGCCACACCTACACCAATTCCCACCCAGAGAATCCAAGACTTTCTTCTTCTTGCAGAATTCCTACTTGACTCAATTCTTCCTGTGTAGGCAAGATTACCATTCTTACTCAGCTTGAAAATCTCCAGCCCGTTTAAGAGAGCATCAGTTCCTGAAGCACCAGCTGCAGTGTCAGGACCTAATTGAACCCAGAGTGTGTTGATTCTGGTGGAGACTGCATCAAAATAGTCCTTATGATAAGCCTTGTTCATCCCTCCTGCTTGCAAGAAAACATCAAAATTATCGGAAGCACTCCTGTTGTTTATGTAGATCCTGAAAATTCGCTGATTTGCCTTTTCATATATCAACTCACAAAAATGCAACCGGATCAAATAATCAAAGCCAGGATCAACCTCAAATTTCCATGACATGTTCAACCTTTTCTCCAACACTTGAGCATTAGACATAGTTCTAGCAGTTTCATACACAGAAAGAGGAGCAATCAAGGAGTCATTGCTGGAGGTATACGTGATGTTGGAACTGTTGCTGATCTCTAAACCAGCATTTGCTGTGATCATGTAGCTGGAATCCACTGCCCACATCCTCCAAAGGCCTGAATCACCACTGGGTTTAATCTCTTTACCACCGACATTCAACCTATACATGGATTCAATCCCCCGACCTTTCAATTCTATATTTGCAGCATTTCCACCTACCTTACTCACCGAATCTGGAAAAAGCCCATCCCCCACAGGGACAATCTCTATGGCATTTATGAACCCAAAGGACCCTTTAGAAGGAATGAACTCAATCACGAGTTCATCTGAATCGAGTGCTAGAATGAACTCCTTAACCAACGAGGATGAGCTTGAACTGTCATTGGAATGCTGCAAGTATAAACTCTTATGTATCTCACCTACAACATCCAACTCTGACACCAGCTTAAGATCATTAGCCACCACACTAAATGAGGATTTATTAACATCATAGTTCTCAAAAGGAAATGGAAAAAAGTGGAGTCTAACAAAGTAATTTCCTTGCATCCCTGCAAATGAGTAATTCATGTCGCCAGTAAATACTCGGGCGGTGCTGTAGAGTGGTCCATCTGTTGGATCACCAATTTCTGTGCTTCCAGGAGAACTGAGGGTAATATTGTCGTCAGAGAACATGTCACCAATCCACTTCCTACCATCCACATTTACAGTGTTATTGGCACCACAATTTATTAGAAAGGACCTTGGCTGAGCTTCTCCAATGCTTACACCTTTTAGTATTATCCCCAGAAATATGAAAAACCAGATCCCTCTTACCTGGACCATCATCACTGAAGCTTGACCAGATTAATTAATATGCTCTTAATGTACAATCAATTGTAAATGAAAATCCTATCTCTAGACAATGTATACTTAAGCCCCTTTACACCTCATGTATCAAACGCAGAACCATACAGTCTCAATAGCAGATTACTTCATTCAAGTGTCTGCTGCAAACATCCAGTCACCTTCACAATGCTCACCTATGGAGTTCTGTTCTCTGTGTCAAACGCATTTAAGCAAACATCAAAATTCTTATAAAGGCCCACCACAAGATCTTTCTTGAGCTTTTCACCTGCAATTAACACATCCCAGTTAAGCTCCAGATCTGAACTGACAAGAAGTATACCAAAAAGAGAGGCAAAATATAATAAACGGAAAGAAGAGAAACGGAAACAAAAATCCAAAAGGGCAAAGGGAAAAGAAATTGACAAGGCTTTTGCTTACAGATTGAGTCCCAGAGAAGATACAGGGAAACGATGAAGGTAGGGGTTAATGCGAACAAGAACCTAGAACATAGACTTGGATTTGTTGGGAACAGCTAGGAAAACTTGGCCCGTTCTAGCTTTTATCTAGTTAAATGATTGTACCCTTGGGAAAAGGACAAGAATCTGACATAATTCAGTCTGAACAACTGGTGACTTTGTAAGAGGGTACATTTCTAGTTTAATTGTGTCAAAAAAGAAAAAATACTAGTAACCCCCCGACACTGTTTTATTATTTAACAAACGGAACGGACAAGGATGGGCTAAGCAGAGGATGGAACTCCATTATTAGTAAGGTGCCTCACATGCACTTGTCCAGAAGATGATGAGCAGTGAAGTTGTTCGGTGTTTGGCACAATGGCATTACAGAACTGCCCTTGTGATTCAAGTATTACTAATAGAAAAAGCTGTGACTAGTCTCCCACTCTTCCGTACCAATGGTAGTAGTCCGTGAACATGAATACACTTACTAACATCCTCCCACTAAACATGCAAGCATGTCTCACTGCTCTTTGGAACCTTTCACATTTCCCCTTTTCGGGTAGTCTGTTCACACCGAAATTTCTCCTTCATGGTTATCGTTCACCTCAAATAGTTGATAAATTTACAGTCTTTTGCAGGGTTTTGGGATGGCGTCTTGAACAGTGAATATCCATGACGAGTCAAAGGCCCTGTTTGGCAAACAGCTGATTGTATTAGCTGTTAGCTGATTCTATTAGCTGTTAGCTGATAGCTGATTCTATCAGCTGATTTGACCAGCGAATTGCATTAGCTGTTTATTCAAAATGTTTGGTGAAATTAGCTGTTTAGTATTAGCTGTTTATGTGTAAAATGACTTATAAGGACATAACTTTAAAAAATTATAAAGGTATGAATATTATATAGCTTAGTATTTCGTTGAATATTTTTAATAGGAATTTAAATTTTAAATATTTAATTATACAA
>JANIHZ010000003.1:52941769-52952955 GCA_027478365.1 Erythroxylum rufum | reverse complement strand
TTCTCAAAAATCCCTTAAAATGGAAAACACTCAATGGTTCACTCAGAATAATTTTTCAAACACAAGAACCACGTTAATCACAATAAAATTGCATTATGCACGAAAACCGGGAATGTCATGTATGCATTTACAGTTATTGCATGTGCCCAAATTCTCTGTGTATCAATACTAGTATGCATGCACAGTCCTAATTCAGCCCAAGCACTCTCATCCTATGCCAATTTACTATTCTACCCTTCCCAGTGAGGGTGGAATGTTACAATATAGTTGAATGAATTAACATTGATAAATAAATATGAAGAAAAATAAATCTTTATTAAATATAAAATTATTATTATCCCATAAAATGAAAACCAAAATCATGATCATTATCAACACCCAAATGAAATTCTGTTGAGAAAATGAAAACCAACCAAATGTTAAAAATTAAACTAAAACAAATATTGCCTAATCAATAACAAAAACTAATACTGCTAATAATTAATATAAATAACAAAAACTAATATTTTCAAACATTGTCATCTCTAATTAATAATTAATTCTTCTTTCCGGGTAATTGAAGGAATATGGTGCTTCAACATTAAACATATCAATTTAATTTCTGCCATAAAGGTCCTAAAAGCTTGAAAAAGTTCTACCTAATGCTTAATGTCACAGATTTGGTCTTTGTACCAACGAATCGCGAACTGTGTGGGCTTCGAAAATGTGGAATGTGACATTAAGCATGCAGTAAGTTTTAGGCTAATGGCCCTTCATACCACTTGTATGACAAATTTTTTTTACCATATTTAGTTTGATGCATTTTCTCATCTTTATCCTTACTTTGATTTAGTGGCCATATTTAGCCTCTTCTAAGAACAAGTTTCATTTTTCATATAACAACCACTAAGCAATTTAGACAGTGATAGAACGACTTTTAAGTCTAAATGACATAACAGTCTATTGGTATTGTGCATTGAGAATGCAAAATGCAGTCTTATGTCGTTCTTCTGAGTGAATACCTAATTGCCAAAATCTTTATTTTTGGTGAACCAGAAGCACCAGAAGTCGATATTCCTAATTCCAATAGTCCTCAATATGACACAGAAGATATAGTCTCAGACATTGCAGGACCTTCACAACCATCTAACTCAGCTTTTTAGGATGCTCAAGACCCTAATCGTACGACTAGATCCAGTATACATAAATCCAATAGCCTTTATGAGCTTATCATATTTGTCATGTTGAAAGAGTTAGATCTGGACGTAAAATCGTTGAACTGGTGTACGATATATTTTCAAACAAGTCTGCTGTAGCATGTATAATGAATCATCGTCTATAGAGGTAGATGAAAGAGATTATTCTTCTTCGGACGTTGATACAAAAATATCAAACCTGGTATCTTTGTCTTCTTGAGATGTCATCAATATAAATTAGTGCACTATTGAGGATAGATTCATATATCTTTGTAATGGATTTATGAAATAGTGATGGAGCGATTTTAAGTCCAAATAGCATAACAGTCCATTGGTATTGTGCATTGAGAATGCAGAATGCAGTCTTATATCGTTCTTCTGGGTGAATATCCAATTGCCAAAATCCTACTTTCAAATCAAATTTTGAGAAGATAATGTTTATGCTCTGAACGTTTATTGACATAGAACGCTTGACAAGCTCAATCTGACTTTGTGGGCTTGACAAGTCCTTGCCTCAAAATGATTGCACACTCATCTAGTGCGAGCTTTAGATTATCAGGGTTCACCCCTTGAGTAGTCAGCTTCTTCTAAATACTTCTGATACTAAGGAGTCGGATATGTTAGCTGTGTATTTGGAAAGTCTGTTGAGGATAGTCATAGATTATCCTTGACAAGGTTAAACTTTCAGTGGAGAGGTTGGAGATGTACACATTTGTAACGGTTTACTCCACTAGTTGACTGATTCAAATGGTGTATAAGAGATTGATGGCTTAGGAATCTTTGAAGACTCAGAAACTCGTTGTTTAGGCAAATGATCACATTTTGCCTTGGTTTTAACTTCATGACCAACGGTTACTAAATGACACAACATTCGCTTTAAGAAATGTTGTAGATCTAACCGGAAGAGATTCTTATTTCTTTTATTAGTAACCTATTATTTTTCTGTCATTATTAAACATAAAATCAATATGAAATATATGTTATACAAATGCTCTCGACATTGCTACTACAGGAGCATTTTGTGGCATGAGTATACAATATTGATAACAATGTTTTAAAAATCAAACTGGTAATACAAGAAGTTTAAAATGTAATCGGTATTAAAACGTTATAAAATCGACTAAAGATTAAATAAAAATAAAATTTTAAAATATGATTAAAAGAGATTATCTTTTTCTTCTTTAAAACCATATATGGAAAGATAATGTACGACAAAAATTTGAGAAAAAAGAACAATTGAGAAAGAGTAGCAAAAGAAAAAAAAGTTAAAAAAAATAAAGAGAATGTTTTTCTTTTAGTTTGTATGTCAAAACAAATCACTTAATACTTCTATTTATTAGGAATGGCGAGCTGAGACTTGGACCTAGCACGGCCAGGGATGAGCCCTAACTAGCCCGACACTAACTTTTTATGTTTTCAAAAAAATTTCAAAAACGACATCGTTTATTAAAATAACATTATTTGTTCATTGCCAGTTAGGCATTGGGTTGGGCCCAAAAAACCAGACTCGATGCCCAGTCAACCCGGGCCCTATTGATCATAAAGTAACATGTGTAATATACAAAATTACCTTATCATGCTATTAGATAATTCTATCAATTAAGGCATTTATTCTATATAATTATTTTGCATACCAGGTAATCATATCTTTTGAGACATTCATTTTACATAATTGTTTTGCATAATTGATAACTTATAGTTAATTAGAATATTTGATCTATAACAGAAATTAGCTAATCTTATTATATATAATGAAACCGATAAATCTTATGTCAATAAATGAGTTTAATTGCATGTAAAACTAATTAATTGCATTTTATTAAGTTAATAAATGAGTTTAATTGCATGTAAAACTAATTAATTGCATTTTGTTATGTTAATAAATGAGTTTAATGGCATGTAAAACTAATTAATTGCATTTTATTCTCGATAATTAGGGCGTTTTCGTTGGTTGGGGATTGGATTAAGAATTGAAATAATGCACAATACTAAAGAGACATGAAAAGGCACAAGTTAATATTACAATCATCCTAATATTGCTTTGTGTATGAGATATATTTAAAGTACAAGATTTCTAATATTAAAAAAGTATTACAATATTTTTTTCCTATTTTCTTCTATTAAAATATTTGACATAATAATGTTAAACCCATTTTAGCCACGCTAACTTGTCATTGAAAAAGAGATTTATTTGATATTACATTCAAATAATCACTATATTATTTTTAAATTGATTTGAACTACTAGGCACTATAATATGAAAATCAACAAATCTTAGTGTATAAAACTTCCCGCTTTATAAGAGTTGAGAGAGGTATACCAATTATACGCAGCCTTCTTTTTATATTCTTTTACAAAGAAACTGTTTCCACAACTCAAACCTATAACCAGAGCCGGCCCTGGGCAAGGGCCAGCGGGGCACCCGCCCAGGGCCCTCTATGAGAGGGGGCCCCAAGGCCCCCTCTCTAGTGTTTTTTTTTTTCTTGAATCTACAGCGGGTAATCTATTCATAAACTAACTAGTCACATGACGTTAAAATATTCCAAAAGATATTACCAAAGTTTGACCAAAGGGCCAACTGATTCAAGGAGATCTGTATATCAAACCCAATCGTCATTTAAAATCATATTTGACTAGCACTCCATGAAACAGAAAATAGAGCAAAACAATCATCAGGCCTTCACATTCTTAAACCATGACCCAGGTATCAAACTGTAGTACTGCCATAGAAAACTTGTTAATTTTTGTACCGAATCCACCGCTCCAACAGATTCCTTGAAAACCAAAGATAAAATACACAACAGATTTCAGGGCCCTCTATGGGGCCCCTCTCTAATGTTTGATAGTTAACGTTAAGATTATAACGTTACAATTTAATGACTTTCTATAACGTTAAAGTCCTTTATAACCTAATGTTATAATTTTTTTTGAAGTAAAGGTAAGTTTGTGGTCCTCATGCTTATAAATAGCTTTGAAATATTTAAGTATATTTTTACCTTCTATTATTTAGAAATGCACGGAAAAATTGTTTTCATAAATCATGATCCTCTGTATATTTGTTAGTGTTATGATCATTTAATATTTAGTTAGTTACGTAAACTTATAAATTGAGTTATTTATGTTTCATACAAATATGTAAACTTAAGTATATTGTCGATTTATTGGGGCCCTTTTTTTTAATTTCGCCCCGGGCCTATAAAACTATAGAAACGGCCCTGCCTATAACCTTGTAGTCACAAAAAAGAATAACCTTACTAATTACTCCAAGCTCGGCTTCTAAAAATATCATAATCCCTATTATACATTGTCAGCTATAAGACTTTAGAAGAATGTGAAAAGCAAGAATCATTTCCCTTTGAGTTCAATTAACTTTATCCTTACATTAAACAACCATAGGAAGAAGATATTAACAAATGAATGTAATTGAAAAAAAAAAGAAAAGGACCCAAGAACTCTGGAAAAAGAAATAACTTGGTCAACATTACAAGGTTTTTATTAAATGAAAGAAGAAGAAGAAGAATATATCTATGTACCTATTGATCAACATTACAAGACCTATTGATCAAGTGCCAACCACTCTAGCTCTAATTCTATTTCTCCACTTTCAACGTTTTGAAGCTTGAGTACAACCTGCTGTTTCACCTTTCCATCAACAATGTTGATGATTGCATCATCGATTAGTGCATTGTCATGTGATTTCAGCCATTTTCCAATCTGCATATTCCCAAACATTTCCGGATCCCCGAATGCCATGGCTGAGGTTATCAACGGCTGGATATCTATCTCCGCTTCTCCCATTATGTCATCGGCAGAAAAGGTATCATGATCATAGACTTGCTGAAATATATGAAACTCAAGAAATGAAATGCTGGGCTCAGGCTAAAAGCAATTTGGTAATGATGAAAGTATCACAAAAAGAGCAGCATCTATATGTTGTTTATCTACAAGGATCACATATACTTGAGAACATGAAGGAAAAATGATTTTTCGTTTGACCCAAGGAAAAAGTTGCTTATGGCTTGAAATGGTCGCTTCAAACAATTTTTTTGGTGGATATAATCTCATTGCCTTAAAAGTATGTAATTAGATGATATACAGAGGAAATTGATTGCACAGTAAAAGAAAGAAATTTTATCAGCGAGATTTCTACTGGATGTTGTCGTCATCGATATTACAGAGGAAATTGATTGCACGGTAAGAGAAGGAAATATTGTCTTACCAACTTTACAGGCCCAAAATCTTGCGGAACAGAAAGCATAAGTTCCTCATTCCAGACTGGATTCAAGTTGCTCCTTATTACAGCTGTCTGCACAGTCTAATGACATGAACACACATATTCAGAGTCAGTGACAACTTCCTTCAGCAACGCAATGACTGTTAGTTGTACTATCTAAATGGCATGAGTCGTTAAGGAAACGTGTAGGCATGCCGATAAATGCACAAGTAAGAAATGGATGTAAATATATGTATAACGATAAATGGCATCCAATGCCTCTGGCACCTGAGGTCCCTTGTGGACTCAATTGTATCAGCCTTGTCAATCTTGAAGATGAGCCCGACGGAAAATTAATACCAGTAAAGCAAATGAAAAAAGGCGATGACCAACCTGCTTTCCCAGGGTCAGAACTACATAAGGATCACTTGACATCATATCTCTGATGGCTAAATTATAGCCTTTTTTGACATTAATCTTCAGCAATCCAATAAACTCTATCAAGCCATCCTGTTACAACTTCCAAGTCAGATTAGCATAAGTATCCATGCAATCAAAAAAGCAAATTATGAACACTTTTTGACTTTTGAATTCTAAAGACTTTAGTGAACAACAAAAACAGAATTTCCGGAACCAGTGGATCAGAAAACAATGTTCTGCCTGCCGTTCTAGGTTTCTTTTTCTTGTAATCTGATGTCAGGCTACAGTAGATGGTATAGCATAAAAACCTTAGGTTATCTTTGTATCAGATATGCTTTATTTGTCAGAAATTAGAAAAAAGAACTCAGAATATAATCTAATCTATAGGAGGTTCATGGCATCACAGGTAAGGTCTATGTACAGATGCATGTAATACCGTCAAGAATTGATATAAATATTATCAAGCATAAAGCAGATAGCAAGGGAGAGAAAAGGAGAAGAAAAATACCGATTTATTTGATGTGCTTGAAATTCGAAAGCTATCCAAAATCTTTCGAGAGAAACTTGTTTGGAGAGAAGCAGAAGATGTTTTTCCTGACGAAATCCGCAAGCTAGGTTTCAGAAACTCTTGCAGCTCGTACTTAGACCTACATAAATATTGAAGTAATATAGTGAACCACTCTAGGACTCCAGTTATTGACAAGTAATAGCTTTAGTAACCACTACGCAAGGTCCAAACTGGAGAAGAAGGGAGTTGCTGCCCAAACTGGTTTTGAAAGAGTTACAGCATTCACAATAGGTGCATAAAAGTGAACATTAGGTTGGAAGACAAGAAATGACTAGTCAATCACCAGCATCATATCCACAAGAAAGCCTTTTCTAACCTGATGAATTTCATACGCTGCTCGTGACTGGCATCTGGTCCTGGCTTTGAAACTCCTTCAGGTATAAAGGCCTCATAAATTGAATTAGCAGAGGAGTTTCCTCCAACTTCAATCATGGAATCAATTTCATCATCAGACCAGTCATCCAATGTTACAGATAAAACCTAGTCAGTTGAGATTAGTGTTAAAAGTTAAGACGAATTGCGGCAAAGTGTAAGACACTTTGTAAGCATCATAAAGATAATTCAGTTTGTTTTTCAATCGTTCAGTCATGTACAAGAAAGGCAAGTTTTAAATACATGGAGTTTGCACATGTTTATAAAAATGAGTGCTGAGGGAATACGAATGCTGATCTTACTCCATAGTTTTGAAATGTCGGCCTAAAGTCTAAATGGTAAGGGAATCATGCTTTTAAAATTGAGCATTTTTAACTGATGATGTCATAAGTACTTTTATATAAAGCAATTATCTCACTTGAAGCAAAAATTTCATGAACTAAGACAATGAAAACCTGCTGTGGTACAAGAAAATAAAGAGACTCATATTTAAGAATTCTAATCATTAAATTTTCTGAAGGATGCAAATAAACAGAAGCAACGGGTTCAAGATTGTTCAAGATTATTCAGGGTGCCTCTGATTAAATGTATTAATTTGATCTAAACAGTACTTTCATTCAGTTCAAAAAGTGAACCAGAAGCATCAGAGGGTCAACAGCAGTTATTCTTATATATATAATGGCTATAGTCCAGAAATGGGATAAAAAGGAAACAGAAGCACATGTACAAATGTCTCCCTGTTATGTATACTATGAGAAAGCAAGTTGAACGAACATTTATCTTTAAAGTTTACGATGAGATTTTACAGAAAAAATCACAGGATATTCATATGATACTATAACGTTTTCTTAAAGTTGACAAGTCAATATCACCTTGGGCTACTTTACTAGAAGAAAAGAATTGCCAAATTAACAAAAGCAAAACTAGAGGCAACCTCATGCTGTTACCTTTGAGATGTGTGTACCAAGGCTTCTATGAACACCACAACATTTAAGGCATATGAAGACTCCAATATTTGCTGACCTGAAAATAAGAATATGAACTTACTTTTTAACAATAATGGTGATGAAACCAAAATTCACTCATAGGTCTTCAATAGCCAAATGCAAAGAAATATCACTCATCACTTCTCAGTAATAAATTTTCAATTGTGAGTCTCATCTGAAAACACTTCAATGAAGTGCATCTTCATCGTTAAAGATAAAAAAAATCTGAAATCACAGTTAAGTTGTATAACTTACGCCCATTTTGGATCTGGTGCATCACAATCAGCACATTTGCGATTATCAGTCTGGGACAACAATTCTCTTAATCTTCTCCTAGCTGGACCAGAAAATTTATGACATGTCAAAGCAATCAAATAATAGAGACTGAATATAAGGAAGGGTGCAGGAGAAGCTTCTGAACTCAGGAGGTAAAAACATTAGAATCTCTTCTTTCCTTGTTGAATATCTCAAGCCACAAGGATGAGCAATAATGCCTCTTCATGTAACTGAATTCTACAAGCTTTTTCATAATCTAGAATTTTAATACACGTGTGCCTTAACTCTCCTGCTATTCAGAACATGTAGCTATTGCACCATACCTGAGCCAGCTTTCTGAAGTTCTGAAATACGGCTCATTGCTATGATGATAAACAAAGAAAATCCACCAAAGCCTTCACCAAAAGATTGTCTGCATAGAATCAAACCAAACCATCAAGGCACACACATACCGAACTAACAAATGAAAAAATCCCCATATGCCTCCAGTGCACCAAATAAAAAGGAAAACGAGAATATTTGTGGTCAGCTGCAATGATTGAAGTCATGAATTAAATAACCATAGTCAAAATCAGAAGTTTTGAAGACTAAACTTTTCTTAAAGCCATCATATACAGACAATTTTTCATGACTTCAAATGATGGTTGCGAGATGCCAATGAAAAACAGAAAACCTCCACCTTTCGGAAAATCTAAAATTAGAAGTGAGTATCACAGAGGATACAAAAATTCATTTTAGCCATCCCATTCATTTTAGCCATCCCAATCAGTCACTCTTCAAATGGAAATTAAAAGGAGGGGCTTATAATATAAATTCTTTTTTTTTTCTTCAATAATGGATGAAGAAGCCATGTTGCCGTCCCATATTAAGCAATAAGATTAACTGAAAACTGAAGAATATGTTAATTTTGGCCTTGTTCAGTGACCAGTTGAAAGGATTCGAGAATGACTCGAAGAAAACAAAGAAAAATGGAAAGATATCCCCTTTCACTCTTTTCGTCAACAACCATATAAAACACAGAAACTAGCAAGCGCGTTGAGATTAAATCCAAATTAACAAATGATGAGATGATCCTTCAGAAGAACTGAATGGCAAAAGCACTTGGCGGACAGTTACAAATGGTAATGGCAGATTTAGAGGCATCTACAATTGCATATAGAAAAGATATCAATGATGCAGCCAACAAATGGGATAGAGAACAGAAGCCCTTAAATGGCAGAAAAATGGGCAAAAACCCAACAACAGAAACAAGGATAAGCATGAAAAAAGATCTAAAAGATACAGGGAAAGAGGAATTCACCGGTGAAATCTGTCAACAAACAATAGAAGCCCTTTTCTTCAAAACCAGAGCCTTGGTTGCAAAAGAGACGGAACAGGAAGAAAGAGAAACGAGGAAGAGAGAGAGACCAAGCAAATAATATGTGAAAAGGCTCGGACTTTTAGTTTTACAATGTCGGCATCAATCAAATGTCGTAAAAATGTGAACTTTATGTAATGGGAACAGTCGATGATTGAGAATATTAGTCATCATTCTTAGGAATCCTTCACCTGCCCACAACCGCATGAAATGGACATCAAAAATCATGGATTTACATTCAGACTTGCCACGGCATGTTATATAAATGTTAAAATACTAATCACTTTCCACTACGTGACAACTGCCGTAAGTTAGGTTAGTTAAGATCATACGCACGGTGAGTTGTCCTCGTAAAGGGTAAAACACATCTGCCTTTTTCTGTCCGAAGCAAAGCTCGTGGCCAACATTTGTCCTCGTAAAGGGTAAAACACATCTGCCTTTTTCTGTCCGAAGCAAAGCTCGTGGCCAACCTTTCTTGAATGGAAGGGTTGGCCAGTTACAGTTGTTTATATTTCATTGTCAATATCATTATTAATATTGTTAGTGTCAAATTCTAGCGCACAGATGAGTTGATAAGAGATTTTTCTAGCTTAAGTGAGGTTGCCTTTTTGAACTATTTTTATGTATGTAGTTGTTTAAAATTTGGAGTCAGAGCTTTATCTTTTACAAGGGACCTACCTGGTTCGAATAGGGATTAATCTAGGAGTGCATGACTTAAAGGTGCATTTTTATAGTTGAAACCCTCCTAAGATATCTCGTAAAAAATCAAAAAAAAAAAGTTAGTCTCAACCTTCAATTATAGATATTGAAAATTGAAATTGATACCTAAAACGCTCTATAATTGATTTGGATGAACTTACCGTAAAATTTGAAATAACCGATAAAATTATTTCTTTTTAATCATAAAGCCACGTATTAAAGTTACATAAATAATTTTTATATTTAAATAAAAAGAAAGGTTACATAAATTAAGATCATCTTCAACCTCATTATGTTTCTTCCTGAGGCAGCAATACAAATCACACATCGTAGTAGTGGAACTACAAATTAAACTGGCTTAGTGGAAGGGTGAATCTATGTACTAATATGCTTTATGCAAGCTCGATAACAATGGAGTTCGCTTGCATCATCAGCTTGTCACTTATTTCGATACGAAATAGAAAGTTCTTGGCATTTCAACATCAACATCGTTGAACTTGCTGGCCTATGACCATTTCTAGATGTGACCGATGAGTTTCTCAGCTTCTTCAAATAAAATAGAAGGGTCTCTTTCTAATATATTTTAATTTATTGGGTGAATTTTTTGTCTTTATTCCAACAATGGTATGATTTTGAATTTTAGTGGAGAATGATATGTTTTACACTTAATTTTCATATAAACAAATTTAATGACGTTTATCTTGTTCCTTTCTTAGGGAATGTTATAAAAAAAGTAAACACAATGATTAAAAAATTCAACCAATTAAGTCAGTTCAATCGTAAAATTTTAAACTGTTCAATTTTTCCGTTCAATTTATTGCATTAATTCTTATTGTTAAAAACTTCAATTTATTAATTAGTTGGTAAATTTTTGTAAATTAATAAGCTTTTAAAACTAAAATATATCAATTAATGTTTATTTAACTATCTCTTTTTTAATTAAATTTTTTTAATAGATAAGAACAATCTATTTCAATCATATTTCAAATTTTTTAAGTTTATATAATCTTTAGCCGGTTTCACAACATTCTGCCTTAAATTTTTTGTATTTAACTTTCAATCCAATTTTTAAAACGTTAAGACCTTTTCGTCTAAATTTAAAAAGATATATAATTATTTT
>JANIHZ010000003.1:52889771-52902016 GCA_027478365.1 Erythroxylum rufum | reverse complement strand
CGAAGATTCTGACATCCGCAAAGTGTACAACTTCCTCTTGAGAAATATTCTGTTATGTAGGGACTTTGCCTCATATAAGCTTGTAAGATAATCCCAAATTTCTTTGGCTGTCTTCTTCTCCTCTATACTTGACAATATCTCATTTGCCAATCCGAGATGTAAATTTGCCGTTGCATTTGCATCCATCTCTTCACATTTTTCATCGGTGATATTATCTGGCCTTTTGACAATTGCTGCGAGGCACTTATCTTTCACCATGATAGCCCTCATTCTCATCTTCCAAATTGAGAAATTCCCACCGTTGAATTTATCCACCTTATATTCTCCTTTTACTTCTAACATTCTGCCGAAAAAGCTCCTCCCACTATTTCACGCAAGTCAAAACCTTGTGGGCCCCACACGTGAATAGTAACCTTATGGACCCGCACGTAAATAGTACTCTCATGGGCTCCACACAAAACTAGCCTCACAAATGATGACACTGAGCAATTTTGGAATATCAGGGACAGTGGGTCCCACTGGGTACGAAAACTGAAAGGTAGTCCCACAAGCTCACTGTGCACATCCGAGGGTAACTGCAAAATCTAATTTACTTTCTGACGTGGGGGATCCACACTAAGTGGCAACCATAGAGCATACAGTAAATAGATTTAAACTTAACGCAAGCGTGGCTCTGATACCACTTGTTAAAAAATATAGGTTATAAGGAAGAAATTAAAGGACACAAAAATTTACGTGGAAAACCCCAATAGGGTAAAAACCACGGAGAGAGAAGAATTTTCACTATAACAAAATAAGGATTACAAATTAACCCTCTAATTTGTTTAAGAGGAAATTTGTTTTTGGTGTAGTAAAATGGGAAGGAGTGAGCCTTCTTTTATTGGCTTCACTCCTCTCCTCTCTTTCTCATCCCACCGATATGGGATGAGCATCTCAACAATAGATCCCCTATTCATTAACCACATTTAATGAGAAGTTGGGTGTGTACCTATGATGATTGACAGGAACCTCTTTTAGACAACCTTTGTACTTGAGTTATATGCCTCAAATTTACTTGGATGAAATGAACAAATAACTTTTGTATTACTATGATTATGAATGTTTGCCGAATTACAAATTAGGAACAAATAACATATTCAGTAATTCCCATTGAATACAAAGCAAATTAGACAAAAGGATTGGAGATTTCTTAACGCCTAAGTCAGTTTTATAAGATACAAAATATCATGGGTGTGAATTATGTTATGACAAAGCATTGATGAATATAATGATGTACATTCCAAAAACACACCTAGTCAGACAACCTTACGTAACAACAATTCGTTCGTGAATACAAGGTCTAGATGCTTTACCATATGGGTGTGCTATTTGTTATACGCCTGTGTGTTGGAGATTTATGGACCCTCTAATCAATGATTATAATCAATGAGAAGTTGAGCATGTACTAATCATTGATGATTGACGGAAACCTCTCATAGACCCTTTTTGTATTTGAGTTGTATGCTTCTAATTATATAATTTATTCATATGAAATGAACAAAACATTCACGTATTATTATTTGATTATAAATGTTTGTTGAATTAAGGTACATGCGTTTAAAAATTCCCATGGCATATGAGGAAAATTAGACAAAGGATTGAAGATATCTTAACTTCCAATTTACTCTTATGATTATGGGTGTGAATTATGTTAGTGACCTTTCGTATAATATTGTAGTTTTTATTATTTATACATAAGAAGGATAAGAAATTTAAAATTTTAAAACAATATGGCAAGCTCTTGTGACTATTAAATTGTTCTAAAACCATAAGTATTAGAGTAAATTGTTAGTTTGGAAGAAAAATTAACACGATACACTTCTTGCTACAACACTAACTATATAAGTACTTACTTCTATAGTGAAGTTAGTGATAAGTTATTTTCCAATTTACACAATTGAGATAGACAAGGTAATTGTGTTTTAGTTTATAAGATGACTAATTACATTGCATGTAAAATATTAATTGACCATGAAATATTTTTTGGTACAACAGTATCATTGGTGTTTGAAATTATTTTCTTTTGTCCACTTTTAGCATCTACTAATATATAAAAATGTGGTTATGTAAAGATGTTGAAGACTATATCATTTTACATAAATATATTAAAGGACCTAAGATTTAGTTGGCATTTTAAAGCACATAAACCAAAGACTTCATAAGGAAAACTAACTACTGAAGTCATAAGTAATTTTGTGATGAACAAATAATTAACACAACAATTTTGAGGGTAAGAATTTGTGTATATCACTTTATCAAATTTATTTTCGCGCTAAAATACTTTTTCATGATTATATGATTGTAAGTCTTCGGTATTGACATAAGATTGAATAATATGTCCATTACTAGCACTTCTAGAAAGAACAAAAGGTGTGCATTGACTGAGGAAAGCTTCTCAACAAAGAGAGAAAAGGTGAGAGTGGTCTTCAATAGTGTCAAAGAGGATAAGGAATGAAGGCTTATAAAAGAAAAAATGGTGGACTTACCAATTTAGTTACCAACCTTTTGGGGTTTATAATCTTTAGGGTTATGTAGGGGAGTCGGGGTCATTATACGTTTTGTTATAATTTTTATAAGCATTGTTTCTTGAACACTAACTATTTTTCGACACTAAAATGTCACAGCACTACAATAAAAACATACAATTTGTGACATTTTAAAACATTTTTTTAATAAAACGTCACGAATTATTCAAACTTTTTGGGACGTTTTAAAAACGTCACAAATTGTTCAGATTTTTTACAACATTTTATTAAAACGTCACATAATTGTCTAATTTTTTGTGATGTTTTTTTTATTAAAACGTCATAAAAGAACTTTAGCTACATTTCGTTGAATAAAACGTAGTTGAAGCATTCAGCAGCAAATTAATTAAAATGTCGTCACTCACCTCGTTATTTCTATCACTTTCCCTCCTTTTCCTTCATTTTCTTGCACACCCAAACACCCTATTCTCTCTTGCATCCCAACAATGCAGACCACCGCTTTCACTCTTCCCTCCTCTTCCTCTCTCCCCATCCGTCACCACCCTTGCCAGCTTAACCCTAGCTACGGCTTCCGATTCGTGCCCATACTAAACGCTCCGATTTCGACGAGATCAGCAATGTCATTTTACCTCACTGATCCTGGTCCTTTTACTCTTCTTCCCCAAGCCTCCGTGCTTGGAATCCTTTGCCTCCGATTGTTTCCAAACGGAAAGCTGAGAGCTTTGAGGTTTGAGCCACCGTCGTGCGGGAGACTACTGATGAGAGTGTTAAGTCATCGAACTTAGGGAGTACTCTCAATATCTATTTCAATATCTACAACAAACAGGTTATTTTTCTGGTATTTAATTTTGTTTCTGAGAAAGGAGAGTTTCTATTTTCGTTGTTGATTAGAAAGTGTCAAAGTGCAAAGGTGATTGTTCGTACCAGATGGTGGATATTTAAGTTGATGCGAGGAATCATTAATCTCAAGTATAAGGCCATTAAAGGTAAGTTTCGATACTCCAAACCCTAGTTTTACTCCCTTTCCCTTTCCTTTTTGCAACCTCTCTATATTCTAATCAATTTCTCTCCTTTCTTTTAGTCTCTGTTATTACACTTTCTTACTATTTTGGTTGCTGACAAATCCCTCTTCGGATAACTTTGGAATTTTATTCTGACATTGCCTCTGTACTAGACAGCTTATTCTACTTCGATTTATGGGATTTGTTTGTTCAATTGGTTGGAAATTAATGTGAAGCGTTCTCCTTTTGTTTTTTGTTTTTTTTTTCCTATTTGCTCTATTGTTCTGTTAAAATCTTTGAACGTTTCGTTGTTGCGAGGAGTACGATCTGTGGGGTTCCAATAGTTTTTGTTAAAATCAACTTGTGTGAGTTGGTTTAGTTATTTGTTGTGTTTGTTTTTGCAGTTTTCGAACTCCTATTATGGCCTTCAACTTGATTTGAAATTGGCTATCGTTGCTAGTGCAAGACTTGGAATTGCTTATGGTCAATTGCGTTGTGAAGATTTTACTGGACAGTTGTAAAATGGCGAATTTAGTGAACTAGAATTTTAATTTGCACTTAATTTTGATGGAAACTTTATTTTACTAGCAGTTGACAAATGCATTCCTACAAGGATGAGAATTTGTGGTTGGTCATCGTTCATGGTTTATTTGCTTACATGATTTGGTATAATGGATATGAAGATTTTACTTGATAGTAACAAAATGGTGCATTTCAATGAACTAGAATTTTGTTTAAGATGTAAGGCTAAAGTTGTCGGTGGTGTTTGGTTTATTTGCTTACACGAGCTGGTATAATAGATATGAAGATTTTACTTTACAGTAGAAAAATTGTGCACTTCAGTGAACTGGAATTTTGTTTAGGATGGAAGGCTAAGGCTATTTAAACCTATTTTATGATAAACCATTAATTGATATGCTTGTACACTCTGAGTTTTGTGTTAAATAGCAGTTGAGTGTTATGAATGTTTGTGACGTCACTTTTGTTGAAATTGTGATGCTTGTGGGCTATGGTGGCAGTGACACTTTACTTTCTGTCAATAACTTGTGGGTATTTTAGTTGCATAGTGGATATGATAGATGTGTTAACTTCAGTATGGTTAGCAATATTGTTTATTTATCTGTGGGAACTCTTTTGTAAGTAACTTTGAAAATAAAGTGACTTTAATTGTATGGCCTTTGAAATTACTATGTACGAAACACTTCTCTTCCTTAGGATCAAGGTGTATGTAACGGTGCAAGTATCATATTGTGTTGGTGATGAAGTTATGTGCATTTATTTAGTTACTTATAGTAACCTGAAGTGAAATATTTGTTTATTTCAAAAGTTTCTACTCAATTTCCCTTTAAAAAGTGACTCCACCATTTTGTGACTTGATTTTTGGTTTGCTTATTTGAATGATCTACTGAAAATATAGTAATGGAAAAGACATTGGGTTACTCATAAATGTTTGGGTTATTTTATATTTAAGACTCGAAATAGGGTTGATGATAGATTCATAAGGGGAGTTCTCTTATGTTATTATGTACATACATATGGATATAAAGGTCACTTAATTTTCTTTGTAGGAGACATTAGGAAAATTTTCATATACATTGCTGAAAATTGTGGCAATATACACATACTAGAGTTAGAGGTACTTACTATAAAATTGACACTTTTATTTATTACATTGGGTTAAGGGATTAGCTTGGAGATAAATAATTGAAGGGTATCTTTTGGTTGATAATTATGTAGTTAATTTTATTACTTTTTTTGGAACCTTCCAAAGTTTAGTAATTCAAAAATGAAAATTTTCAATTTTCCACATCAAATCAACTCTTGGATATTCTTTTGCTCTCATTATGACCTTTTTCTTTTTCAATGCTGGATATGAGTCTTTCTGTTATGACTTGGCATTTAGATAATTGATACGTATGGTTGTTCAGACCTTTTATCTTTCATGCGAGTAACTGGAAGGGCTTACGAGCTTGATTTTTGTTGGTTGTTGTTGAATGGCATATATGGAAGATTTTTTTGTTATGTTAACCTGTGATTTATGTTCATTTGGCTTCCAGATTAAAGTTCGGAGATTCCCTGTGCTCAACAGCTTCATGACTTCTTCTGTTCATGATCTTTCTGGTACTTATCTTAAAGAACTAGATTGAGTTTGAGTTGTTTCTGTTTGGTTGGATTCATGGTCTATAATTGCTTGTTCAAAGTTCCTTCATGTTGTGGCATTTTATATTGATAAACTTTCATAAGTTAGAGATTTGTTAAACTTAGCTGGGCAGCATCCTGGTGAGACTCCAGTGACAGTTGAATTAATAACCATGAATCTGTTTCCGAAAGTCAGTGTCAACTTTTCCAACTTTTATGACAATTTTGATGTCCCAGCTGTGGGTGGAAAACTTACATATTCTGCAATATATATCCAGCATATCCAGCACACAGTTGGTTGCTTTTAGATTATTTGATTATTCTATCGTGTTCTTCATGAAATTCCAATCCCAAGATATTATGGCTACACAATTATCATAACTATCATTATGAATATTTGATTTTTTTGTTTACTAATATTTTTATAGTTTTCTTGTAGAATAATATGTTTTTTCCTATTGTTAATTACCTTAAATGAACCAATTCATGGCTTTAGACTGACTGAAGTTCTCTTTCTATTTATGTCTTTAGACGGAATGTTGAAGGTTTGATATTTCTTGCACTTTGTTCTCAATAATAGGTTATGTATGTGATTTTAAAGATGTTTTCCCAGGTAGTGGCCAAGATGATGAGCAGCAAAAAGAGTTGGAACCTGAGATTCAGTCGACATCGCCTGCACCAGAGCTGATGCACTCCACTATCTCAATGCCAAATGTTCAATATGTGACAGCCCCACAAATCGGAGCAGGACATTCTATGGTAATTGTTAAGTAATCTATTTTGATTGATTTTGTGTGTACGAGCCCTTTAGTTTGCATATTTTCTTATTGCTTTCTCTTATCCATTTTTCCTCTTATGTGACTAGTGATTTGCATTTGCATGCATGTACTATTAACATTAGTTGTCACACTCCAAGTTCAAGCCAATTTTACTAGGTCGTTGACAAACCGTCATTCAATGGCAAGGCCTAACCATGCAAAACTTTATCATCGAGCTAAGGTTAACAACATTAATACAAAATTTCTCAATTAGAAATAGCAAAAACACCACTCTTATAGTCAAAAATTCAACCATCTCACAAATGTCGCCTCCATGGTTACCAAATTGACCATATAAATCTTTAAAATCCAACTAAACAAACAAGTTGCATGATCCAAGTAGATGACACGTCCTTTCTACATCCCGAAGCTCCTTCTCTATGGGTGCCTTGTCTGAAAAATAGACAAAGTCGGTTATTACATACATATTAACTAGGAAAAAATCATAAATAAAACAAAAATTAAAAATTACACTCTACTATGCTTAATTCTCACAATTGTGCCTATTTGGCACTATCAATTACTCTAGAACACCTTTTAAGAAAATTATGATGGATGGATCTTAATCTCAGATATCTACGCACAATAATCATCAGCCATAAATCATGTGTCACCCTATATCTATTTGGGGTAGGCATCGGATGATACGTCTTGCTCAATAGAATGATATATGTCTCACTTTGGCATAGGATGATAGATCTTGACCTATTGAATAATATTTGCACCATTTTGGCACCGGATGGTAGATTCCAGGAAACCAAATGGTATTTACCCCCATTCTGATGACGAATGACAGGTCTTGACCAACCACCAAATTTCATGCCTCTCATTAACAACGCAAATGCACAATGTATAAGTACCACCAACTGACAATTAGTCAGACATTGACACTCAAAAATCACTCAGTGCATGTAACTCAAAATATTAACTTATCATGCATGTTATCACAAATAGCATGTTCAAAAATTCTCAAAATCCGACAAGTTGAAAAATACCCAATTCTACCATTAACCCGAATTGGGGTTTTCCATAATTCTACCAAAAAGTAAAAATTAGAGCATGAAACACACTATTGACACATCAC
The DNA here is from genome assembly GCA_027478365.1 of Erythroxylum rufum. NCBI lineage: Eukaryota > Viridiplantae > Streptophyta > Magnoliopsida > Malpighiales > Erythroxylaceae > Erythroxylum > Erythroxylum rufum. The sequence continues at coordinate 52,894,449 of JANIHZ010000003.1, read as the reverse complement.
AAGACATTTAAAACACATAAATAAGAGAATAAATAACCTAAAAGGCTTCAATTGACATATACTGTTAATTTTTGTATGGCAATTGCTGGAGCCCAGGGAAATCCATTAGAAATGTTGTAACTCCTCTTAAAATGGCTTTCTCTTGTGTCTATTCCTGTTTTGCTTTCCTTTCCTGTTAATTTGTCTCCCAAAACCCTTCTCTTTGTAAAAATCAAATTTCAAAGGGTTTAGCTAGCCAGACAGTCGATGGTATGGGTTCAGCTAGCCTATATCAGCTCTAGGTATCTTTTTAAAGGCTGTAGAAAACTTGTAACTTTATCCAGCCTCTTGAACAACCTCATTCCGATATTCCTACACAAAGTTGTGACCAAAATATCAAAGAGTGTTTGGTGATGACAACAAAATGAACACAAACTTCTTCCATAAAATTATCATATTTGGGTTTAATATCAGTTCCTCATGTCTTCTTATGAAATGTAGATAATTTTCTTAATGTTTTGTAACTTCTTGAATCACCTAATGTTATTGTCAGAAGTTATGTTTAAAATATTATAATGTTCAGTTTTGACTGCATATTTTATTAACAAGCCTCGCGCTACATAATAATCCACCCATCCTAAACCTACAAGAACTAAACGTCAACCACAAATCATTTCATAAGTATAAAAAAGTTTCTCCAAACTTCAAATTTTATAGAATTCAAAAGATTATAGTCAGAAACAATGCACTACACTTATGCAATAACACAAATATTAAGTTTTTTGGGGGTCTAACTAACATTTCTTTATAAAATCAATGCTTGATATTGTTATTCATTTGAGTGGCTATTATTCCTGTACAAATATGCTAGCCATCTTAATTAGCGTCTAGTTTTATGAACTACAATCCTAACTTTGACATCTTGACTTGCATTCATGGGTTATGGCTTATGAAATTGAAGGGACCACCGTCATACCCATATCCAGATCCCTACTACAGAAGCATATTTGCTCCTTCTGATGCTCAGCCGTATCCTACAATGGCTTATGGTGCACAACCAATGGTAAAATAGCTTTTGGTTTTGATGTTCTCAAGCTTCAGTTTTAAGCAGCAATGGTTTATTACGAAATTGACACCAAATTTTGGTTTCTAACAGTTAGTTACTGAATCAATAAATCTTTTAGGTCCATGTTCAGTTAATGGGAATTCAACAAGCTGGAGTGCCTTTGCCAACAGATGCAGTTGAGGAGCCTGTATTTGTCAATGCAAAGCAATATCACGGTATTTTGAGGCGCCGGCAATCTCGTGCAAAAGCTGAATCAGAAAACAAATTGATCAAGTCCCGGAAGGTATATTATCTCTTTGAAAGAGGAAGTCGCTTTTTACTTATGTTTGATTTGTTATTTTCTCACCTGTTTGATTATAACCTAAGAATTAGTGATTTGAGTTGGCTCCTTTTCATTGATTACCCTTTCTTGATTAAAAATCTTTGGTGATTGGTGGTTAACTTCTTATATTAAATTCGCAGCCATACTTACATGAATCTCGACATCTGCATGCTCTGAGAAGAGCTAGAGGATGTGGTGGTAGGTTTCTCAATTCAAAGAAAAATGATAACAAACAAGAAAAGGAAGTCACATCAGATGACAAATCACATTCCACAATCAATCTCAATTCTGATAAGAATGACATAGCTTCCTCCGATGGCAAGTGTTGACGTATTGAAGGTACTGTTGTTGGATTCAATGAGTTCTAGTTGTTATTCATAGTTGATCTATGCCTCAGGAGTCTTTGCTCCTCTCTCAGTACCCAAATAGTTTAATATGTATAGCTTTTTCCAATAGTAGGTGGTGCGGCTGCAAAGCATAATCAGGCAGTGTAATTAAGGGATGTTCTCAGTAATCTTTGATGTAGCTTATTCGCAACTTCTTTTTCTTTCCTTTTTTTTCAAATGACACAAGAAAATAATCTAGCTCTAGACTTCTCTGGCAGCAAAACGAGTTATGTTGCTTGGTTTTGTTGTGATTAGCTTAGCAAACGTTAGGTGTTACTTCTTTATGTGTATTAGCTTGTTTATGACCTACTACTGTCAAATAAAAAATAAAGTCCAATGGTTTGTATGAGTAGCTCAAATTCTATTGCAGAGTGTGATGTAGGTGTGTTGAATCTGGGTTATGTCCTGTGATCTTGAAATACCATGTTTATGGTCGACACTACATCGCCTTGGCTATCATAATTTTGAACTCCATGGTGAGATGGGTGGAATTCCCCTTGCGTCTTAGATTTTTCTCTCACATTATTTATTATATTGGTGAGCCCTTATTTATCAGGTTCAGACTATACATGTAGGGTGCACTGATAAAGTAACTTCAACTTATTGAGCAGCCACGCCCTTGATCCCTTTCCCGCTGCAGTTGTTTAATCTTCGTTTTTTTATCATAATATGCAATGAAATCTCTCAGTTTTTGACAAGTCCCTGATGGAAAACGAAAGAAGAAAGCAATTTGTGCTATATATTAATTGCTATTATTGGAGTTGTTCGACTTGTGTAGTAGTAATAGGCGGGCACCATTTTTTATCTTCAATGGAGGTCGAGTTGAGGTTGTTGAGGTTCAGAGTAGCCTTCTAAATATATATTCTTCTGGGTTTCACCCTTCAAGACTAGTGTAATTGCATTTCGTGGACTTTCCGTTTTAAACTTAATAGGGTCATTACCTCATAAGATTAGCTAAGAACTTATACTTTTCAGAGGGGAAGCAATTACAAATTAAAACGTATGTGAAAATCTTAACATGGGATATGCTCCGAAATTGACTGCAATTTCTATGGTTTATGTAGTAAATGATAGGCAAATTGCAGCAACACCAACATCAGAAGTTAATTGAAGAGAGAAAAGTATGGTTCAATATCTTTATATTTTCTAAGAATGCCTCTATATCTAATTAACGAGAATAAGGCAGAGAGGAAAGATTTCGAGAGACTCATGTTCGGCAATTGGGTTGATTATTCGGGGTGGTCCTTCATTGATGCTTCCCACACTTTCATCGTATCGATGTGAATTGCCTCACGAATAACCGTAGAGTTTTTTAAGACATTTATAATTCGTGATCTAATTAGATAACATCTTGTTTCCAACATGGGAGTTGCTAAGAGTAAAACTGTAGAAAAAGATCTAATTATATAGGAAGCACTTCAAGAAGTTACGCAGGGCAATCCTATATCGATGAATAGAGCACCTAATTTGCATAGATTAAGGATCCAAGCATTCCAACTCATTCTAGTGGAATGTCATATTATTTGTTTACATCCATTAGTTCGTAAAGGATTTAATGTCAACTTTGATGAGGATCAAATAGTTGTTTTTGTACCTTTTATCATTGGAGGCTTAAGCAGAGGATCGCTTACTTATGTTTTCTCGTATTATTCTCCCAGCTCATGTTTGTGGAATGTGAATTTCATTTCTCTATTAGCTAAAAGGGGGAGTGTAACAAAAAAATTTTAAGCTTTGCAACTTTTGAGCAGTTTGCATTAAACAAGCCGCTCACAAGGTTCATAGATATTAAACAATGAAGAGAAATCAATCTCCACAGAGGGGTGGTCTTGTTTGCTTGTTATGATGAAGAATGAGAAATTAGAATGAGGTCAATAAAGTTAATTCCAGCGGTTGACCAATGTCAATGATTTTGAGGAAATGGGCCATTCAAAGAATATATACATGATATCTGTCAATTATCTATTCATCAAAACAAAGATGTTGGAATCTCTCAAAATTTCAACCCATCACTATTACCTTCTTTTTCTCTTGCATTATCCGATTCCCAGAATTTCAACCATTGAATCATTTCAATCCTCAGCAATGTAGCTCGTTTTCTAACTATGCTTGCTGTTCATGTTTTGTCCTTTGTAGGACCTGCTGCGTTGCATGCTCTTTCCTTAAACATCTCTCCGTTATTTGAGTTGATGATACAACGACTTCAACCTTAATCAAGGATCTAGATTAGCCCATGTTTCACACGTATTCTACTTGTTAATGATCCTGAACTTTACAACTCCAACATCCTCCTTATTAATTCAACGCATTCAATCTTTTTTCTGGATATCTATGAGAGTATTTATTCTTTCTTTTTAAAACATTTTAGACTTTCCAACACAAGAGTAAACTTTTACTAGACTGGGTGAGAAGTGACATTTAGTTACCTTTTTAGTTAAGATACATTTGGCAGGCAAAGTTGAAGACTCGATGCATGATTAGCTCTCTTTTTTTTAAAAAAAAAGAGGAATCTAAAATTTTTCTGTTCTTTGTTCGTATTTTAAATAAAATTTTACTGATAAATTATTTAACAAATTAATAATTTGAAATATTTAATTTCTTAATAATTTAAAAATAAAAGACAAATTCATCCAACTAAATAATCACAGATGTTTTAAAAAGTAAATCGAAAGTTAAACTAGTAAGATAGGAGGTTTAATGTTTAAAATGTTCAACATCGTCATAAAACCGGTTAAAGATCGAATAAAATTAAAGAATTTTAAAAATAATTAAAGAAAACCATCTTTACTTGTCAGATAATTTAAAGTTTAATTAAAAAATAAGACTGCTAAATGAAAGTTAATTGATTTATTTTAATATATAAAAATTATTTGATTAATTAATAAATTGATTAATTTTTAACAACAAAATTTTTTAAATTATATTAAA
>JANIHZ010000003.1:52772157-52789616 GCA_027478365.1 Erythroxylum rufum | reverse complement strand
TAATTACTAAAGAAAATTTTTATTAAAATTTTTATATATCTTGATCTTTAAATTATATTACCAAAAATTATTAAATTAAACTATTTTTTTTTCTAAAAGCAAGTGGACAACAATCCTCCTCCAACTTTAGAGGAAAAGGGGAATCGCAGTCACCATTTGCCCAACCCAACCGTTTTAATTTATCTACTTACGAAATAAATAGAAAAGGGCCTCAGGACATTTTCCATAAATATAATACCAAACAAAGCCCATTTACTTATATATATACAACTTAGGAAACTACTTATTAGTTATTTTTCACACTCCTCTCCCGCTATTGCAGGTTCTTCTGTTTCCTTCCTCCTCTCCTTTCCCTTTATATCCATCGCTCTGTGTTTCCATCGATCCAATACGGATATCGGTTTTAATTTTCCACGGATTTCACGATTCTAGGGTTTCCGTTTTCATAGCTTTGCTATTGCTCAATTGCTGGGTTCTGGATTGTTTAGACTTAGGGTTTGCAGATCTAGGATCGCATTCGTTTCTGGAGGTGGGTTGATCTCATTCGATACGAGATGTTTTGGCGTATGGCGGGCCTCTCCACCGCTTCTCCGGTTGGTTAACTGATTTCTTGCTCTACTGTCTATATTCTTATTGATCTTTTGGTTGTTTATGTGTGTGTATTTACGTGTGTATGATGTTCTAATTTGCTGTTTGGTTCCTGCGAAAATGTGAGGTCAGCAAAGAAAGGACATTGAATCTGATTACCAGTTGGTTCTTAGTGGTTGGGGCCCGCGGTTTTTTGTAGACTTTTTTCCCTGCTAAAGTGCCAGTTGTGTGTGCCATAGAATTACAGGTTGCTCTTTTAGTTTATAACGTTGAAGAATTTTAATTTGCTTAGAGTTATAGAACGATCTGTTAATCTAATGTTTTATCCCTGTTATGCTTTCAATTTATTTTTTCTAAGTCACTTCGAACACCCAGATAAACGGTGGAAGTGGAGGCTGTAGAGCCTTCTTCTACTTAACACTTGATGGAAAGAATGGATGCCCACATTCTGTATTGTGGGTAACATCAGTTGGAGGACTTTTAGGTTCATTAATCTTCTGTGGAAATCTATTTTTAGATACCACAGTTCATATGAAACGAGCAGTGCAGTTTGAATCATCTTAAGATTAGATGAAGGAGACCCATATCTATGAATTTCTAAAAGATATGTTTTGGTTAATTAAAGAAGTTGTTGGCTTTAAATGGATGTTGTATGCAATATTCATGTTATCTGTCACTTAAACAGGTTCTCAATTACATAGTCTTGGTCCTTGGTCAACATAGTAGCGATTCATTTTAAGAACAGAAAAAATTAATTGCAAACTGAAGTGAAAGAAAAGAAAAAGAAAAATTGAGTAATGTTTACCTTCTGATGTGTTTCTTGTTGAGTAAAATAAAATTCAGGTATCCTGGAGCAGCATCTCACTTAAATTCATAAAAAAGGTTGACATGTATTTTTAAACATTGATATTTGGATGCCAGTTCTCTTTGAGGTCATTGTAATGTGTAATTAGAATATTTACCTAGTTAAATCTTGATGATAGGACAGTTATTGCCTGGGCATTTCTGCATATTTTTATATGCCCCCAATGGGAATCAAAAAGATATGATAATGGGTTGCTATCTTTGGGTTTATTTATATTTCCATTGAGAAATTTGTGGCAAATCCTATGACTTTTTAATGTTTTATGATTTTTTAATGTTTCTTCTACCAATATCCTGAAGCAGCTTTTTCAAGATTGCAGGTGGAGACAATATTAGATAAGGACAATTTTACACTGGAGGAGCTTCTTGACGAAGATGAAATTATTCAAGAATGCAAAGCTCTTAACGGGCGCCTTATCAACTTGTAATTCCTAGCCACTAAGTTTCTTCTTACATTTTCTGAATGATTTTATCTTTTTCATTATGTCTTTTTCTTTCAACTATTAGCTTTTGCAGCAGCTATGTTGTCAGTATTTGCTGCCTATGCTGGTTTTTGAAATGTTATCCAAGGAACTTTTTTCAAACTCTCTCTGTGGACTGTGATCTCAAATTGTTTACAGGAGTGAAAGAAGGGAGGATTGAAATTCTTATGCTTGAGGACTCTTTATGTATAAATCAGATGACCAATAGAGTAAATAACAGACATTTAAGTGATTTGTGTAAGAGGATGATGTTGAAAGAGTTTTTTCTTTTGTTTCTTTTAGGGGATGTAATCCAATGTCCTACTAGGAATGTGAGGGGATGCCATGAAAAGGGAATTTAGAAAGTTTTGGATGTTTTGTGATCTTCTTTCAAGTACACAACAGATGGATGCATGAACAATTGTCATGATTGGTATATGGAGTTTCATATCTGCTTGATTTTCAGTTTAAGATGGTGAAGCATGATTTTAGTTCAATTGCTGAAGGTTGTGATATATCTGTGGATGCGAAGGTTGTGTTTGTGAATAGAAAAAGTTATATGTTGACCACCACATAGTTTGGCAGGTCTTTTTGCTTCTAGTTTAAGTTGGTGAGCCATGAACCAAAAATTATTTTCTCTGGAAACATTTTTATCTAAATTATATAATATGCTTCAACTATTGTTTGTTAAAATGGATATTATTTGTGTGGATAATGATTTTTGATCCTTTTTGTATTTTCCTTTTGTTTGGATTGACACTTGTTTTTGTGTAAATTGGTACGTTTACAAGGTTCTTATTGTTGTATCTTGTTTTTCTTATGTTGTCCCACATTGCAGTTTGCGGGAAAGGAGTCAAGTTGAACAACTTATCCGCTATATCGTAGAAGAAGCTCCTGAGGATGCTGAAAAAAAGCGAACCTTCAAGTAGGCTTCTTTGATGGTCATGTCCAGAGCTGTCAGATGTTGCTGAACAGCTCAATGTGCTTTTTTCTTTTTCGCTATCTTAACTTTAGAGGATGTCCTCTAAAGATAGACTTCTGCTTAATGCTGCTGTTGCATGTTGTGTATAGGTTGCCCTTTGTTGCTTGTGAGATCTTTACTTGTGAGGTTGATATCATACTCAAAACCTTGGTGGAAGACGAGGATGTATGAATTCTTCTTTCCCACCAAAGTATAACCTTAAAACATTCATGATTAGCGTATTCATCACTAAACTTGTTACCCTTTATTTGTGTGCAGTTAATGAATTTGTTGTTTTCCTTCCTGGAACCAAATCACTCCCATAACACACTGCTGGCTGGGTACTTCAGCAAGGTACATGGTCGAATATTCAGATTGATATGTTTTGGAGTAAGGTGTTCTTGTTGTTTGGACACAAAGGGCTCCATCACCAGAATTTGGTCCTTGGTGGAGGGAGATGTTGGGTTCAATGGTTTAAAAGAAGATAGTATTAGCATTGTACTTGGCAGTTTTTTCTGTTGCTTGGTAAAGACTAGTGATTATTTATGTGTCTCAATTTTTTCTGCGTTATCATCTTTCTCAGGTTGTGGTATGCCTGTTGTTGCGAAAGACAGCTCCTCTCATGAACTATATCAAAGTAAGTTTGTCCCTATTTTATCAAGGAAATGCCCTCATATGCCTTTTCTTCTGTTATGTAATGGTAGTGACGGAAGGCTCAGTTTGCAGGAATAAATATTTCTTTTTATGCATGATTGTAACTATTTAGGCACAATTTTTTAATTTCTGTTTCTTTTCTTGAGCCTTAGGTATGCTATATAGATTTGAAGTCATGGTTTTCCTTCCCAATTGTATAACTGTAAACTGTATTATGGTTCCATGTATCAATCTTAATTTCATTTAGGGTTTTAGACCTCCATCTGTTTCTTTAAGTTTCTTTCATTTCTGTTTCTGCTTTTTTTTTTCCATAGAAATACATATTTAGGCATAAAAAACATTGTTTTTAAATTGTGTGAATGTGTCTCTGTGCCTAAAAATGTCAGGAGGTTTGAGAAAATCTAGAGTTCCTTTCAACTCAGGAATAACTAATCATAGTGTCATTATAAAGAAGTGTATAATTTAGTGTTGGGTTTATGAGTATCTGGTCTTCTGTTCTTCTTCTTCTTCTAGCTCTTGATGTTATTGCTCTTCAGGTTGTTGATCACACTGTTTTGTGCTTGGTTTTCCTTGTTGGTAATGCGTTTTTATCTATTCTGCTGTTCTTAATTTGTTTTCCAGGCTCATCAGGAAATTCTTGGGCAGTTGGTTGACCTACTTGGCATTACATCAATTATGGAGGTTGGGTGCTATTTATATTGTTTGTTCTTCCGATATTTGAAGGCTAAAGCTTTATGTGGTGCAACTTAAAAAGTTATTTTGTGCAATTTGCGGTCTTGATGATTTATATTGCATTTAAATGTAATTGTGTTTAGGTCAATTACTATTGAAAACAAATTCACTATTCTTACTATGTTTTATTATCTACAAGGATTAACTTTGAAAGGCTAATGGTGTTAGGGTTTCATACATACCTTTGCAGATGTATGAAGGATTTCAATTTATGAAATATGAACTTTTCTAGTGATGTGCTGATGTTGAATTTGTCACATCCTGCATCTCTCTTTCAATTTTTATATTGTTTCCGTTCCTACATCATATTTTGTGCCTAAACCTTCAAGTTCATTTTCTGTTTGCTAAGCAGCAACAAAATCATCAACATTAAGCTCCTAATTCTTCATCTTGATTCTTCTGCTTATTGATTATCAGGTTACTCAAGTAGCAGTTAATCTGATGAAGTAGTATTTTAATCCTATTTCCTAAGCATGTTTTCTAGCCCTCAAAAAACCTCATCCTATATCTTTGCAAACAATAACCATCAACATTGGATGCAATATTAAGTGCGAGTAGATCTTTAGATCTGCCCAAAGTCAAATTGATATTTGGTCACCAGCAAGTGGCACGGGCTCATTTTCTCTGATTTCTCTCTATATATATATCATGTTCGGATTCATATTCATATCCTTCACTGCAATGGTTCTGAAAATGTGTTTATCTGTATGGATTTATCTACATATTACCTCTGATCAATACTCTTCTCCCTTGTAAATTTCATGTGTACTGATAAATTTCATCCGGATTTAAAGATAACAAAGTTTTATTTTTCTTCCTGTACAGGTGTTAATTCGTCTTATTGGTGCCGATGAACATACGTATACAAATTATATGGATGCAATGCAGTGGATAGAGAATACGGATGTGCTGGAGATGATAGCAGACAAGTTCAGCTCTTCTGTGAGTTAGATCAGTTGTCTTGTTTGCATGAAATGATTGTTACTCTATGAATTGGACATGGATATTTTAGTTCTTTGAGCTAATACTGGTGGATAAAGTTGACACGCTTAGTGTATTAGATCTACCTTTAGAATTATATTGAGGACATTACCTATTTTTTGCATTGACTTCTCATTGATGCTGTAGTAATAGTTTGTCATGTGAATGTTACAGGATTCTCCAAAGGTTCATGCCAATACGGCTGAAATGCTTTGTGCTGTGACACGATCTGCTCCTCCTGGTCTTGCTGCTAAAGTTTCAAGCCCAAAGTAGTGTTTGGTTCCTATTTTATCTTTCCTCGAGTCTGCGTGCATTTCTTTTTTAGCTTCTGTTTTTTCTTTTGTTGGTAATTTCCTGTGTGCCCTATGTGCAGTTTTATTGGGAGGTTGTTTCGCCATGCTTTGGAAGAATCACGACCAAAATCTGTACTTATTAGTTCATTGTCGATATATATATCCTTATTGGACCCTAAGAGGCCAACTTTAGGGACATATCATCCATACATACGCCAGCTAACTCATGCCTCCAATGTAACTCCCAGTCCTGAGACTGTCAAAGGCATGCTGGAGAGCTTAGGTAATTCTCTATTTTGGTGCTGCTGTTTCCCACAATACTCAACTGATAGCCTTCCTGTCTGCCTCTTATGATGGATTCAAAATGAAACCCAAAATATTATGCAGCAGTGAACTTTTATCCAACTTTTCTAAGTTTGGTTTACTATAGCCTGGGTGTACATTTTGTGGTGCTAGTTTGATGGCCTGAAAAGCTGAGTAGAGAATCTTATTGTGCTGTAGGATCTCAAAATTGTTTGTGGATCCAAATCTTTTCCTTTCAAGTCAGACCATAAATATGCTGTGAAGAAGTTTTAGCTGTAGATGATCCCTTAACCCTCCCATCAAATAAGTAGAAGATTCATAAACTGTGGAATGTTACCTTGTCATAATTTGATGTGTTTCCAATGCCAATAAAAAGAAACATGTCCAGTATTTAATCCAGAGAACTGACAAATAAAATTCGTCCCAAGCTTGAATATCAGAAGTGTCTCCTTGTCCCGGACCATCGTAAGGAAAACTATAACCAAAATCCTTTTTAGCTGGAATTAAATTAGAATGCATCTAAAGCACCTTTTACTAATATTGTAGTTGTAGTTTTTCTTGAGCAATTACCTGATTATTCTTCCTTTAGACTCCCTATTCTCTCTCTGTACTTGATTCTCTTTCCAGTTACTAAGTGCCAATGGATGGATTTCTAACAAGATGGAAGAATTGCAGCCTATCTTGATGTTTCTGTATGGGAACATACTTTCAGTGGCATCTAAGAAACAGATGAGATTACATAGACCGACCAAAGCAGCTGGCTTATTGACTAATTTTCACATAATTGTATGGAGAGATGCCTTCAGTTTCAACCTAAGAAATGAACTAGATTTAGTTTGAGTTTAGGATTATTATCCCATCATATGCATTGTGTGAGCATTCTAAGCTGGTAAACATCTTTCTATCAGGTCATATTCATGGGGTGATTATGTTGAGAGTTAAAGATAGATTTTGTTGAGTCCCAAAGAAACTATATGTTTAACCTTTGAAATTGTTCAATGCCACATAACTGGAATTATTATTCGCCAAGAATATTTAGTTTCGTTTGACTTTACCATGTATTTATACCTTTTTTTTGTTGGCTACAGTAAACTGAAAGATAAAGACAATGTATTTTGTAGTTTCTTCTGTAAGTATATAATGTATCATGTTTCTGTATTCAGGTGATCTTCTAAAACTTTTAGATACTTCATCAACAGAGGATGTCTTGTTAACCACATATGGTAAGCTGCAGCCACCTCTTGGAAAACATCGTCTAAAGGTAATTTCTTTTTAGCCATATTTCTTCTGAAACCAGCTTCTTCAATTTGCATGTGGGATTTATGATTTTCATTTCTGAATTATGGTTTTATAATACCTCATGTTTCATCAATTCAAGCTATTGCATTAGTTCTTCTAACATTTGTGCTGTTTTCCTGAGAATCATACTTATGCTGACTCTATCTGAAATCATTTATTTCAGATTGTTGAGTTCATTTCAGTCTTACTGACTGTTGGTGGTGAGGCTGCTGAGAAGGAATTGATTCAACTTGGAGCAGTAGAACGAATTTTACTTTTGTTTTTTGAGTAAGTTCAAGGTTTCCTTGTTTGCCGGGAAGGATATAGAATTGAAGGGTTAAATTGTTGCTTTTATGCCTGTAGGTACCCCTACAACAACTTTTTGCATCACCATGTAGAGAACATTATTTTCTCATGTTTGGAGAGCAAGAATGCTTCTTTGCTTGAACACCTTTTTCATAAATGTGATCTTGTTGGAAAGATATTGGAGGCTGAGAAAACCATTCAATTGCTGGCTGAACCAAACAAGGTTATTTTACTAACCATTGTCTGTTTGAGGATTACTCCTTCCCATATGAGTATTTCATATTTTCCCTATCTTGTTAGTTTTGATGGTATCTGTTTTGCTTTCTGATTGCCATATCTGTTAACCATAGATTTTGTATTCTCCTGCAGCCAACAATCCCTGCTGATGGTAGATCACCACCCAGGATAGGGAATATTGGACACTTAACTCGTATATCTAACAAATTGATTAACTTGGCAAATAGCAACAGCGACATTCAGACATACTTGCAGGTTTGTTCTATTCATTTACAAAATGAATATTAGCATATTAGGGAGGAGTCTCACATCATAGCTTTGTCTAGTTTTTGAGACAAAGTTTAGTTTCTACAGGTTGATATTATGTTTGTGACTTGTCTCATAAGGGCTTGTTTTCATGGAAATCTGTAGCTGCCAAATTCTGTATGGAGAGTTTTCTTTTCTTCAATTTTCTCTTCAGATCTTTGCGACTATTTAATATGATAGTTGATTTGAAAAAATAGTATTATTATTTTTTTATTCTTTTCTTATACGAAGTTATTTCTTGTTATTTCTTTCGTTGCAGCAAAATAGTGAATGGAGTGATTGGCATGCAAATGTCTTAACAGGGCGTAATGCTGTGGAAAATGTCTATCAATGGACCTGCGGGTGGGATATCTTTCAGATAATCTTATGGCATTACCAGCTTACTAATCTTGACATGAAAGCGTTTACATCTGTAATTGGTAATCATGTATCATTTGGTCCATTTGTTCATTCCAGGTTTATTCTAAATGGACCAAAAACAGACAGAAAAGAACATGGTTTATGACATTGGAATTCTAATTGTGCCTCCTATCACCATTTAGCAATGAAGGAAAAGCATCATGATGAGTTTTGAAGCCCTAGCAGAAACTGCATCACATCCCTAAAAAATAGAGAATGTAAATAAGATGAAACATTTTGACTGCAACTTTAAGGGATAATTCATTATCTGAAAATGTTTAACAAATCTTCCTTTGATCTTTTTCTTATAGTGAAGGGGACTTGACAATGATTTTTATGATCTATCTATTTGCTTATGAAAGAGCACTGTGATATTCCTGTTACCCAAGTGGCAAGTTATTATAAAAACTCATAAGAAGTTGGATGTTTTGGTATTTGCTTTGGAGAGGTTGTGCTTGCTTCTTTCCCTTTTGCGTATGTGGTACACACTGTAACTGCAGTGGATTTGTAGTTATTGTGCCTCGAGTAACGGCAGTCATAGTGGTATCCTTTGTTGTACCTATTGTACTTTTTTTCCTGCCGTTGGCAGTACTTAGTATTACATGCTCCAAATATCTTGCAGGAGGCCTACTGCTCTACATGACCGCAGAGATAGTGATGATGATGATTACCAGGATAGAGACTATGATGTTGCAGCTCTTGCAAATAATTTGAGCCAGGCTTTTAGATATGGCATATACAGCAATGATGATATAGATGAGGTGCGGCTGTACATCATAATAATTGTTTCTCTCTCAACTCATCAGATTTTGAGTTTCTGTACTTTAAATAATATAATTGGATGATTAAAAAGATTCCAAATAACGCCAATGGGAAAGGATTTTTGTGGTGTTTCTTCTTTTGGCGAGACGAATAGAAAATATAAGTGAAAAAGAGTGGCTTATGTGATAACTTGACAAGGAACGGGTACCAGTTAAATATGAATGAACTGTTATCCTATTTAAGCTGCTATCTATTTTCTTTGTTAGGTCCATTGAATAGCAATATATAATATGATCTGAAACTTGTGATATGTAGCAACTGATTACAGAGAAACATTGAAAACTAACAATCTCCTTCAGTTTGATTCTAAGATGCACATGCATTGGTAAATAGTTACTGTTATCAATGAGTTCTTTATCTCTGGACTCTCATGGTATTATTTTGGCTTGCTTGATACAAAGACGTATCATGTAAGAGATGGAATACCTATTAATATTTTAGGACTTGACAGTAACAACAACAACAACACCTAGTATGAGTCCCGCTCATTTTAGGACTTGACAGTAATATATCTAAATGATTGTGTTGCTTCATTAGTTGGTCTCACAAAAATAACATTTCATGAAGTTGCAGGATAGTGTTGGAACTGTGTGTTTGTAGTTATTAAGCTCCTTTATAACATATAAAGATAGCTTCTCATCTAATTTCAGTTTAGACACTGCAGGTTCATGCGTCGCTTGAGCGGGATGATGAGGTATGATAATCTTTCTCAGTTCAAAAAAACAAAAAAGAATCTATACAATAATATGACATGAATTATGGAACAGCTGAGAACTATTTTGAGATGGCATTTCTTCTATCTTGTAGAAAAAATGATTCTACAATATTGAAAAGCATGGATCAAATGGTTTTTAAAGCATGGATCAAATGGTGTTTAGTGTTTAGAGTAGGGAAGGTTTCAATGCATAATACATTGTTATATATGTGTTTGGTCATCATGGGATTGTTAAAAAAAATCAGTTAAAACTTAGTCAATTATAATTTTAAGATTTTTTTTTCTCAAATAGTAATATGAGAGAAACTTTTGATTTATTGTTTGTAAAAGATTCTTAATCAGGCCCAAGTAATTTCCTAGCTGGTCTTGAAAATAATGCTTGATGGTGTATATCATATATCAACAATGGCTGCTCTTTCTCTTGAAGTAGAAAGTGACATTTATGATAAAAAGATATCTGACTTAGATACTTGGCAGGATGTCTACTTTGATGATGAATCTGCTGAAGTTGTTATATCTTCTCTGCGTTTGGGAGATGATCAGGAAAGGTTAGTCGTTTCTTTGTATCTAATACTGTATATAGTAACAGTAGAAATTATTTTGTTCTGGGAGTCTGCCTGAAGATGTAGCCGACTTGAATTACAATTTTGACTTGTTAAGGTGGCGGACTCTTCATTTGGCCTTTAGTTTGCCCATCTCTTTTCCATCCTGCCCACATCCTACTCAAGAGTTTTTCTTTTGTAGATCTATCAGGATGCTTCTTAAGGTCATTACATGCTGAAATATGCATCTATAGATATAACCTGCTATGATAGTTTTCTGTGGCTGTCTAGTTTAGTCTCATCAGCAAAATATATTTACTGGTTTAGGGACAGATAAGCCTGATTGGTTGGAGTGGAATGCCAAAAATTTAGCGGTAAAAAGTTCTAAGCATAAAAACATGAGGCGGAACTATTGATCTCTTATTGTGAATCATTGCACATTGTTGCTGCTACTTATTATGGGTTATTTATCATCTTGAGCACGTTAAATTTTATTTGGTAATCATTTGACCGTCATGTGACCTCGTCACAGAGAAAGGCGGAACTATTTTCATCGGCTATATAATAGTTGCAACATTCTCATTTCTTGGGTTATCTTTGGAGTTTGCAGTGGCTCTCTTTTTACAAATTCCAATTGGTTTGCATTTGAGGATGACAGAATTGCCAATGAGCGCTCTGCTGGTGCACTTTCTTCATCCTCACCCAATAATGAAGGATCTGGTGGTATTAATGGTGAAGGAGATGAACAGGTAATGGGTAATAAAGATAATGAGTTGGAAGATAGTGGAACTTCTCTGGTGCCTGAATCAAGTATTATCGATGCATCCGAGAACATGTCCAAAGATTCAAATGAAACAGGAATTAATGCAAGTGATAAGTCACCTGTCTGGGTAGAGTGGAGGGAGACACCAGATGTCCATAACCCGTCTAATTCAGATCTCCCTCCTGTCTCAAATGGTGCGGTGGTTAATTTGGAGGGTCTGGGTAGTTCTGGTGATCAACGTTCTACTGGACCTCCATGTTCCTTTGACGAATCAGTAACCAATGCTGCTGCTGCTGCCAAGGAGTTGCATACTGCAGCAACTGAAGGCCCTAATGAGGATACTGCTGCCAAGGAGTTGCATACTGCAGCGACTGAAAGCCCTAATGAGGATCCTGCTGTTAACGAATTACCAACTGCTGCAAGTGAAAACATTGGTAACAAGCCTACGGCAATGGCAGATTCTGGTAATGCAAACCCATGTCCAGACCCTTCAGCTTCTGGCGTTGCAACAGTTGTTGTAGGGACTGAGGAAACTCATCAGGCAACCGAAGGTGCATCTGAAGAGGCCAAAGATCAGAAAAAGGATGTCAGTGAAGCGGAGAACTGATGTACAATCTGGACAGTCAGTTTTAAAAGTGGGACTAACATACATATATTTTGGGACACTGATCAGGCAGGAAGAATAGAATGGTACTGGTGGTTGACCAGGTGATTGTATTGTAGAGCCTTTTGTACATCATCAATGGGGCATCCTTGTTTTAGTAGGGGACGATTCTTTTTCCGTGCCTCTATCTCTCTCTCCCCCTCCCTGGCTCCCTCTTCACAACATCTCATCACAATCAAAGATTAGGGATGGGACAAATATTTCATCTTCCAACTATTGTATCAGCCGAATCCAAATGTGTTCATTAATATTAAGCTTCTATAGCCTTTCTCTGATGATTTAGAAGCTAGAATTTGTATGGCAGAGCAATTATATTTATTTTCTTCACTATAGCATATGTTTCATCAATCACCCTTAACCTGCTTCCCTACATCCATCAGAAAACCAGAAGAGGGAAGATCAAGGAGAAGTGTAGGAACAGACATTTATACTAGTACGTTAGGTTCACCTCATGGAAGATGAGTTCAAATCTTCAAATGGTGACGGGTTCAACTCTTAAGGCGTGTCCTGTTTCGCAGCCAACACCTGAGTTGTCTGTACTGCTAGTTGAATTTGGATTTGGACTGGGTAAATAATTAATTTGATTAGTTGAAATAAGCCAAGTGAGTGAGTGCAATGTTATTTGTTATGGCTTGGATACAAGGACAAGAGCCTTGATCTGCTTGAGGTTATTATTCAACAGGGGTCCTACGGATAAGATACACTATACTTCTTGTGTTGCTAATGCTGTGTACTGTCCAAGCAAATAGTATGAAGTTATTCATCACGGAAACTCCTTAGGCGTGTATTTCAGTTATGCAAGATCCAACATTTATGCTCATTATTTACCCCAAAAAAAAAAAACATTTATGCTCATTCGATGTTCTTAGTTATGGTGAAAACCAAAAGAAGAGGAGACAAAAGTGCCCATACCAATTGAGACATGATCATAATATTTAGTGAAGTTATTAAGTCAACTGAGTTCATTCAAGCAAACATTTGAACTGTGTAACTTAACACCTGATATTTGCTTACAAGTTTTTATTATAAGTTTCTTTATGTCACTTGCATATTCCATTTGGAAGGATCATCAAGTTTCTAATGCTTCCTGGACTTGCATTCTTTTCAATGGATTTTGGATGATTGGTCGCAAGTTTGTTAATATCTTTATAGCCTTAGGTAGAGGTAAACTTGGTATAAAGTCTAAATTGGAAGATGAGCTGCTGAGTATCCACACTAAGACATTTTTTGTTGCATTATAATTTACGAAAATAGATTGATAATTCGTCTTGACTTATTGTCGTTATATTTTTCTGGATAAGTTAAAAAATGGATCAATCAAGTCACATAAATGAGACGTTACATAGAAAATTTCGCAATTCGGTAAATTAAAAAATCTATCGAAAGTATTAAATAAAATTCTTAAGCAACTGCTAAGTATTTAAATAAAAATTTCATATTTATACAAAGATAAACATGAAAATTCCAGTTAGAAAAATATTTAAATTTTTTTAACCAATTGAAAAGAAAAAATTTATTCGTGTATTTTATTATTTAAATTATTTTTACTAACTAGAAAAAAATTAATGAGTCAAATAAAAATGGAGTAAAATACAGATTAATCATATGTAAAGAGTTATGATAAAATTATATCTAAAGTAAGGATACGAGTGCTGTTTCGTACCGGCTAAAGAACGATATTCAAATCTTTAATACTGTATCGGTTATAGATATAATTGATATCCAAAATATTAGAAAATTTGGGTAGCAAATTTAAATTCCTAAAGTTAGAAACTAAATTGAGAAAAGCCCTAATACTAAAGCCCAACCAAATTCATTTTCTTTCTCCACCTTACAACCATCACTCTCATGCACGTCTCTTTGTTCCTGCTGCTTATAGTCTTGTCGTCGCCGTCCCTCATCCCCAATTGTTGTAGCTGTTACTATTTGGCACCTTTTCAATCCTACATTGAAAGTTTACGTGTTTGGGGGGAGGTTGGTAGTTATAAAAAGGAGCTCTCCCCTCCTATTGTAATCATCCCAAATTTATCTCTTCTCACACATTAAATAAAAAGCGGGCCATTTGAGTGGTGCTCCAGAGACGTAGGTACAATTGGCCGAACTCCATTATCAAATTTTTTCGGGTGTGTTATTTCTTATCGCTTTTATTATTCCTCATTTATTATCTTGTTTCTTTTCAAGTTGTAATATAATATTCAATATTATTTGTCAGGTATATTTGTAGTGTTGTGTTCAATTTATTTGGGTGTATTTAATATTAGTGTGTGTACACGGGTTAGGTTGTAATAAATATACCGTGCACGTAATTTCTGTCTAGGAGGCCGGGTTTTAAGTGAGACCGTTTATAACCCTTTTGTTCTTTCCTGGGATTTTGCGTGGAATGGTAATACTGTCTTAGGAGTCCGTTTGACAATCTTTCCTGGGTATTACCGAATCGGTTCACTTCACTAATTGTTTACCTTAAAGGGAAAAATTATCCGATTTTTCTTCCAACAAGTGGTATCAGAGCCAAAGATTCGTCCTTGGTTTGTTTGTAATTTTTGTTATATTGAATACTATATTTTGAGTCTGTAATGGCACATAATGATCAAGAAACACTAGGGACATCGACTTCCTCATCATCATAGTAGAGGATTCCGTTGCCAAGTTTGAAATTGGCGGTAGAGATATTTGACGGTACTGGCTATTTCGGCATGTGGCAAGGGGAGGTTTTGGACTCCCTTTTCCAGCAGGGTCTTGTCATTGCTATTGAAGAAAAGAAACCATAAGATGTTAAAGATAAGGATTAGAATGTCATAAATCTGTTGGCATGTGGAACAATTCGATTGTGTCTGTCTAGAGAGCAGAAGTATGCTTTCAAGAACGAGACTTCTGCACACAAATTGTGGAAGGCATTGGAGGATAAATTTCTAAAAAAGAGTGGTCAGAATAAGCTCCTTATGAAGAAAAGACTGTTCCGATTCGATTACCGATCAGGTACTACTATGAATGAACACATCACTATGTTTAATCAGTTAAGAGTAGACCTGTTGAATTTGGATGTGAAATTTGAGGATGAAGATTTATCTTTGATGTTGTTATCATCTCTTCCTGATGAATTTGAACACTTGGAGACTACGTTACTTCATGGAAAGGAGAATGTGTCTTTAGATGTTGTATATTCTGCTTTGTATAGTCATGAATTGAGAAAGAAGGATAAAATGAAAAACAAAACAGCTACAGCAAATGAAACATTGGTAGCAAGAGGTCATCAGCAAAGCCAGTCAAAAGGGAGAAGAGGAAGGTCCAAATCAAAAAGCCGAGCTGCCAAAGATGAGTGTGCTTTTTGTCATGAGAAAGGACACCGGAAGAAAGTGAAGAAGAAAAGGAAGGCTCAGAAAGATGCAAAAGTTGCAGAGTGTAAAAGTAACGCGGAATCATATATCTCTTTGGTGGTTTCACCTTCAGCATCGCATCTAGACGAGTGAATTTTGGATTTAGGTTGCTCCTACCATATGTCTCCCATCCGGGAGTGGTTCTTTGATTTTGAAGAACTCAATGGTGGGGTTGTTTACATAGGTAATGATAATCTATGTAAAATAGCCGGTATATGTTCAATCAAGCTGCGGAATCATGATGGATCCACCAGAATTTTGAGGGATGTGCGGTACGTGCCGAAGTTAAAGAAGAATCTCATCTCTTTGGGGACTTTAGAATCAAAAGGCCTAGTTGTAATGATGCGAGATGGAATTCTTAAAGCAACTTCAGGAGCATTGGTGTTGGGACCCGATCTCGAGACCGAACCCCAATCGGAAAAACGAAAAACGAAAAACGCAAACGAAAACGAAAAACGGAAAGCGAAACGATTACAACGATCGAAATCGAAAAAGCAAAACAAAAACGGAAATCAAAATACAAATCGAAGGAACGGATTTCGAAGCGGAAACAGAAGCAAATCGAAGACGAAGTAAACAAACGGTTCAATCGAACCAAAACAAATTCCGACATCCGGGAAACGAAAATCTTAGAAACATGTCACGTTGGTAACATTAGACTTAACCTACCACAAAAGAAAAGAGAAAAAAGAAAGAAATTTTGAAATCGGGGGTCTCGCAGTTGCCAGCCGACCCTTTTGGCCTCGGCTTCGCGATCGCAAGATGGCCTTTTCCCTCCGAGGCTCGCACTCGCGAGCTATCCCGACTACGACTCTGCGATTCTTTCAGTTCACGAGCCAGCCGTTTTTCTCGCGAGCCGACTTCTTTTCTCGCTAGCCGGTCACGACCGCGAGCCAGCTGCTGTGTGATTTTTCTTAATTTTGTTATTTATTTGATATTTTTCCATTCTTTTTCTTCTAATTTTCTGTCCGACATCCGATTGATCCGATTTTTGAAGCGTTGGATTCCTAAGACATTCCTCTATCTGTCCATGGAAAATTATGAAATTTTGAGATTTAATTGAGGACGATTGATTTAATCAAAGTGAGTTGGGAAATTTTCTGAACATGGTTCAGTATTTTGAGAAATTCTTGATCTGTTTGAACTGATTCTTGAGGCAAAATAAAATAGAGACATGAGACTACAAGTCATATGAAGGAATTGAATTTCAATTTAGCCTCTAAGACTTTCAATTTCAGAATTGAAGTCAGTTTAGTGCGCAGTCTTGGATTAGAAAAAAATTTGAAAGTATTTTGGCTATAATTTTTGCTTATCCAATTTAGGTGATTCTTGATTTGGATTAAACTAGAGAAATAGGGCTACAAATGTCCCGAAGGACTTGAGTTTCAAGCATGAATTATGTGATAAGTGGGTTTGGTTAGGTCTATAAGTTAGAGTCAGTGCACTGTCTCGTTTTTAAAGGCTTCTCTCGCCTACTCGCTAGTGGCACTGGAGCTCCGATTTTCGGAATCCCATAAGTTCACGGCTACACCGGACCATGATGCGGGAAGGTGTAGTATGTTCCGTTCACGGTTACACAGGACCACTATACGAGAATGTGCAGTACGTTCCGTTTTGGACCAACCTAAACTGTTCGATGTGTTATGTGATTTTGAATTTGTTCAATTTGTGATGTCTTATATGCTTATGTATATAAATGTGCTGCATTCATGTTTTGAGGGATTTGTGTTTTCTAAGCTCAATTCGAGTGATTATGCTTTTTATGATATTGAGTTTAGATGATTTGGTTTAGGAAATTTTAAATTGGAGGAAAGAAGAAAGGCTTTGGAGAATTGAAGCTATGAACAAGTTTCTCGCATGGATTTAAGGTGGGTAGCATGTTTATATTTTGATTTATAAGCTATATATGAGTTTCACAAAAATAAAGAAAGCGAAACTTGTTTTTAAATTATTATTTTTTCGAACGATTAATTTCTTTGATTTTGTAATGATTTAAGATGTTGCTAATGATGAGTTCCGAATGATTTTGAAAAATTGCTACAAAGGTTAATTTCATTATTTTACATGATTTGATAAATTGGTAAAATTTCCGAAATGCATTACTTATGAATGAATTGTTTAATTATGAAAAGTGTTGCATTTTTGTATTTGTTCGATTGAAGAATTAATATGTGATTTCATTTTGTTATGTGAATTTTTGATTATGGCTAAAATTG
>JANIHZ010000003.1:52730457-52744829 GCA_027478365.1 Erythroxylum rufum | reverse complement strand
AAAAAAATCTTATTTTTGCCTATTTTTGAGCTCTCATATAGAATAACTAATAGGCAAAAATAAGATTTTTTTTTTTACTTTGCCCAGGGCCTATAAAATATTAGGAACAGCCCTGGTTCTAACCACTGCATCTGTAACTCTTTCCTATCAAGGTCATCTATATCTTCGAACTTTTCTCATGCAATCCCTTCAACAAGCCTTATAGCACTAACTAATCCTTCATTTTTTGTTACAATTTGAAATTTTCAGATCTATTGAACTTCTCTACTTGAAACCTTGAATTGAGATCATTGTTGCCTCAATAATGTTCTAATACCATTTGTTGAGGATAAAAGTTAACCTGTTAAAGAGAGAATTACATAAAAGAAAGAAACAAACAAGAACAAATTAGAATATTTATATCGGTCTGATCAATTAGTTATGTCTACATCCTCAGGAACCAAGAGTGACTTATGTCACTTTATTAATCAATAATTTAGTTCATAAAGAACTCAAACTTTATATATAGACTAGGTTTAAGTAAGTATCGTTAATTGTAAATTATAATTGATACAATTCAACATAACTTGCCCCTTTACCAAACTCAATCTAACTTAACCATAATTTTAACAAATCTTAAAATCCTCCTCAGATTGTAATCTACAAAAAAATGTGAGAATCTCGTTAAGGTTGTCTTTCGTGGACACAACTTGGGTCACATTCAAGTAATGTAGATCTTACTGTCTCATTCGAGAACATGACAAGTGTACCAAAATATGAATCCTTCTACTTCTTTGCATACTTGGACATAGCCTAATACACGCTCGTGTCCCGGATTGTGTATTCTTTGAAAACGCCTTTGCCACACCAACACGTTTGTGTCTTCAATTCTTGCCTTCACCTCTAATTTTTAGAATAGAATGCTCTCTAAACACAGTAGTATCGCAGCTCATGTTCATTCAAAAAGCATCCAAAAATTGCATATTCTTTGTGGGAACTCCAAAGTTGTATGTCCATATAAAAGAGTCGCAGCAATATTAAGTGGTAGAGAAATGGCTCACGTTGAAGAATGCAACGTAACCAATCAAGTGGTGCATTTAGGTTCTTTGTTCGCTCTTATAGTGTTTCCAGAGTTGCCTTGGAAGAAACTTGGAGAAGAAATTAGCAAAGGATTATCCGCATACTTCCAATTTATTCTGTACCGTTTGCATAGTACTTACGAGGATGGTATAAAGAAGTGTTTAATCCTTTAGCTTTAACCTTTTGAGTTACTACAAATTATGTCTATGTCTGGAACCTTTCATCACTTCCTTAACTTTTAAAATACAATCAATGTTTTCTCGCGACTTGGATACAAACTAACTATTTGAGTTCTCAGCTTGATTGTCATGAGAATATTGAGCTTGCCAATGATCCCATTTGAAGATAAAACCTCTCAGAGGTATACAGGGCTTGCTCCAGTAGGACTGGGAGGTGCGCATCCAACACATACATCGAAAAAAGAATCAATGTGAAAATCAACTGGCCGCTACTGCACGAAAGGCTTGTCCACGGATTCATATACTTCGAGAACCCCCTTTAAACGTCTAAGATCTCATCCGACGGGATTGGCAGGAAATTAAGTACCGCCAAGTATTACACCATTTCAATTAATAGTGGTCTAGATCTGCCCGACTCAATTATGTTTCTCATAAATTGTTGATTCTGACTTCCTTATAGTTCACCAGCCATTCATTTGGAAGAAGAAAGGAAAGTCTCGACGTGAATCATCTCTAATCTGGTTGGTGTTGAAAGTACGTTCTTAAAACTAGCACACTTCTTTAAGTTAATTGCAACGTAAGTAACAGCTTCGAACGACATTTCCGGGCAGAAAATATTTCCATCTTGGCATGAAAAGATGGTTACTCGAAAACAACCGTTTACTGGAGCGTCGGAATCAAAAGCATTCGCAAAAAAATCCCTCTTGAGGAAGCCTCTACGAAGACTGAATGCTAGACATAGTAGCGTGAAGGAGCAAGCACCGGTTCCTCTGGCTATGGCAAAAAGAATATGTAGGTACCAGGAGAATTCATCTTTCACTATGGAAAAAATTATAGTTTTCTTAAACAAATTACATTACATCCTTCCCACTTAATTCTCTCGAAACAGTCAAAATTGAAGAGGGTCAAAAACTTTTCTCCATCCTATTGGTGTTTCAAACGTTGAAGGGCAACTCCATTTTGAGCAGACGAAATCCGCCCCCATCTTCCAAGACGAGGTTCCTGTCGCATGGAATTAGAAGATTAACTTCAGATTTTCAAGAAAAAGTTATGCTGAGACTGAGATAGAGCAAAAACATAAAAGAACTACTAAGTCTTTGATAAACTTTCAAGCATAAAATCCTGTGGGTACTTCCACAGTAGGGGAGGAAAGGGATGGAGAAATATGGAAAAAGAAAATATTGCGGAAGTGAGAAAGCCAAACAACGGAAAAGGAAAACAATTTTAACCTGCCCAACTCCAGCAACAAGAAAATTTCCAGATTTTGAGAACTCCAAGGAATTTACAAACCCCACCTGCATTGTACAGAAACACTTGGTAAATGAATCAATTAAGTTAACAAGAGAGAAAAGATAGTGTGGAACTTGGACACGGTGTATGGCAATGACTGATAATCCAAAACTTCCAACTGTTAATTGCTTTAATCTTCAAAGCAATGATAGAGTTCCTCCCACCACAATAATATATATCTCTGATTGTAGTTACTCTACAGGTTAAATAAGCATTTTTTGTTGCAAACTCATCCACGTTTTCCCAGAAGACTAAAAGCCATAGAATGAAGACTAAGAATATTAGCAGTCAAATACTAGCATGTGGCTACACATAGCTAGGAGACAGCATCTGCACATCATCACAACTTAACAGAAAAAAGTTATCATGCATTATACTCACCAATGGAAGATCATATAATGGTTGAATGCCTTTCACACTTTCAACAGTCCATAATCGCACAAAGCCATTACCAGCTCCAGATGCAGCAAGGTCACTGCCTCTGCATACAGTGACTGAACTCACCCAGGAGTACACTGATGAATAGTTACCACCTTAAGGTAAAAAAAGGGATTTTAATTATGAACTATAAACAGCATAAGCAAAGTCAATATGACATATTAATAGCACCTGCCCCTATGAATGACCGTCTTGCTCCATAGAAAAAATAAAAAAGGGGCACCAAGCTCAATTACCTAAATGACCATTCAAGATCCTTCCATTATCTTCTTGGTCAGGATTCTTCAGGTCAGCCAATAAGGCATGAGCATTCTTAACAATGTACACAGGTTTCTTCTTTTGCATGCCCCACAGCTCAATATTTCCATCATCAGAGCCAGATAAGAATTCATCATTATCAATAAAGCAGCAACACTCCAAAGACGATGTAGAAGAACGGAATATCAGCCTGGACTCCTCAGGGACCTACCAAAAGAACGTAAAATGGGATGCTAAGAGAGATACACAGCTACATATGAAACTAGATGCAAATGAAACAGGTTCCAAGTGCTTTAGAATAACTGATAATCAAAGGCTGTGGTAATAAGAGACATTGCATTTCACACTTAGGAACATGCGTAGATCCCAAGATAAAAGGGTGTACCCACCTTAAATAACTGCATAGTCCGATCACGTCCAACAGCCAACACCCGTTCTTTCCGTAAGCAATCAATCATTAATACTTCACTTTGGTGACCAAACAATGTGTTTATGTAAGCTCTATCTTCCACATTCCATATCTTGATGGATCGGTCAAATGAACCAGAAAAAAGTTCTGAAGTCCCTTGCCTAAAGCTTAAACATGAAACAGGTCCTCTATGACCTGGAAAAGCCTGTAGGAAGAACATCATATAAGAACTAAAAATTCTTCAATATTTCATCAAAATACATCCTTTATGAGCTAAAAGTGAATGTAAATGACAACCCACATGCAGCATGCAGCAAGTAGATTTGGTTCTAGTTCATGTCTACTACTCTAAATTATAAAACAGAGTTTCTCTGCCAGCTTATATTGCAAAAATTTAATATATAAGAAGACCCAAAATAGTTTCCACTCATTGTTAAACGACTTTGTGAATAAAAGGGAACCAGTCAATTCTACCTGAATATGTTCTCGTGTACGAGTGTCCCACAAATGAACATGCCTATCCAATCCTCCACTAGCCAAATATCGACCATCAGTACTAACAGCCAATGTCAAAACGTTTCTGCTATGCTTTGTAGCTCGGCCTTCTGGATTTTTAGCTCCGTGGGTTTTAAGCAATTCATCAGTAGGCCATTGGTATTTCTCACGTTTCCCACTCTCGACATCCCAGTGTAGAATGGTTCCATCCTTTGAAGCAGAAAAACCCCTTGAGTCATCATCAGACAGACAAATGGCAGTGACAGACTGCCGGTGCTTGACTAGGATCTCAAATCTATCAACATCTTCAGGCTTCTGAATCCTATCACAAAAAGTGAAAATAAGTACTCTAAACCAAAATATAGACATTCTATGGCGCTGAATAGTGCATAAATGTAATTGTAATCAGTTAAACATATATAATCAGGCTTGCCTTAAAGTAGCTCCATTTCATATGAGATAAAATCAACTATGCAAGAATCTCGGACACTAATACCAGGAATTTGGTCAGACCTTTAGATATATCCTAATAACACCTAGCAAGTTTTCTTTGGAAAATCTCGACCATCAATTAGCGCTATTAAAAGTCACAACGTTGAAAGAAAGAAAAAAATGTATAAAACTCATCAATTTGTATAGCAAAGCCAACAAATACCGTGCAGGCTTTTCATATGTGAAATAAACTAGCATAGAATCCAGTATACCTAAAGCCCCAAAAATAATGACTTTTCAGTTACATGAACACTCTAGCCAAAATAAATTGCACAAGTTAGGAGCTGAGGTAAGGTTATTCAAAAGCAGATCCAAATTGAGTGTACCCACAAAATTCAACCCATTACCAAAATGCAGCTCACGGGTTTTCGAATCACCTGGAAGCAATGGCTCTCCTCAATCTGCCACTGTCCTCAAGCTGTTGCTTCAACAACTTCTGTGCAACAAGCGAATCCCTCTCTCCTTCCCTCTCGTACCCTCTATCATCACCCTCTTCATCTTCTTCCTCCTCCTGCTTCCTCGTAATGGCTCGAAGCTTCTCTAAGTAAGTTTTGGCAACTCTTTGCCTCTTCTCGTCGGCTGTCTCATCCAATAACTCTTCCTTGTCTTCCTCCTCATCACCGTTCTCTACCGCACTCAAGTCCAACCCATTCTCTTCCTCCGACTCCCCAGAATCTATATCTTCGTCTTTGTAACCCAACTTTCTGCGTTTCTTGGAATCAGACCCGAAAAATGGGTCATGCTCAATAGAGGATTTGTTGGTCCCCCTTTTCTTATTCCCTTTGACAACTGACCCTCCATTTTTCTTTGGAATTCTACCCTTCATTGGTTCAAAGATTCAATTTTTTGGAAGAAAGTCGAGCTAAGAAGAGAAGAAACGTATGTCGGTCCTTATATATCAATGTAATGGGCTTTTCCAGGTGGAGAAATTGAATTCTCCGATAAAAATTGTAGAACGTCAGCAAAAGCTTAAAAGTTACAAGCTTTAATTGAGAGAGACGATGACGAGAAAGAGGAAAGTGAGTCTGATAGAGGCTCTTACTTGCTAGGGTTTAAGAGTTGAGGTTTATCGGTTAAAGAAGAAGCAATGGGTGGTAAACGGGTTATGGGATTGGACCTTTTAACCGACCCAGTTGTTGCGGGTATACTAACTACACGCCGTCGCTTCGTAAACTACTTGGAGAATACTGCTTTTATTAGGGTGGAATATGAATATATTATATATGAGCAACTTAATTGAAATATAAAATAAATAAATGACTGCTTAATATTTCATTGTGTATATGGTTAAATGATCTCAAACGATTATTTTAATAAACCACAACAGAAGTGAAGAGATGGTATGACTCCGATCTGAATAGCAATAGCAACACCCTAATGAAGAGAAAGGTGGGTTTACTATAAATTAACCTGAAAAGTTTAATCTTCATAATTGATGAAATTAATGGAAACTAGAGATTTTCACGTCTGAATTATGAATGTTGCTGCGCTTTATTGAAAGCATTTCAAAGAGAGAATTATAAACTGAAAAATCTAGTTCATCCATGAGTTTAGATCAGCAGGAGCGTTAAAATAGACGCCCTGAAATGATGAGCAAAAGTTAGTTTGTAACACCATTTAGAGTTGTATGATCAACATTTCATGCATTTTTCTGACACATTTGCTGAAAAGATACACATCCTGTGTTTCCTTAGTTAGCAACTAGCTTTCTTTTACTTTCAAAAGAGAAGCTGACAAGAAAAACTCGAGGAATAATGCATCAATAAATTGTCTTGGCTGATTAGTAGCTTCTCTTCACTCTAAGCTCAGACACAGACACTGACTACTGATCAGAGTCTAAAGCAGCATCTCCTTCTGCATCTCATCATTTCTTCTTACCCTCCCCATGCCTTGAACGCCTTGGCGCCTCATCCTCACTCTCACTCTCATCATTCCTGAAGCTGCTTCCTGAGCCAAATTGATCCTCATTAGATGCCTTCACTCCTTGCTGATAATGTGCATCATCATCCACGGCCCCAACTTGACCCCTGCCCTGGCCTAACCCAGCACCATATCCATCATTCTGGTCATTTGCTGTTGGTCTTGAATCTCTCTTAACAGTCCTGCTGCTATTTTGAGAAGATAATGCAGGAGGCGGTGGCAATGGCATACCACCAGGCCGAGTTCCACGAAGTGGGTTTGCCGTTGGGCCCATCCCCCCCATAAATGGACCACGACCAGGACCCATCATCATCCCAAACCCACCAGCTGGGAACTGAGGGCCAGGTTGTGCAGGTCGCCCGGGAAACATCATGCCAGACATAGGACCTGCAAAATCACCTGAAAATCTTGGACCATATGGGCCAAATCCTCGGGGTCCCACACCGAAAAGATCTGGCATTCCAAAACCATCAGGGCCTACAGGTCCATATGAAAATCCATCAGCACCCATCATCATTGGAGGAAAACCTCGCATTCCAGGAATAGGTCTAGCTCCACGGGCCAAAGGCATGTGAGGAGGCCACATAATTCCTCTTCCTCTTCCCCTCCCTTGCGTTGGCGCACTAGCCTGACCAAAGCTTTCTTCCTCGTCTTCACTTTCCTCCTCCTCCTCTTCTTCATTGTCTTCAAACAGGACAATATCTGGGTTCTCGCCAGTATTGTCAGGATTGAGCCCCTTTGCCTTTTCTTCCTCTCGTTTTGCCTCTGCTGCTACTGCTATCGCCTATCCAGTAAGAAAAAGAACAGTTACAATGCTTTGGTTCTGGCAATCATTGGAACGGTGTTTTATGACACTCCGCTGCCTAACATAGGAAGTGAAAGAGGAAAATGGGAACCAAAAATATGCAGAGCATGATGTAAGCTTAACACTTTTTCACTAGATCTCAACAAGAGATAAAAAGATATTCGGGGAACTAGTCCAGTAAATCCCCCCCCAAAAGAATATTTAACACGTTAAATTCATCCAACAAATGCCCAACGCAATCATACTCGAGCATCCTACTCTAATTCCAATTGACACATGTAACAATTGTTTAACTTATATCTAGATATAGAGCCAAGTCAAATGAATTTATTGAATACTTGAGACAGAGCCAGTATCATGATAACTTATTACTAAAGAAACCCTTTTTTCATCTGCATTCTATACTTGCCATTCTCAAAGCAAAATTTCACTTATAAGTCTATTCTACTTGGCCACAAATTCATTTTCTGCTACCCAAAAAATGGCCACAAAACCACCAAAATAATGCATGTACCATGAGCTCACTATCTGGCTCGAGATAAAGTAAGGAAGCCAACTGTTCCCCAATAGAAGGCTCCAGCTCTTGACAATCTCTACTGATCTGCAATTATACAAAGCATCAATAATTAAGTGCAACTGACTAAAGCTTGTAGCCACGCATAGAATCATATAAGTGAATACAGCAACTAGGAAAACAATTCTTGCATATAAAAACAGGTACTACCTCACAGACACATACAGAAGAAACAGGGTTAGAAAAATCAATTTCATTGTAAAAGAAAATATGATGTTGTTTTCTTTTTCTAAACTAATAATCTAGCAAATTAGATTTTAAACCTTATCATATTCCATTGGACTGGGAAAAGCAGCTGTAAATTATGAAAATCAAATAGTTATCATTTCATATTTATGTCACCTCAAAGAAGCAAATTTAGGAGTTTGACAAGAGAAATCTCTCATTCATACCACCTGTTCTAGTTCTTTTTTGAACTAATCATGAAAAAGTAGTACGAAAAATCAAAAGTTGGATGATTCTTCAAAATATAAATGGTGAATTTTTAAGGAATCCTATATAAAATTAATAAAATGTCAGAAAGGCAGATGCCTACTAGTGTAATGCATACTTGGAAAATATAAAGTATGGTATTTGCTCTACCTGATGCCCCGTAATACTAATAATGTGCAGAAACTTCCATATCCTTTGGCATGAAGGTGACAAACGTATGACGCAACATGAAGAAAAGTGCGAAGAGAAACAAAAAAGAAGGGGGCGGAGAGCGGCGGGGGAATGTACCTTCACTGGTAAGTTCTCATTATATGGGTTCCTCAAGTGGCGCGTTTTGTGAAAGGATAGTTCACATAACTGTCATAAAAAAACTGCAATTAGCTACCCCTAGCATGTGTACAAACCCTGAGACAATTGTAAATCAAGCTTAGAACTATCAGCATTTTGTTTCACAAGAACTAAAATGCCCCCACTGGCATACAAGTAGCATCAAGTGCAAATCCATTACTTTGGACATGCATTGAAAACTCGGCAGACATTACAAGATAAAGTTGAAAATGTGATATCACATGGTGTACCTTCAACCATTTGACTGAGAAATTTCGTCCATAGTGTGCAGTTCCATGAGCATATTTCCAGTTTCCCCCACCAACAGGCGCCCCAATTTTGGATGTCATTTTTGCACATCCCTATCAAGAATTGGTGATTTAAAGTTTAGCATCTCAAAAAGGAGAATGGATGTAACATGAAAATTAGGTTAACTTTAGAGAAAAAGTATGCACAAGAAAGCCATTAGACACCCGAACTAATTTTCATTGTGAAAAACTACAGATGGACAATGATTTTGCTCATCAACTTAAAGCTGTAGTATCCCAAACTAACCTGGAAATGTCGAGTTCGGTTGACTGAGAATATTAAGATCACATTTTCAGCAGAGTCAAAGGCTTCATTGAGTTTAGCTTCATTGCTTCTCTGGGTTGCCCATACTCCTTGTTGTACAGATAATTCCAGATTTTCACGGTTGGAACTTTTAACAATAAAGTACCTAATGATAACATATACAAGAGTGATAAATTTAGTGAATCTGATCATCATCAAGAGAACAAATTAAAAACAATCAAGATGCTTAATTTGGGGTGAAAGTAGAAAAGCAGAGTAGAGGATTAACAGAGGGAAGAATATCCTAAGCACATTAAAGTAGAATTAGAAGTCAAAATATACTGATTCCAGTATTAATAGTCATCAAAGAAAAAGAAGCTAGGATCCTTAGGAGCGTCACATGGCAACCAAAGGATCTGAGCTTACATGACCTCAGGACCTAATGATCCCAGATCAATTTACAATGAAGTCAAGTAAATTGCACTAATAGAGCTTCACAAATCTTACATTTCTGAATAGTAGAGAGGTACACAGACGTTGTTCTTATTTAAACTCTATAATCATGGCATTATCAAAGTGTCGTCTTCTAAACCATGTGCACACAACAATTAGTCCAGACTTATCTCCAAATTTCGATTGACATATTCACTTGCACAAACAATAGGTGAATCAATATTTGGTTAGCAGCAAAATGAAGCATTACAAATACCTTACTTTGATGCAGCAAAAGTAGAAAACAAAATTTGGCATTTTTCCCATGTTCCAAGTTTAAGTCAATA
The DNA here is from genome assembly GCA_027478365.1 of Erythroxylum rufum. NCBI lineage: Eukaryota > Viridiplantae > Streptophyta > Magnoliopsida > Malpighiales > Erythroxylaceae > Erythroxylum > Erythroxylum rufum. Next base: position 52,734,820 of record JANIHZ010000003.1, on the reverse strand, counting down.
AAGGGGTTTAAATTGACAAGTAATATGTTGACTATTTACATAAAATTCAACCAGATACCACGGAAACCATCAAGAAAGACTAGTATCAGCCTATACGTAACACATACGTCTCCACTTGCATATGTGAGTCAATCAAGAAAGAAATAAAGTCAAAATAATGGCATCAATAAAGTCTAATCTTAATGCTTAAGCCCATCCAAATATTTGCAATACAGTCTCAACTTTTGAGTCAACAGACTTGTTAATGTGTGGTTAATTCACCTAATATTGTTCACTATTTTAAAACAAAATTGTATTAAATGAGAATGACTCTTTTGAACTCATATTGAAACCAACTCAAGTTTCCCATAAGTGAAGAAAGCATAAGGAAATGACCCAAATGCATAATGAGCAACACTTTCAACAAATCAGCTTAAAAGAAATTATTTAGACAACAAAGAAAAAAGACAAAATCTTGATGTTAACATGATTTTTGAAAAAAGTTTTGAAGACCTTAACTACATGCAGTACAAGCAAGAGAATTGAACAGGAAAAAACTAGACAAAAATTCTGGTATCAGTTGATCACCAAGAACCTTGATTGATGATGCATTGCTCCTGGAGAACAAGTAACACCAGGAAGAATGCCACCACCCTGTGCATGCCACCCTGTTTTGAAACCAACAACAGATCACTGACACCTTTGAGGCTGATTTGAAGACATTTTATTTGGACATTTACCACCTCAAATGTGCTAGCATTAGGGCAAATTTAAGCTTGCATTCTATTCTAGAAGCGGTAGCTTCCCGCCTGCTTCATTCCTACTGCCCTCTTGAAGAAAACATGACACATTTCAAAGCTAACGAAAAGAAAGAAAGAATAAAGAATAAACTTCTTTTCCCTCTCACAATGGAAGAACTAATCAATTTATTATATAATAGTAGTAAAATGTAAATACAAAAAGTCTTCTCCAGAACTGTTACGTATCATCCCTATAGCTTTTGATAACAATATTGAAACAAAATACATGAACTGATTTACACAACTCAATTAAAGACCTTAGGACTCTGAACACACCTAGAAATTCCTTGGGGCAAAGGTGTTGCAGTTCTGTTTGCCTGATTAGGCAGCCCATTTGGAAAATTTTGCATCTGAGTCTGACCAACCTGTTGCTGAGACTGCTGTCCTTGCTGCTGTTGTTGCAACGGCACTGCCTGTTGCTGTTGTGGGACATTGGCAGACTCTGTGATGGAAGGTTTTCCAACTGCACCTTGACCAACACCTGTGGGACCTTGTGAAAACTGAGATTTTTCTGTTTGTTGAGTGAAACCAGTATTCTTTTGCTGGAAATATTTGTTTGAGTTGTAAGAGCTCAATTGCTGAATTTTTTGAAGTACTTCTTCAACAGGAGGTGGAGGACCAGGTAGCTTTACATGCCTATATCGACAGTCAGGACCATTTGGACAAAACCCCAATTTGTACCTGCAATGGCAATATTACATTGACTATGAGTCAGTCACTCTTGTCTCTGTTCTAGTGCTGCTTACGCAGAAATACTCAACATAAAACGCCAACATCCAACAGAGTTAACCTAAGTAGTAAGAGATATTCGTAATTGCATTAACCACTTAAGTGTTTGTACAACGGCAATTCTTCGGACAAAAGATATGAGAAAAATATCAGAAATTTTTCATCAAAGACCTAAGCAAGCAACTTAGTTAATCTTTAGCACCCCAACTTATTTGGGGCACTTATCCACAAATTGTTCAAAAATAACGTAACAGTGAAATCACCGACAAAGAATTTCACCAAAAATTAGTTCTTGATAAATTTAACACTATCACCATGAGAAACAGATCACACAACTCAAAACAACAAACCTTTACCACTACTACTAAACTGCCAACCAACCTTTATCACTAGTACTAAATTGACTCCCCAGCCCCAAAACAAAGAATAAACATATAATTCAATTGGTCATGCTAGAAGTCATTCACTCCCGAATCAGAATGCAATATCCACATTAACCATAACTAAAGATCAAGTCAAAAACAATAAAGTGCAGATTTTTAAAGAAATGAAATTAGAGACATACATATTACACTCTTTGATATCCTCGTTAGTGTGCTTGTACACACAGTCCTGTTCCCGACACTCTCCGTAGAGACGAAAAAAGCGGCAAACCGGCATACGCGACTTATCGTATTGGTGGAGAAACCCACACGCGTCTCCCTTCATGCACAAGCTGCGCAGCCAGTGTCGACACACCGTCTGCCGGAAGCTCCGCCGCGACGGATGATTAGAACCGGCAGGGTCGGTAGCCCCAGAGACTGGACCGGAAGAGCTGACGGGGGCAGCGGCAGAGGGGTTATCGGAAGGAATAGATGGCATGGACGCGGCGGTGGGTATGGTGGGGGCGGCGTCGAGGCCGCCCTCGAAATCGAAGCTGAGAACTCCCTCTGAGTCCTCCATTGCTGAAGCTTAGCTCTCGCTCTTTCCTTTTATGGCCTCCTCATTTGCAAGTTCATGCCAGTTTCCACCGAGGGTTTTCATCTAAGTTTAATCAATAATTAAATCGACTACGGAATTATTTTATCTTTCATAGTTTGCCTGTAGACTTATTTAGATGAGATTTGTAATATAAAATTGAAAATAAAAATCGTGTTTCATTAAGATTAGAATGTCAAGATCAGTCCTGCCAGCTTGGAATCAACAAGTTTGACCCGATCAAACTTACCTATGGGTTGGGTCATGAGTCGGGTGGAAATGACTTGTGAAAATTTAGGTCGAGCCACAGTCTTTGAGTCATTGACGCCGTGGGTGGGCCATGGCCCATGGACCATCCGCCATGAACCAAGGTGGACAGGCCAAGCTATGGCCCGTGGCCCGCATAATGATCCAAACAAAATGGTGTTATTTTGTTTATGTATAAAATATTTCTTCTCCCAACAAAACGACATCGTTTTACTTTAAGAGTAAAATGACGTCGTTTAAGTTATAATAATTAACAAAACAGAAGACAAAACGACGTCGTTTTATTTTCCTGTGATTAAACGAGCCAACAGCATGCCCCTAACTCGTTTTGTTTGCCTATGATTAAACAAGCCAGCAGCATACCCCTAACCCCTCACAGTCTCACTCTCGCAAGCTCGCCCCTCAGTCACTCATCACAGCAGCCTCCTCATGCAGTCCTGCCTCCATCTATTTTCCTTCATCCCCCCAGTTGTTTTCACTTCTCTGTTCTTCTTCTTTGTTTCACGTTCTTCCTCGGTTCTTCTTCTTCGCATATCATCTATTGTGACTCGACACAGTTACCAACGCTGAAACAATTAACGGTGATTTGGTGAACAGTCCAACGTATTTAATAAGATAATCTCTCATTCTCTCTTGGTCAATTTGGTTTAATTGGTTGTTTTGAGACATGATGTGACTGATTTGAAAATTTTGTATGTTAATATTGGGAATATAGGATAATGCCTATAATTAGTGACAATAATTAGTCACGGAAGCTGTTCAAATAGCCTTTTTCATTTATTTATTTTTTTTGCTTAATCCTTTTTGTGGTTAAAAAGTAGTCTAGTTAAGAACCTTTCGAAAACTTTTGTGGTACTCTTGTTAGATCTAGTTAAGAAGGTTTAAGCCTAAAGTTTGTCCCTGAGATCGGTATAAGCTTATTGGTTACTTAAGATGAACAGGCCTTAGATTGTGAAAGTTATATCGATATTATTCACTATTTCATTGTCAATTTTAAGTCTTTCTTCCCCTCTTTTGATTGGCTTTAGATTGTGAAAGTTAATTGATATTATTCACTATTTCATTGTCAATTTAAAGTCTTTCTTCCCCTCTTTCGATTTAGAGTAATGTGCTGGTACTTTGCCCTTACTTACCTTGAACACCTTGTGAATGGCATAATTCTGTAGTACACCTTTTTTTTCCTATACTTTTGTGTTACAACCTAAGAATCCAACAAATTAAAGCATCAAGATGTATGTCAGCACTACTTGCTTATCTAGGCCCTCATGTGTTACTGTATAAAAAGCTTGGAGTTTTTGTATAGGATTCCTAAATTTTGCAAGCAATAGGATCCCTGAGTTCTATAGCCTCGGATAAGCATCACAAGATCTCTTCCCAAACTTATATTCTCTAATCTCTCACCAACTCTCCCTAAGTCTACTCATTCGAAATTTTTACAAATCATGTTTACCACATATATAGAAACCAATCAAACAATATTTAGTACTCAATAATTCTATTGAAACTATGATATTTCAATTGTTATAAAGGTATAATAAAAATTGAAATATTCTTGATTGTTCTCTTATTTTGTTATGTTTTGCTTTGTTTTCTTCTAGTTTCTTTCTTGTCCTGCCTGTTGGACCCCGAAT
>JANIHZ010000003.1:52702779-52716729 GCA_027478365.1 Erythroxylum rufum | reverse complement strand
ACCGAAACGACGTCGTTTCTTAGAAACCAAAACGACGACGTTTTGATTTAACGAAAACGACGTCGTTTCGGTGAAGTTAAACAACGTTCTTAACTTCGCAAAAATGGAGTCATTTTCGTCAAACCCAAACGATGTCGTTTCGGTGAAGTTAGAAAGTTGTTTAACATAACGGAAACGATGTCGTTTTGATTTCCAAAACGACGTTGTTTCAGTACGGTGAAAGAAAGTTATTGACCGTGACCTAAACGACGTCCTTTCGGTTTAAAACTAAAACAACGTTGTTTCTGTCAAGATAAGAACGTTGTTTTATTTTACCGAAACGACGTCATTTCCGTAAAGTTAAAACGCAGCAGCCCCTCCTTCCCCGCCTCTCCTCGCCCGTGTCAGCCTTCTCCTCCTTCGTTTGGACACTGCGTTTTCCTCTCCTCCATCTTCTTCTTTTGACGTCAACTGTCGTCCTTCCTCCGACCACGTGGAGCGTCTCCGGCCAGAGTTCGTTGTCATCTACTCCGGCGGTGAGGTAAGGGCGTCATCTCCTCCGCCTCTTCTGAAGGTAAGCCGTCGATTTTGATGAAAATTTTGTTGTTTTGGACTTAGTTAATTGCATTGATGTTGTTTAATTGGGTTTGATTGTATTGTGTTAAGGTATTTCATGTAAATAATGAAAAAATGTAATTAATTTGTGTTTAGATAGGGTTGAAAATTTTGTACCCTCAACATGTTCGATGAAATGCTTTGTATCTTAATAAATTAATTTCAATGGCTTAAAGGCTCTTTCTTTTATTACTAAATATTTTTTGTACCATTTCATCAAATACATATTCTTCGAAAGTAGATAATTTTACTTTATAGGTCTTACAAAAAAATCATATTTTACTATTTAAGCTATTTGAGCTTGTTTAATACGATCAACCGTAGTATATAACAAACCAGTATCCATATTACATGTATTAGAAAATGTAATTAAATAAAGACTAACTTCACTTATTTAATAAACATCTATTAACATAAAACTATGACTATAATAACCAATTCCTAGAAAATTATCCTTTGCACATTGGCGAAATGAATATTAAATCTAAGACTAAATAGACACATGATATAAGTAAGATTCAATGGACTAGAAGTTCCTAGATATATGAATAGAAATTCCTAGATATATGAATGGGAGATTTGTTATCTTTAAACTAGAAATGGTGGAGAGCCATTAAGCTAGATATATGACTGGTTCTCTAACCATGACTAATGGTTAGCGAAATAGTCATCGATAGGCAACACTACAAGTAGAAAATTCCCAATGTTTTCATTGTTGATGCAATATCCTTGTTGGAAAAATTGTGACTGCAATATAGTCTATATCTGTAATTAGTGATGTCACACTTATGTCATTGTGCCTGTGGAACTTTTGTTAGTGTGGAGACAACACTATAACTCTTATTGATTTAAGTGTTAATTACAGTTGCGATTAAATACCTGAATGTTTATTTGTGGCAAAAATAACCTGACATTAACATGCTGACATCATTGACACAATTGACAATAGACATGTAGTATGGAGACCTAATTTACGTTGTGGTCCCTTACTCATGTCAACATTGCTTCCTAATAGGACCAAATACAACAAACCATTCAACAACAGTCTTAGGAGGAACAACTTGTAGATGAGACTCAGACGTATCTTGATGTTGCGGGTGGTAGGGATCATCGTGGAAGGATATTCGGGTTAGGTTCATATGCAAATACATGTTATTCGCGCTCTTCCCTGTCCAGTACAGCAGCATCTACTAGGCCAACGCAAAGTAATGAAGTAACCGAACTTCGGGCTACAATGGACACATTGAAGGAGCAGATAGCTCACATCACATAGGCTAACGTGAATGGACGGATGGAGCACATGGAGCAGATAACTAAGATGAGACAAGAGATAGAGCAGGTGACAAAGATGAGAGAGGAGATGGTGCAGGTGGCAAACATGAGAGAGCAGATAGAGCATATGACTAAAATGAGAGAATAGATGGAACAGATGACTAAGATGAGAGAGGAGATGGAGCGGATGGCTAAGATGACAGCGGAGATAGAACAAATGGCTAAGATGAGAGAGCAGATAGAGTAGATGGCTAAGATAAGAGAGTAGATGGAGCAGATGGCTCAACTTAGACAAGAGATAGATCAGTTGAAGGGAAGACTTGGCAGCTCAGAACACCCACGATCACCACGACATTAGCTTGTCCTTATCATTTGATTTAAATTACAAACATAAGTTTTGTACACTGTACTATTTTTATTATCAATTAAAATTTTTTTAACATTATATTATCAATTAATTTTCTGATTAATCATATATATATATATATAAACAAATTAATTTATTATGCACACATAATTGGTAACTCTTAACATTATGCATTTATCACAACATCATGAAACTGGAATTTATTAAAAAAGTTTCTTACCTCCTAACACCGACGGAAATTTAATTTTTTTTACCTATGAAAATACTATTTCCGTCGGTAAGTTATATGTCGTTCCTGTTTATTCTCTTCGGTTTACCGACGGCATTTAGTCCGTTGCTAAATGTTACCGACGGAATGTTGTTAATATTTGTTCGTCAGTAATATTTACCAACGTAATTTATACCGTTGGTAATATATTTTTGGCCGTTGCTAAATTATCGACGGAATAAAACCGTCGGCACATTTAACTACGATCCTTTTATCGACAATTTTGTCCGTCTTTGATTTCCGTGGTAATTTATTTTATCGACTGACTGATTTCTTGTGGTGAGCCTACCCAGTAAGCTCGTCAGAGTTTGTTTCGGTGTCAAGAGATGGCTTCCTCTGGCACCAAAACTTTCACTTCCTATCCTAGGCTTCATACAAGCACATTCAGAGCTTAGATGGCTTTCAAGAATTGGATTTTTTCGAAGAAGTAAACACTTGAGGTCCTAAATGGCGGACGAGCCCACCATAAGCAAAGAGTTGTGCTCTAAATTTACAGTTGGACTTCCGAGCTTTTAGGATAACGAATAATATTAATGAAGAAATGAAGATAAGGTTTGACGTCAGAGACCATCTACGCCAAAGGAGTGAGTTTCATCGATTCTATATTCATGCTTCTTTGTCTTCCCCGTAAACAAGGGCGAAAAGGAGGAAAGACTTGAAAGGTCTCTTCTCCAATAGTTGGAGACAATGAAAGGGAATGATTTGTTTTTGCTTGTTTAGGAATGCAAACATGAATATCAATTGCAAAGACACTTGATTTATTAACTCCAGAGGTCCAAATCTCGCTTACCACAACCTTAGGCAAAGTTACTAAGAAAAGAAAATGATTTGTTTAAATTAAGGAGTAAAAAGACAGATTTAGCTGATTGGAATATAACAAAGTGGGCGCTTTCGCACTGAGGAGGGATCCTTTATCATTTACTAATTATTCTAATGGTCGCATCCGTTCTATATTTGTTAAAACGAACCTTTTGTTATTGTTATCGCTTTCATTAAAAAGTCAAAGTTCAAACAAACTTTGCTAGCAAATGCTATACCACCATATCCTCTATGAAGTCTAATAATAGAATCGTAATAAGTCTGAAACCTTTAGTTAAGAAGATAGACAAATTTGCAAGACGATACCAGCACGTGAAGCTATTTTTATCTAACCATGTGAACAGAATTTCAGTCGCATATCCTCATCTTTGCGTGTTGTAGGAAAGGAGGAGAGGGCTATTTATCATTGTATACCCACTTCCCATCCTGAAGTAAACCGTTTTTGTCTAAACCAAAACTAACTCTGTTACTAATTTAATTTAGCGTGTGCATGCAAGCTAGGTTTCAAATTTAATGTTTCCTCGCCTCTTTTTCTCTTTAAGTCACACTTTCACAAGTAATGCATGAACAATAAATAGTCCTACAATCCGCCCAAATTTACGGAAAACGCGTTTTGCACATTTCAAACGTTGAAGCAAATTATCTGTTAGCTTTCACCATATAATCATGTCTTAACTGTAGTTGATCATTAACCAAGGAATTGAATCTCTGCCAACTTTGTGAAGAAGGAAAATGATGATGTTGAAACTCTTAAGGAACTATTTTACTATCAGCCACCCAATAGCTAATAGTCCCTCTCTTTCCTGTCTGTGATACCTGCATAACAGTCAGCAGGACTCACAGATTTATCCCGACTGTTTCGTTCGGTGTACCAAATGTCAAAATATGCCATCATATAGAATTGGCAAGCCTTGCACCAGTAGTAATTTAGTATCTAAGAAAATCGTCCTGCAGAAAATAACGCCTCAGAAGCCTGTGATTTGATTCACTCACATGTACATAACTGCTCAAGTTCGCGCTTCATTTCGCCCAGAATAATCTTAATGAACTCAACGGTATCTCTGACTTCAAGAACATGACAAAATGATTTCAATCTGATGTCAAACACCTGAAAATTTAACGCTAGTTGTGTACAACTCAAATGCACGTCCCAAAAGGGCTGTACATTTCTACTTTGACCAAAACCTGACACTTAAAAGAATGAGTGAAACTTATCACTAGAAAAATATATATGAACAAAAAGGATTTACCGTCTAACAGGCAGGTTGCTGCCTACTACGTGAATAAAGTTACAACATCTCTACGGTATCCTCTTACAATCAACATTCTTGGCACATTCTCTACTAACAAATCCATGTACTCCATGTAGAAGTAGGCCGGGTGGTTTACTGGTGGCGGTGGTAAACTCACAAGTACAACTGCAGCCATTCTGGAGTATCTTAATATAGATGAATTAAGCTTCAAGGTTGTGTAGAGAAACTTTTCCACCTGTTGCTCATTCAAATCCACAGGTTTTCCATCAGCCATTAGCGAAGTAGTCTCATCCGCCTGAGCTCTCTCTTTCATCTGAGCTATGTAGTTAGAGATTCGCTGCTGAGCAGCAGTGAATGCTTCTAGCGACTCTTCTTGTTGGGATGCACCCTCTACTTGCACATCCCATGACTTCATTGAGATCACTATCACTTCAGCTTGCATCCTAAGATCATACAGAAATTTCTTCACATCAGCTTTGAGTGCTTCTGCATCTGAATCCTCTTCTGCAATGCAGAAGACCTGAATCTTACAACTTTCAAAACTCTCTTTGGTAAGAAGAAGCTGAGAAAGGAGAAGCATTAAACCACCATCTCGCACAATCCAATACAAATCGATGGTACCATATTGGCGTTGATACTCATTGGGCCATTCATCAAGACCCTTGACAATAACCACTGCTTTATTCGCCACGATACAATCATTGATAATTCCAACAAAGGTGGCTGGAATTTCAGTTAGATTTTCACGTCTCCATATTTCTGGATATCGCATAACCACTATATTTGGCTTGAGGTTGCCTAAGCCCATAGTCTGGACAATTCCTCTAAAACCTTCAGACATATTTGGGGCCACAACTATTTCTGCTACACCCTCACAGTGCTTGTAATCTATGTATGTAGCAAGTTGTTTACAGGCTGTCTTTGCATCTTCAGCACATTCATGGTAATCTCCATCTAGTATAGAGACAAACATGGACATCCCACGTCCTTTTTTCTTCATACAATTTGCGAAGTCAGCAAGTTTTGGATGGCATGGTACATTTTCTGGAAGCTTTCCCCATGGCCGGCAGAAAATGAGGGGGATGGGATACCAATTCTTGGGGTGGACTTGGCTAGCTATAAGAAAAAATCCAATCACAACAATGGAACGCAGGCTTAACATTGGGAACGGAAAAATCAAATATAGATTTACTGACAAGCTGTAAACCAACAAAGCAAACAATTTTTTTAATTCAACTTCCTTAATAGTAAATACGGGCATGTTCCATAATGTGTATCTCCACACAGAAAAAAGCATCCAACAATATTTAGACATAAAAGCAGAAAGACAATTTAAAAAAAGAATTTGGACAAGGCATGTATGAGAGAACTAAGAACATCTCTGACTGATCATCTACTGAGACAAGAAGTGGATGAATATGCAAGCATGTAAACAATGAAAAAATCTGTAGCAATCAGCAACCAAACAGTTGTTACAATTCATTAAATCATATTTACTCGTAAAAGCTTTACATTAAGGCCCCTGACCAAATACTGAAAAACATGGCTATTCACAATAGCTAGTCATCACACATCACAACAATATCGCAAATATTCTGCATTTTTTAATATTTATTTTTGAGATGCAACTGACTACAGCTCTTGGAATCATAGATAAAGAAGGTCTAGAAAAAGGGTAGTCCGCTTGAAATGGTATCATACCTCCAAGAGACCGAAGACTACGAAGCGCTAATTGAAAATATGCACTCTTGAAGCCATCACCCCAGTCTCCAGCCTTTCCTTTAATGCTCACGTAATAATATATGAGGCTTGCAAGAGCCAGCGATACAACAGTGAAGGACCACGATATCAAAAACATGATAACTGCAAAAGAGCAATACAACAATGTAAGGACCTCAAAGAAGCATCTGATAGAACATAAGTTATAAATAATAACTACCTTGTCAGCTATGGAAACACATCCAACATGGGAAGTATGCAAGTAAACGCATTCTTGAGAACACAGACCAAATATGTTACGCAGTACAATCATAACAACAACAACATCCTAGTAGAAATCTCATTGAGATGTGGAATTTGGGGAGATCCAAAAGTACACAGCCTTACCCCTAATTAGTGGAGAGGTTGTTTCCATGCAGCACAATCATAGTAAACAATATTTAGCTTTAACTTGATGTCGCTTGCATAATACCATCACAGCAAACAAATACTGAACTCCAAACATGGGCTAATCCAAGAAAAGTACTTCTAAGGAACACAGAAATAGAAAGAAAAAAGTTTCATGTCAATATAGAAATAACTTATCGACAAAGGATTAAAGATAGCTCAGGATTGACAGTATTTCTAAATTGTCTGATTTTGGTACAGCATGCAGGGCCCCAAAATGATAGTGATGGACTTTGGTCAAGCACATCTTAATGATGCATTTTTATGATCTGCAACAATTTGATAATTTACAAACAGAAGCAAAAGGGATATCACAACATTCATCATTTATCATAATCACCTTTGAGTTTTAAGGTATTTGAGCCCGAATAGAAATACAGAACAAGTAAGAAATGCCAAACAAGAATTTCATGTCTTTGCTGAGGCCTTCATTGTGTCTTCTAAGAACAACTGAAAGTAGACATCAACGAAGAATATTCTATGGCAAAAGCAAAAGGAAGCTGACCTATACAAAGTGATGCTCCAAGAAGAGATAGGCTCCAGTGGTGAAACTTCCAACGTGGACGCCAACTGGGAGCATCCAGAAGATCTAAAAGGAAGCAAGACAAGTTTACACCCGCATAGCACAGAAGGTAAAACATCGTCGTAGTGGGAGAGATAAGATCCAGATTTCCAATAATGACACATCCAATACAGATAAATGCAGTAAAAAATGTTGCAAAGTGAGGCTCCTGCCCCTCTGCAACCTTAAAATAGTTAAGAATGGGCAAAATATCATCATTGGCTATCGCTGCAAGCAGGTGTGGGGCACCTGTCAGACTTTGAAGAGCTGCACCTAGGGTTGAAAGAATTATGCCAACATAGACGATTGCAGGAAAAGGCCAAGCAACTGTAGCTGTTAGTAACCTGCATAGAAATACAGCTCAGTCACATGTAAGATTGAAGTTCAGAACTAACAACCTCAGCCAGTGAAGTTGGTACACGCTTGTCTCAAAGAAATCAACAATAACCTTAAGCCCTTATAAGATATAAAAGTTAACATAGATATTAAGAAATATTAATCCACTAAAATAAGGAAATAATTATAGTTGGACATATCTGTGGTTTACAGGGGAGAAAGAAGAGGAAGTGAGAAAACAAAAAAGGCAATAATTAATATCTCAAACAATTTCCAATGTAAAAGATGTCATACATTTCTACTACAATCATAAAAGGCAAATACCTATCTGTCAAAAGCGTCTGCCTAGTCGCAACTGCTCCAAAAAAGAACACGGAACAAAAGTATAGTGCAGTTGTTACAACTGTTGCAGCTAATGTTCCAATTGGAATTGATCGTTGAGTATCTTTAAGAGAGGCTGATCTATTAGAGCCTGCCATTAATCCTGTTACAGCAGGGAAAAAGAGACCGACCAATGCACTGAAATCAACAAAAGAGAGAAAGTTAAAAGCAGAATAGAGAAATGACATTAAAAGCAAATGGAAGTTTCATTTGCTCGAGCAACCCGAACAAAAAAGGTATTATTTTCCACAATTGATACAAAACGAGCATGATGCAGTAAATTCGATTTACTGTCAGTCAGCAGGTCAATTGATTACGAAGGAGATTCTACAGAGTACATAATAAATACCTATTTTGATACATAGTGTACATACAAAACATTGATAGAACACTAAAATAGTCCTGTAAGAAAGCAGCTAATTGCAAAAGAATAGAACAGCTACCCAATTCATGTATGCACTTCAACAAGTAACAAATACAGACAACAGAGGATTCTTGTCAATGCTTACTTGAAGTTCCAGTAATTCTTTCCTTCAGGATCAGGTATTCCAGCGTCATTTGTAAACTGATAGTCTGAACTCCAATTGTCTTTAAAGCTTCCCAAACTCAAGCCCGTAATTCCAGCTGCAACAGCAAGAGAAACAAAAAAGAATCAGAACATGAAAAAAGAATCAAAGACTGTAAGACACTACCATTTCAAGGATTGGACTCCAGTTCTGGGTTTTAATGAGCCACCAAAGTGACAATACACAAAAAACCAAAGAAGAACAACCAAACAACAATGCATGTATGAACCACTCCTGAATAAACCAAACAAAAATGCAACAGAAAACCCATCCTAATCAGAAAGTCATGTCAAATACCAGTATCCATGATTAGATGTCTATTTTTAAATTGCACAGGTAAGTGGACAAAGCAGTAATAACTGATATGCTCTCCTCAGAATGTACGTGCAATAAAGTTTGTATGAAAATGAATTCTAGTCCAACAGAAATCATCCATCAGGAGATGTTTTCCAGAAAATACAAGCAGTTCAACGTGAAATACTTACATGCAGGTTTGTCCTTCCCTGCTACAAAAATCCCCAGAAATATGCAGCAGAGCGAGAATAGAACTGGTATGAGGAAAGCAGGTGCAACCCTGTTGATCATTTTCACGCCACCAAATACAATGAAGCATAAAATAATTGTCACAACAATGCCATAAATTTGCAGATCATGTGAAGTAGGACTTTGTATGGGCTCTGGAGTCGCTGTATTATTGACCCTTGTGATAGTCTCTGAATTGAAAAGTATGGCAATGAGCAAACAAATCAGTCCCAACTTCATGAAGTTAGTTGCATACAATCTTTATGAGTCCAGAAAATTCCCATCATTACCTTTAAATATTGCAGCAGCAGGCACAGCTTTTAAGAAGGTTTCAACAGCACCCAGCACATAACTGAAAAAAAAAGAAAAAGCAATGAAGGAACAATTTTAAAACAAAAACTTGTGCAGAAGTGGCTCATAAAGGTGAAAATGCTTCAGCTTTTTCATCATGATCATGAACCTTGACATATCAGAGAGGCAGCTTAAGAAGATTTGATTACAACTACTTACAGAGCTCCAGCAACTGCATTCCCAAGGAAAAAACATAATCCTATACTAACTCCAACTTCTGGGCCAAGAGCACGACCAATGAGGTAATATGGCCCCCCACCCTAAACAAAAAAAAAAAAAACAAGTAAATTGCTGAAGCGACAAATCTAGCAATTAGATAGTTAAGCAGATTTCCAATGTGCTGTAAGACCACATAAAGCAGCAGACACCCATTTAGAACTGCATACGTTTACATAGTCATCGTCCAGTCACAAACGACAGTGAACACTTGAAATTTTCTCGTAGCAAAAACAATTTTTTTTTCAACGATTCAAGCATGTCATGTTTACCTTCATTGCACCATTAGTTGCAATTGCACTAAGCGAAATTCCAGTTAGGAAAGTACACAAACCACAAAATGCTACCAGCAATAATGATTCACCTATTCCTGCCATCCCAACAATCCTGCAGGTTTGAGAAAAACATGAGAACAATCAACCCAGGTAAAGACATGAAATCAAGGATGAGATACTACTCCCAGGTAGCAAATAGTCAAAATATATAACGAGGATCATCAATCTCCAACAGATAGCTGAAACTTATGGGCAGTAATTCCCAACTAAGTACATATTCAATGAGATTTCCAAAATCCAACTCACAAAGAAACTTGAGATGACAAAGAACAAGCCTACTAAGATAGCTGATTCAAAAAATCAAAATGAAAAGGATCAGATTATTGAACTGGTTTCGGCTGGACTGAAACCTTATTTTACAAAACAACTAAACCATTAAAAAATGGAAAACAAGAAGCAAAATAGCAAGAATTCATGCATGTTGCACAATCACATCCTAAAACAAAAGGAATATGTGCAGAAAAGGAAAACCAAAATCATTTATTTGACATTTACCAAGAGAATCGGATATAGTAGATAATTCCCAGTATGCTTTGGATGCATGGCACGAAAACACCCATCATGGTCCCCAACTTAACATCATTACCCTGCATGTAACACATAAAAACAAGAGAATTCATCATGAAGCTGGTGGTTAATACCTATATTCAAGAAATAAATCCATAAAAAATTACGAATGTGCTGCAAGAAAAGGTAGCCTTGATTTTGAGAAAAGTTGAACACTATGTATCACACTCCAGAATAAAGTGAACATTGTTTAGGTCATGCATGAGAAAAGGATAATTTTGACGCAACCAATGTAATACACTATATTGCATTTTTCAATTATGTATCGTTGAACATGGAATGTGAAAAAAAATGTCAGCAATAATCGTGTAAGGCTTCATACTGGAATAACCATTCCATGAAGAAGAATTCCAACACTATGAAGTTAAACATAAGAAAAAATAGTTTATTTAACAGTATTCAGATACCAAGCATCTTAAACTAGCAATTTGTTGGGGTGAATTACACATACGAATTCAGATATTCACAAAGAATCTGGCAATCAAGCATATCCTGCCAATCTATTTGAAATGGAACGCGAAATTTATACTGCTAAAATGAACCTCACGTGATCAGCACTACCAGACATATTGCAGCCACACCAGCATAAAAAGTGTACTGCAGACTTGCAACAGAACTTTCTATATCCAGAGAATCCATCAGGAAAAGGTGGTGGCAAGAGAAAAAAGTTAGCTTACCCTCGGACGCTCGTACATTAAGGAACCATCATCACCATCCCTAGGACTAGAAGGTGCTGCAACTTCCTCCTCCGTCATACTGAAACAGGTAGAAAATAGATGTAATTCAAGACATCTTAGAAGAAAATTTAAAGCAGGTGCAAATTACAGGAAAGTCAAATTTAACTCTCAAGCAGTAATGCCACATGGATATAATATAGGTTACGAAATGAAGATACACCAAGCGAGATAAATCGACAAGAAGTAGCGATGCAAATTGCTAGATTACTGAATAATAGATGACACTTTCAAAGACCAATCAACTTGCGTCGTATAGATAGTATAGAAGAACAAGACTAACTGAATTTGAATTCAAATATATAAGCCAAAATGACATCTCCATTCTATCATTAAAATACTCATCATCATTCAGTAGTTCCTATATTTATATACCACCTATTATATGCCACTCAGGAAACAAAAAACTTTTTATGTATAAAATGATAGGATTTGAAGAACCATGGATGAAATTCAATAAAAGTCTCAAGTTATATTGGACACAAATTTCTTGCCCACACCACCCTACTCAGTTTCTCAAATAACTAACAAGATATGAAACCACCATCATCAAAGTTTAGCTCCAGTCAATGGAGCAATAAATAAAGAACATAAATAAGTGAAATAGCGTACCTCCTAAGGCCCAGAATGCTAACAAGAGAGTCAAAACCAAACAATTCCAATTTGTGTTCTTTCACTGGGACATTTGCTTCTCCATTTGCAGGAGCTTCCACTTGGCTAGCACCAGGAGTCATGTTCACTTGGGGGCCTACTTTAGTCTTCCTACCCATGTATATTGATGAATTGGAAATGAAAAATAAAGATTAAATGAGAAATACGTAGAAATATGGAGAAGCATGTGGTTGCCTTTTTAATTACAAGTGTTGTGTGTCTATTCATTCTTCTATTCTCCAAAATCAGAATATAAACATCAAACTTGAACACGAAACACCTACTTATGCTAATGATGTTACTGAAAAAAAAAAAAGTTTCAATTCACTCAATCGCAGATAAGCAAATGCCAATGCAGAACTCAAAAAAAGCAAAGAACTAGTCAAATTCCCTCCAATTTTTCATTGCAACTAAATGGATAACAGAAGAAACTGACAGATCTTTCATAATTAAACTTAAAAACTTATTAAACATATAGGGAAACGGTTACTCAGATTCACAAGTAATACCTCAGCTTACAAAATTTTTTTACTAACCATCCCGATCCAAACCATCTCGTATCAGAATACAGATTCCAAATAAACCAAACATAATCCTTACTATTATAAAATAACACTACACTTCATGACATTCTAAACAAAATCTCTTCCAAGCTGATACTATACATACAAACACAAACACATATGCATACTACTCAATAACACATATAGAGAAAAAGAGAAGTCAATCACATGAAGTTAGATTGCTGAGTGGGGAGAGAAGCAGAAGAGGACGATCCAGGATCGATGGAGGACATCTCGAGCACCGCCCGATCACTGTCCACTACCGGCCGGTACTTGCGACCGGTGGTAGGCGGGTGAAATCCGTCGTCAACATCTCCATTGTTCATTCTCTTCCAAGATCTTATGGAAACTGCCTCAGCAAAACCAAGCACTAACAGATCGAAACGCGAATACCAAAGAGATCTCGGAGAGAGGGAGAGAAATGCGTGCTTAAAGAAGAACGGAGATGGGAAACTGGGGCGGGTTATGGTTGCATACACGTGCGTGTAATAACGCTTGTTGGCGATGGTGGATGGTCGGCCGTTGGATTTGACGAAAAGAGGAAAATCATACGACCGTGATTGAAATTGAACGAGAAAATGAAAAAAAAGGAACGTGAGTAGATCTGGAACTTGACGCCTTCGAGAACTTTGGGGGTTTAAGACACAAGAGGCCTTCAATTTCGCAGTGCTCCTGTCCTGTGATTCTGGATATACGGAATCCGGTACCTTCTTTGGAACATTTTTGTATAATTAGTTGAATATCATTTATGTTTTCTTACCATAAATTATTTATAATAATTATTGAAAATTACTTTTCATGTCAAACCCTGTGGGTATGTTTAGTTGCATGTAATGTTTTTAATGTGATGTAATAGTTTATAATTAATATAATGTAAATAAATATAATATTAAAAAATTATTGTTTGAAAAGAATGAAAGGGTTTATAATGTAATATAATTAAATGTTGTTTGGAAAAATAATTTATAATGTAATATAGTGAAATATTGTTTATAATTTTACCTTCTATTTTAAACCTCTCAAATTGGAAGTTACTTATTTTTAATATAATAAAATGTAACTTGAAACTCTCCCCTTCCATCATATTTCATTTCATTCTATTATAAATCATCCTTCCAAATGATAGAATAATATTACATTTCATTCCATTTCTTTAATAATCACCCAACCAAATATATCTTTAGGGTCTGTTTAGTTGAGAGTTTTATAATAGAATAGGATGGAACGTAACACAATTCTATCATTTGGAATAAGGTTTTATAATAGAATGGAATAAAATGAGATGGAAGTAGAGGATTTCATGTTACATTCCATTTCATCCTAAACAGTGAAAATGAGAAATCTTCGATTCGGAAGGCTTAAGATAGAACGTAAACTAATAAATATATACTACCTAATATACCATAAATAATTTTTCATAATAGCAA
>JANIHZ010000003.1:52589234-52623720 GCA_027478365.1 Erythroxylum rufum | reverse complement strand
AATAATAACAATTTATTTATTTTTATTAATATTATTTTTCACATATTTCATATATAAATAATAATCATAATTTATAATATTAGCATTGATTGACTTCATTTTAACATTTTTTTATAAATTTATCTTAATCAGCTCCTCTCTTCCATATCCATCTTATGTCAATCTGAATCATGTCATTAATCATGTGAATCATTTTGATACTTTCGAGGAAGTCTCTTTTTAAATTCAATAGGACCTTGGGATTGAGTATGATTGATTATTTATTCAAGAGCATTTTAACAGGGCCTTAGGATCCTACAGCATGCAGAGAAAGGGAAAAAAAAAATTACAATTGATCCTAACAAAAATTGCAAACATTACACCTATAGATTCCATTAACATAAAAACAATCCTCTTATGCGAAGATCAAATAAACATTTATACCTTTTATTTAACATCTGATTAATAGAAATAGAGATAAAGAAGAACCCTTAACAATAGACAAGATAACTATAAAATAGGTAATTACCTAGCATCTCCTATATTTTTCAGCATCAGGTCAATGTAATGTTTAACATAAGGAGTCCAATAAAAAAGAATTGTACTTGTTTTGCAAACTTCTTCTAATTGTTTTATAAGCAAAATCATTATTAGTGATGAACTGAACAATATTTTATGGTCCAACTTCATTCACAACTTCATCTAATATTTCAAATAGAGTATCAACATTACCAATAAGGTCAGATACGTCAATAGACTTAAAAAAACATTGTCCCCTTCGCAGAATAAACTAAAAAATTAATAATAGGCTCATATTTTCTATTTGTCTAACCATCACACATGATTGAACATTCAAAATTAGCACAAGTCATTCTTCTTTCATCAAAAAAACTTTTAATTTTATAAATATAGCTACTTAAAAGTTTACTTATGTAGTCATCAATTAAAGAAGCTTTGTATCCTACACCATAAAAGGCAATAACACCTACTATAAGCTGATAATAATAAGTCTGGGAAGCATTGAATGTTATACCTGAATTATACCACCATCTAACCATTGTTATATCCATATTATAAGTTGTTTCTCTTGATTATAAGGCACTACGAATTGAAGGTTGAGCTCTAGGATTTATTCGGGTGAAAAAAAATTAGAAACTTGTCTTCTTCTTTTGTTAACATCAAGTGCAACATTCCATTTTTATTGGGTAGGAAAAATATCACCTTCAACATTCCCACTATCATCCTGAGCACCAACAAAAGAACTTCCACTACCAATTTCGTAATTTAGTGTTTTCCTTCTATCTTTATCATGTTGGTACTCTTCAAGTAAAATCTTCACTTGTCATTTAACATCATGACTCACTTTTTTATAAGACTCTATATCACCTTTGACCCTAGCTAAATGTTTCTTTAATTTGGTGATTCGTCCACTTTTCAAATGCTTGTTACAAAACGAACAAATGGTATGGTTCTTCATTTTGGGAACCAATCTAGCATGAGCCTAAGTTAGATCATTGAATCTTCCTAAATTGGTTGAATTATTAAGAGTACTTGAACTTCCTTCCATTTATTTGTAAAAATAATGAAGACATATATCAAAATTAAATGAATAACTTCATATCAAAATAAAGTTATGTAAAAAAATGAAGAAATAGTTCAATAATACTTAATAACTCATGTTTCTTTCTAAACCTAAACATCAAGTATATACATTGTTTGCTACAGTTTCACAATTATAACTTATTTTGTTTGATTACATAATTCAAACATAAGATCACAAATATAAACTATTTTTTGTAATTATATAATTCTAAAATAAACTCACAAGTATAACATATTTTGTATGATTATATAATTCAATCATAAACTTACAAATCACAACTATAATTGATTTTGTGTTATTACATAATTTAATTATAAACTCGCATCTATGATTCAATTTGTGTAATCACATAATTCAACTATAAACTCTTAACTATATCTCATTTTGTATGATTATTGATTAGTTGATTAAATAATTCAATCATAGACATACAGTCACAACATCTATAGTTCAATTTGTATAACTACTAATCATATAATTCAACCACAAATTAACTAATCCATTTTGATGATTACGAAATTTAATTTATAATATATAACTCAATTTATAATAAATATTAATGTTTCATTCAAATTTTAATATATCTCAATCTCAAATTTTAGTCAAGAACAACATCAAATTCATAATCCAATTTTAAATTTCAATCAACAAATAAATAACTTCAAACTCAAATTTATAATGCAATTTAAAATTCTAGTTTCCAATCTTCACAAAAAGTCATAAACACAATCAATTCTAATTTTCAAGTGAACACCGTGACAATTTTTACGAGTGAGACAAATTTAAACTTTCATTTTGCTGTTCCACAATCACAAATTCACAAGTTACAAGCCATCCACAATCACATCCACAAGTCAGCAAATTCACAAGCCTACAACACAATCAATCACACACATACATACACACTGTAGCAAAATGCAACCTTGGCTCTCAACATTGCAATTTTAGAACGCAACACAAAAGGCCATAGGGTAATGATTGGCAGCATGTGGAGGAGAGGAGATGGTTAGCAATGTGAAAGGGCGAGTTATGGGCTATACAAGGGGGGTTATGGTGGCTACGGGGAAGCTACAACAACTGCGGGGAGACTGCGAGGACTGCGAGGGACTATGATAGCTACGAGATGAGCTTCCAATTGCTTTTCGTCTGCGTGACTACTTCTGCCTATGTGTTGCATTTCAATTTATACTTAGGTTAATTTCTTTTTTGCATTTAAATCATTGGATATTTTGTATTTTACGGTATCAACTAGTACACAATATTATAGTTTCATACCGTTTTTCAACCGGTACTGATCGGTATAGTACAAAATCCAATATTCTATACCCAACACTAATAGAGAAGTAACAATGATGAAGAAGCAGCAGGATGGATGGTGGAGCAAAAGCAGACGATAGTATGAGATGAGAGAGTCGAGACAAAGAAAGAGGGGAAGATGAGGTTTAGTTTGGCTTTGTGTAAGGGAGGCGTCAGATATTTCCTCATTAGATTATGTTTTTTATAATTTTAATCCTCCAAAATCTTCATATTTACAAAAATTCCTTGATATTTATTGATATTCTTAGTACTAGTTGGTATCGCCTAGTACTAGGCTAAATCACTTATACCGATCGATACTTATACTCGATACAGAAAGATGCAATTTCATACTATTTTTTAATTGGTATAGTAAAAAATCCATACCTTTGATCTAATAGCTAAATTGGATGATGACGTTATCATCATTAATTGGTTCGTTAATACTTTTTACATCTCGTGTAATTTAAAGTTATTTTTAACAAAAATATAAGAGACAAATTTTAAAACAAATTAAAATTTCATAATTAGAATTTTCTTTTAAAAAATTAGTTACATTAGAAAATATTTCTATTTCCTTTATCCTACCTTTAAAGTCATACTATTCATGATAACTTACGAACTAAGGAGAGGACAACGCGAGGAAATTGAAGATCATATAAGAAGGGAAAAGAGGGTGCCAGCAAAAAGAAGAAGAAGTCAGGGCCAAATCATTAATCGAGAAAAGCAGATTTTATTGAAAGTGCCTTTAGAAAGCTTAAAGAAAGCAACAAACCTATCATATCACTGTGCAAAATCTGTGTAGAGCTTTTTGAAGTTGGGTTTTCCTTTTGGTATACTTTGCCATTTCTCTCTTTCTATCATCCTTCCTCTCTATTTTGTCGTTTTCATTTTTGTTATTTTCTCACTTTCTTCTTCTTTTAAAGAAATAAACATATCATATATAAGCTTTAAAGTCATTAACTTTTGTAAGGCCATGTAGTAGAATGATTCCATCCAACCATCTAGAGCCAACTCAACAATTTCTTTAATCCAACAGTTAAGGAAGAAGTGCTAAAACTGGGATTAGATGAGATGACATTGAAAGATGAAAAACACATGTGGCCTTGATAAGCACGTAAAAGATAATGTCTTGGCAAATGTGATCATATCAAGTATGGACAAAACAATCGCCCACCAATGCATGACAGCTAATCTAAACAGTGATGTAGCCGTGCCCCACCCACGCTGCCACGCATTCTTCTATCATAGAGCATTGCCAATGCCATTGTGGCCTTGTACGTATAGTCTTGCTCTATGCGAGAAAAGCCTGATTGTTAGGCACCTTAATGGTTGTAACCTGTATGGCTTGTTGCTAAAATAGACCATCTCTGCTTTGGATGCTTCTCACTCCCTCGGGCTTCGTGCTCACACCTCAAACTCGCTATAATGCTTTTTCCTTGTTTGAAAAGCTTTTGATTTTTGAGTGGCGAGAATTAATTTAGAGAGGCATTATCATCTCTTCTCCTATTGAAGCCACTCAGAAAGCATTCCATGTTTCCAAAACCATATCTTTGGCTCCAGTGATGGTTTCTTACTTCTCAGTCAAAAAATGAAAAGTAAAAGACAGGAGAAGGTGCTAATTCTTCCATTTTGTGTAGTCATTTAGTAGACAAACCAATAGTTTAAAGAAGAGGAAACATGGGTCTCTGTCTCTAGCAGTTTCCATGACAGTACAATTGCTTTCTTGTCATTTTCTTTTGCTTTTCCCATGAGACTCTTGTCTCTTTCTCATTTCCTTAATTCAAAACATCCCTTCTAGCCTCTTTGGAATATTTTTGAGCAGTTTCTTTATATTCTCTTGCTGCTTTGTTTGTTTCTGGGGGAGCTGTGAGGTCTGTCGCTGGGCTGGAGCACGCTTTTGTCTGGTTGTGCACTTTCCTTTTCTTCTCTTTGACGCCTGTAGACCGGCGACGAAGTTAATGCTCTGTTCAAAATTAGCATTTTTACACCAGAAAGTTTTGATTTTGAAGATTCTCACTCATTTTGCGACATATGTTGGCAGGTCGATGCGAGGTGGGTCGGGAATTCGCTATTCTTCGCTACCAGTAATCTCTTCGTCTTCATGCCCGTCGTTGTTAAACTCTATTGGCGGAGCCCAGTTTTAGATTCGTTGTCTCTGAGTTAACAATCTCCTCAGGCAAACTGAGGACTTTTGGCGAAGAAAGCTTACACTACTTCAGATGTTGCGTTCTTCTTAGGTGGAGGTATGAGATATTTATGGTTATAAAGCAGAATCGTTTTCTGATTTGAGGACTGCAAATTGTTGAATGTGACAGCTTAGCATTCTAAGGTGAGGTGGTCTGTCCAAGGAAAAGAAGAGACATTTGTTTTGCATTTGGAGCTTGTGTAGATGCGCTCTCCTTTAAATGCTTAGAGCCATCTGGTGTACTAGCTCCGCAGTATTGGGATCGCACTTGGATTTTGTCACTTGATTATGTTTTCAAATTAAAACTTTTAACAGAAACTATTAGTGGCTACGACTGGAGAAATGGGTTGTGTTGCATCAAGGATTGAGAAAGAAGAGAGGGTGCAGATGTGCAAGGATCGGAAGAGGCTAATGAAGCAGTTGGTAGAATTTAGAGGAGAATTTGCTGATTCCCAATTGGCTTATTTAAGTGCGCTGAAGAATACTGGTGTAACACTTAGGCAATTCACTGAATCGGAGTCATTAGATCTCGAAAGTACCTCTTATGATGTGCCAGGGCCTCCCTCGCCACCTTTCCCTTTGCCTCCGTCGCCACCACCACCTCCTCCTTTCAGCCCTGATTTGAAAAGGTCTAATGATAGTTATAAAGAAGTGCAAGAAGAAAGCACAAAGGTTGAGGAGGTTGGCTATAGTTTTATAAGTTCATCATGGAATACTTGGGATCCTTTTGAGCCTTATTCACAATTATCTCTTGAGAGGAGTGAAATTGTGGATCCTGTTGTGGAAGAGGAACATTGGGCTGAGACTAAATCTCATTTTGAGGAAGATGATCAGGAAGATGGAGTTGGGAATAGTGTTGCATTTTCAAATACTCGAGAGCGGCAGAAACAACAACCTGTAGAATTAATTGATGACAAGTCTTCCACAATAAGCTGCTGTACTAAAGAAACTGCAGATAAGGCCGTGGTAAAACGGAGAAGGGGGAAGACGATGGAGGGTATTTTTAGGGAGATAGATGATTACTTCCTCAAGGCATCTGCTGGTCGAAATGAAATAGTTGTTCTTATGGACGTGCCCAAAGGAGATACCTTTTTGCCACATAACTTCAAAGAAAATAAAAGTAATAACTATTTTCTTTCAAAAATTAGCCTACTTGCTTACTGTTGTTTATAAACATAAACATCCACCAACCACATTGAGATAGCATGAAAAAGAAGAAACCAGCCCTCCGGTAAGCACATTTTCTGTTGACATTCGATAGCTGAGAAACTGATGATCAAAATTTTCGAAGGAGATGGTTTGTCCAATGACCTCTCAAAGATGATAGTCCAAATATAGAGACGAGACATTTAGTATGTGTTCTAGCTTAAATGTTGCCCACACTGCAAGTCTATTTCTAGTGACACTCTAAATGCATTTATCTTTGGTATGCGGAATGAATATAACATAAAAGATTATTGCATTTATTGTTGTCATCTTCTTTAGTTGTGCAGTCTTTGAATATAACCTAACTGTTTCAGGAAAGAGAAGTAATTCTGCAAAGGTCTTCAGTGCATTGTCATGGAGTTGGTCTTCTAAGTCGTTACATTATGAAAAAGATGCTTCTGAGGTTTGTAATTCGAGTGAACCATGCAGACCTGGAGCTCATTGTGTCACACTTGACAAACTATACGCTGCAGAACAGAAGCTTTACAAGGAAGTGAAGGTAAGATAGTTTTTGATTTCTATGGGGTCACATCTATGCATCAATAGACTGATTACAGGTTTTCTCATGGGGAAGAACATTCCTATCATATTGAATGAAAACTCAAATACAAATGAACATATTTACACCTTGTGTTGAGGAATGAACATGTTCTCTCTCTCTCTCTCTCCAATGATTTTCAAACGCAGCAAATGTCAAATGAAATTTGAACTACTTCATCTACTCTAAATCTATTTTGTACTGTTGCTTATTGAAGTTTGTTAACTTTTGAAACTTCTTTCCGCACATGCTTCAAAATGTCAGTATCTGACTGCACATACATAAGTATTTATGTATTATATGTGTTTGTCTCTCATGGTATATCCCCATTTTTCTTTTTCCTATCTGTTTGATCATCAATGAATTGTAATATTCAGGAAGAGGAGATAACCAAATTAGAGCTGGAAAAGAAAACCACGTTATTGCTAAAACAAGAAGAAGAAAACCATGACTGGACCAAGATTGAGAAAACTCGATTGAGTGTCGAGGGTTTGGAGACTGACATCAGGAAGCTGCAGCATTCAATAAGTACAACATGCTCGACCATACTGGAACTTATTGATGTTGAGTTATACCCACAACTTCTCACATTAATTTCTGGGTAATAAATGTGAAACTTGTTTCTAGTATAATTTCCTTCTTTTCATCCATTTATCTGTTCTCTGTATTAGTAAGTTAAAAATAACTAGGTTATGAAGATAATTATCCAATAACCAATGGTACCAGATTAACTTTCTTTGTAACTTGTTGGTTTTCTCCAGGACATTGATTTGGTTTTTTCAAGAACATTGAATTTAGAATACAGCCCTGGCAATGATGATAATACAGTTACCCTTCTAGCTATGATATGTATGTCACCATCTGAAAGTTGACTATAATGTTTGTTTAACTTTATCAAAATACAGGAGAAAAAGGCAGATGAAATACTACGTTAGATCAGGATGGATCTTTTTTGTCGCTCAACATCTAATTCGACAACTTCTTCACTTCATGCGACTTCTCACACTTTTTACTGTAATATAGAGGATCGTGACCTAGTAGGTCAACAACAAGAGTCTTAAGCCGACTTCTCTACTTTAATATAGACATGCATATAGATGATCATGAGTTCAAGAGCTTCAGTATAGTACATTACCCCTAATTCATCTCTTCATTTTGTACGGTAATTCCTGTCTAATTCTTTGGCTTAGTAAATGTTATTTCATTGTACAACTTACTTTACAGTCAGTGAGCTTCTGCCCAAAGCCTTTACAATCTAGCAAGTGACAAAAGTAGTCTATACAGAGTTTGACATCCCTCCAAATAAATCTGACTGATTTTACTTGAATGTCAATTACCCTTGAACTTCTGCTGCTTAATTGCTTCTGTAGGCTGAAGAATATGTGGAGAACTATGTACGAGTGTCATCAAATTCAAAACCACATTGCCCAGGAGTTGAATCATCTCTCTGATGATCAGATTCGTGACTTCACTACTGACCACCATCGTCAGGCTACATCTCAGCTTGAGGCTGAGGTCAACTTGTGGTATCTCAGCTTTTGCCAACTTACAAAATCTCAACGAGAGTATGTTGCGACTCTAAGCGCGTGGATCGAGCTAACCGCCTGCCTTGTGGATGACCAACATCAGAGTATTTTCTCATCCTTGGTTCGGGGACTCTGTAAAGAATGGAAGCTTGCTTTGGATAGATTACCTGATAAGGTAGCCTTTTCTCTTGTGCAGTTTATTGTGTGGATCTCTCATTTGAGCTTTACTGTCTACCTAGTAATTATTAGTGCATATACATTAACTAGTGCATACTTCAGATATAGTTTCCTAATAACATAGCTGCATAAGTGTCCAGCTAAACTTCATTTCTTCCATTGTTTCCATACTGAGAATTTATAATTTTGATATGATCTTGTACAGATGGCTTCTGAGACCATCAAAGGACTTCTGTCTGCTATCCAATCTATAATGTTGCAGCAAGCAGAGGAGCACACTCTGCACAAAAGATTTGATAAACTTGAGAGAAGATTGCAAAAGGAGTTATTGTCATTAGATGAAATGGAGAAAAAACTTGACTGGAGCTTGGATACTGGAGACACACAGCCTGAGTTGAGTCCTAAGAATCCTCTGTTGCTTAAGTGTGCAAAAACCGAAGCCTTAAAGCTGCGCACAGATGCTGAGAAGACCAAATATTTGAACTCTGTGCATGTTACCAAGGCCATGACCCTGAGCAAACTAAAAACAAGCCTTCCTAATGTATTCCAGGCATTAATAGGATTCTCAAACGGTTCTGCTCAGGCCCTGGAAGCTGTTCACAAGCATGGTGAAGCAACTGCGTCTGAAAACTCTATGAACTGAATCTGTTGAAGAGGGAAGTAGTCAGTCAGAATTTACTGAAGAGTGATCATGATAACTCACAAGCCTGCAGCGGCAATTTCTTCATGGCATGCAAGAGTGAATCGGATTGTAAAATTAATTGTCAGTACTAAACCAGTTTGTGTAAATTTCATACTTGAAGCTTTATCTGTGAACCAAAGTGACTTGCACTTGAGCCTTATTAGTGAGCAGAAAAGTAGCCTAATGTGTCACGTTCGGTTTAATGTGAATTTTGGTTGAATGTTTTATTCCACGAAACATTTCTTCTCTTTTTCGGTGAGTTTATAGTAAATTAGGCAAACTGCAAGTATACCTTAAAAAATAAAAGGTCAACTTGCAAGCTCTTCGGTGGAAGTTTAAAGAGGGTCATGATGTATGCAGTCTATTTTTTATATTTTTCGGTAATTTTATGGTCACAAAAAAGCAATTTCAAGTATACGTCAAATATATTATATTTTACTTTTTATTTTTAGTGTGAAATTAGCAATATTTTAAAATTTAGTCCGGAAGTTATTAGATAAGAAGTTTAAGGTTTAAAAGATTTAACGGGTATTATATTGGCTAGGCTAAAAATTGAAAGAATAAAAACTACAAAAATTACAGAATATTTTCAAACAATGGTTGGTTACTCTCTTATTCTTGCACTAGAAGAAGAATGTATAGTGTTTCTTAACAATCCCTTGAAGGAAGAACTGCGAGCTACAACAATATGGTATCGGTACAGACAGTAGCGAAGCTACAGCTAAGGGAGGGTGGGCAAATGCCCACCCTCAAATTTTTTTTTTAAAGAATATATATATATGTTGTATGCGTATAGAGGTTGCCTTCCCCGCCTAAAAGAATGTCGTTGTCCAATGTCCATGGTGGATTTGTTTAATTGCCTCCCTGAAACAGATTCCTGACTTCGCCACTGGGTATAGATTCAAACCGAATGAACATGAGTTGGTGATAGAACGACGAAAGAGATTGAATTCTGGCAGAGTAGCCAAATACCAAGAATGCATTATTATGTATGAAGAGACAGCTCCTCCAAAAAGAGAGAAGAAAAAAGAATGCAATCAGTAGGAAGTTCATACTTTATATTTCATTCCATCAGCTTAACTCAGGTCCTGAACATGTACCTTGCCTAATCTGAACAGAAATGGCGAAATAAATATGCACATTCTAGAGAAAGATATTGCATGGCTCGTACTTCATTTGAAACTTCTTGATATCAATTTCTAACCTAAACAAGTGAGAGATTAGAGTCTGTTACTTATTGCAAAAGTCTTGATGGTGAATAAAATAAAGACGTAAGCTTCTTAGCTGATTCTTCCAACTTTTTATTTTCCATGTTATTCTACAACAGATATCAGTATCTAGCTAGCAGACATTGTGCTTATTCAAGCATTTAGAACAAGTAGGTTTCTTTTAGTGGCACCTTGCACATGGTGGCGGGACCATTCCAGGGTCTGAACATGGTCTACTGGTACTATTACAAAAATTTGAGAACCTTAAAAGTGTCTCCAAGAACACCCGTTCGGTTAATTTCCAGAAAGCTATACTACATAAGATTCTTAGGCAACATGATTAACTAACAATCTTGCAAGTTCATAGAGACCGCTTATGAGCTGTTTTCTATGTTTCAATTCGGTCCCAGTCAATTGATCGATCTTCAAAGCCATAGTCTGAGTTGTAAAGCCTTGTCCGACCTAATCTACTCATCATGGCAAGGCCTGCAAGAGATTGATGAACAATATATTCAAAAAATGAAATAGAAGGCCAATTTGATATAATATCTACCGGTTAAACATGCAAGGGCATAGAAGGTCAACGTGAATGAGAGTTACAAGTCACAATAGTAGGCATACATACGGGATAAATATTAGGACGCATTAAGACTAATTAATTTTGTACCTTCCACCATTCTATAGAGAGCTGACCACCACCCATCTCTGGAAATTTGATATTGGTTCAGAGACTCTTCAATCTCTTTGTCATGCTTCCCCTCTAGCACTCCCTGCAAAGTAGTTACTGCTTCCTTAGTTTTCTTAAGAATACTGTTGTTGTCTTCAACTTCCAAGCGTTGAAGATCATTCTGCGATGAAGTGAGGCTAACAGCAAGTGCAAACTGTGCAGCAGCAGCCCAACGTGAAGATGCCAGCCATCTCCTTTGTCCATCTAACTGTTTTTGCTCTTCCCTGCCCATCCTACTCTCTCCTTCCCCTCCAAGGGCTAGGCTGCGCAAGTATTGAGCATTTGCAGCCCCTGTACTCTGAACCATCTTGGAGAATGCACTATCCTCATTTGACAGCAATACCTCTGGTGTGTCATATTCCAGAACCTTAAGGACGAAAAGCATGATATATAAGAATCAACATACAGAAAATAATCAATCAAGGAAGAGGGAATGTACAGAAAATTCTTTTCTATGATTCTAGTAAATGGGAGAAAATAAGATCCGCGTGATAAACAATTTATTTGACTGTGTGTTTGCACTATCTCCACGGGATGCAATAAATTCAAAACATACCCGGCCTGAGTCCAGCAGAAGGATGCGATCACAATCTATGATTGTATTAAGTCGATGTGCAATAATTAGCATTGTACATGATTTGAATTCTTCACGAATGGTTTTTTGAATAAGAGCATCAGTTCTAACATCAACAGCTGCAGTTGCTTCATCAAGAACAAGTATCTTTGACCTCCGCAAGAGAGCTCGTGCAAGACTTAAGAGTTGTCTCTGTCCAACACTAAAGTTCTCCCCTGCCTCGGAAACCTTAACATATTACCAAGGAGATTCCAATCAAGTTAAGATATCGAAGTTATAGGGTTATGAATATAGAATATTTCTCATAGATCAAGCTCAGATAAAACTCTATCAGCCTCCAAAATAAACAATAAAAAAGGGGTCAAACCTCTGCATCCAAGCCTGATGAATTCCTTCGAATGACGTCCTTCAAATGTGCCCGCTCTAATGCCTCCCAAAGATCAGCATCATTGTGTTCATTGAAAGGATCAAGGTTAAACCTTACAGTTCCTGCCAGAGTAAACCATGGTCAACTCAGTCATTTGATAGCGATCACAATTGAGGCAAACATTACCTGTGGTCTACCTGAAAAAAGAACTGGAGATTGTGGTATAATTCCAAGTACTTTGCGTAGATCCGTCAATCCAAATTTTGCAATCTCGCAATCATCAATCATGATTCTTCCTCTTTCCAGTTCCACAATACGAAACAGAGCATTCAGCATGCTAGATTTCCCAGCACCAGTCCTTCCAACTATACCAACCTTATCACTTGGAGAAACAGTGAAAGTTAATCCATGCAGGACAGGAGGAAGCTCAAGTCTGTAACGTAAGATAACATCCTCAAATTTGATGGATCCCGATGAAGGCCATCCAGGAGGTGGACGGTTGGTTTCGATAACAGAAGGGGCCTCTGATGGCAATTCTATATATGTGCCCACCCGCTCCACAGCATTTAAACTATTCTCAGCCAAACTTGCAAGTCTAAGTACTGCTGTCAGCAAACCCGTAATGTTCAAAGCATAGCTGAGCAGCAGACCCATAGTTGATGCAAATGCCTTCTGGTTCTCTGCTTTTCCATTTTGCATGACTGCAAATGTTGCTGTAAACCAAATCATGAGTCCTCCCAAGATTTCCAAGCGGATACCGAGCCATCGGTTTGCACTCATGTTGACAAGGGTGAATCTGATGTTGTTGTCCATAGATTTCCCATTGATTTCAGCCATCCGGTCATAAGCTTTGTATGCACGAATAGTTGACAATCCATTCAAAGCTTCTCCGAATTGAGCATAGACAGGTGATCGGCTTATGGAATCTAAGCGCTTTACTTCACGTGATGTGCTCTATGCAAGAAAGCAGTGTCACAAGTGAGCCTACTGTTTGCAAAACTAAATTGTGCTTATGCAGGGGTCAAAGAGACTGGTTTCAACAGATTGTCAAATGTAAATATTGAATCATAGGAGTGGACTTTTGGTTAAAGGAGCCACAAAAGGAAATGTGTATAATGTGTCTGGTTCAATAACAAGGAGGCTAAACATGATCAATTTAGATAATATTAACCACCTTAGACAAATATATTTACAATTTAAGCAAAGAGTAAATGGGGCCAAGAACTTTAACAAACCTGATAATAAAGATAGCACCAGTAAAACAAAACCAGAAGTGGCATTATGGCCCACAGGGACATCGTGCTCACAATTCCGATGAGGACAAATGTTGAAAAGAGTTGGGGCACTTGGCCCAGAAACATATTAACAAATATGGCAACGTTCCCATCAATGTCACCAAGATCCTTAGCAAACCTATTTATGATTCGACCAAGAGGGTTTGTGTGGAAGAAGGACATTGGAGCCCTTAATATGGAATTAAGCATGGCATCATGTAATCTTCTTGCAGCATAAAGACTTGATATGATCAACCAATATGAATTCAGAAGGGTCACCGAAACCTGGAGATATATAAATGATAAACAAAAAGGGTTCAAATATCTAAATCAAGAATTTTCTACCATAACGGTAAATAACTTTGGGAAGCAAAACAAGTACTTGTTGAAAAATTGTTTTAACTTGGACAATATTAACTGATCAATACCTGGCCAATTGACAAAGCTGAATAAATTAGATTGTAGTATATAGGACCATGACTTTTTGGAGTGCTCTGATCGGTCCAACTACTCAACCATGTACTGCTTGAAACTCGTAAACCTTCTGTCATGATATAGCACATAAAGAGTATCATTACCACCCAAGTACCTCCTAATGCATTCTTGTACCTGAAGTTACAACCA
Source organism: Erythroxylum rufum (assembly GCA_027478365.1). Taxonomy (NCBI): domain Eukaryota; kingdom Viridiplantae; phylum Streptophyta; class Magnoliopsida; order Malpighiales; family Erythroxylaceae; genus Erythroxylum; species Erythroxylum rufum. The sequence continues at coordinate 52,609,751 of JANIHZ010000003.1, read as the reverse complement.
GAGGTATTTTTCAGGGCAAAATCTTAGTTCAGGAAAAAAAAAACTATATATAACATATATACATATTTGTACATAAAAGTTACAGGTGATTCCACCATATAACTATATTAATTATCTAGACATGATATAAGAAAATTGCACTTGATTTCATCGTACACCTTACAAAATAGAGGTATCACAAAAAAATGTATGTACAAGCATTACCTCGCCAAGACTTTATAACTGACAACACCCGTTTCCCGCTCTTCCTGCTTGATAAGAACAGATTTTCCCTCTTTTGGCTTTTTTGAATCATTTGCGGTCTTTGGCAAGTCATTCATTGTTCCATTAGGTACAGGTTTGGAGGAAGTTTTTTGGTCAGCTGTTTCACCTCCTTCATTGTCTTCAACATACTCTTCCATTTTTCCAGCATTTTCCATCAGCTTTTGGAATAATACACCATTATTAGAGAGCTCCTCAAATGTTCCCTCCTCTTTTACCATACCCTCATGCACGAGGATGATTCTATCAACTTGAGAAAGAAAATGTAGCTGATTCGTGACAAGAACTCTTGTTTTAGTTTTTAACTCCGCCTTGATGCATTTATCAAAAACCTGAAGAAAGTTGCTAGCACACATTAATAATCTCAATGCATCAAAATCATAAACACATGCAGACCAATGAAAACCCCAACTTCTTAGTTACCACACACGTTAAAGCTATAAACAAACTTACATGTCATGAATTAAATCTTCATAAGTAGTCAAATATCTGATCCATGATAATAAGGGGAAAGGAAAAAGATTATTTAGCACATTAACTCTTCTGCTATTCCCATTTTGAAGTGTACCATCAATGCCCATTCAAATAAAAGATGTCAAGTTCTGGATCATATGCTGACTTTTGGTATTAATTCAAACTTTATTTTGCTTATCAGGATCTCTACCCATTGGTATTTACTAGACGTCATCAAGTAAACAACAGTTATCTCCTCATCAAATACATATCTATGTTTGATTTCACAACCATGAAGAAAGATTGTTGACCATGGATCAGGTCAAGATTGTCAAAGAGTAATGATTAGTGATTTACCTGTCGACCTACGTGTGCATCAAGAGCACTCAAGGGATCATCGAAAATATATACATCTGAATTGGAATAGACGGCCCTGGCCATTGAAACTCTTTGCTTTTGCCCACCACTGATATTAACACCTCTCTCACCAATCTCAGTCAGATCACCTCCCTATAAAGCAAGCATCAGAGACAGACAAACGGTCCGAAAATGTAAATCATTGATCAAGTTTTGACCTCTTTGAAAATAGTTACATGATACAAAAATATTTTCAACCAACTTACAGGCAGCAATTCAAGGTCATGCCGCAAAGAAGTTACATCTATTGCTTTCTCATATCTTGCTGAATCAAAGGCAGATCCAAATAGTATGTTATCCCGAACCTGCAACAAATCATTGTAAAATCACCACCTGAACAATAACTTCATCTCCAAGTGACTAAACTAAAGGTAACTTGGACTATTGAGTCAAAATTCCAACAATGAAGTAAATATATAACTTCACGGTCTAGAAAGTGAAAAAAGAAATAATCACAGCAATACGAACTCTAGAACAGTTCTCACATAAAATTCCCAAAATGTACAGGTCAAAACTTACTGTTGCATTAAAAATCCATGAAACTTGTGGAACATAAGCAACTGTTCCTCTAATAACAACGCTAGCATCTGACATTGCTGGGAGTTCCCCAAGCATTGCCGAAATAAGCGAAGTCTTTCCCTCTCCAGTGCTGCCAACAACTGCAACTAGGCTACCAACTGGTATATCCAAATCAACGTTGGACAAAGTGGGCTTCTCCGCCTAAAATAAAAGTAAACATTTAGGCATAATTGCTACTGTACAAGCATAGTATTTCCGAGGACGGATGAAATTCAGGTTGTCAAGCGCAAATGCAACTGCAAAATTTAGCAATCACAGATATTTAACACAAAAAAAAAAATCCTGAGTAGCCAAAAGCAAGTTGATTTTGGAGAAGAAGATAATATATTAAGATGTTTCTCAAAATCACAACTGCAGAACGAAGATAACAGACAAATCTTTGAAATTTTAGACATATAAACTTAACGATAAAAGCTTGTATACCTTTGAATCCCAAGAAAAATATCCATTCTTAATTGAGATAGCTGGTAATCTAGGATCAAGTGGCGGGTTCGGCAAAAGTATTCTATCTTCAGCTAAAAATAGCTCCTCCAAACGCTTTAAAGACACATTTGCATTTACCACCTATCAGATTACACACGCATTAGATTCCAAAAGAAACAAAATCAATTTCCTGAGGTACAGAACAGTCCAAGGAGGCAATTAAATATACTTAAGAAATTGAACTATAAAGGAATCAAGGAACAGATTTTCATGATTTCGTGACCTCATAACTTCCCTGCATTTGATTTGGATTTATGACAATGTTTAAGTAATTAAAATTGATATTACAGAAAGAGAATTTATCAACCTAGCTATCTCAGTGTCTTGTTTGGTTAAATTGATCAACAATAAATCAATAATCACTCTTCCTCTGCTGACAACACTTAAGATATTCTCAGCAGTATACATTATTACTAGAAAGAAAGCAAAGAGGAAACTGTTAAAGACCTGAGTGATTATATTAGGAAGCATGAAGAGGGGAAATCGTAGCACAGCGAACAAGGAGAGAGAAGTAAATGCCCTTGCAGGAGTCAGATCTCCCCCAAGCAAAGTATACATGCCAAATGAAGCCACAGTAACCACCACTGGAATGCTGTTAAGTATGAAAGCATTGCACTGCATGGAAAAGAAACAAGTCAAGTGCTTGACGAAAACAGCTTTTGTTGTTAGACATAAACATTTACCTTCTAAGAAAAAACTTGTCAAAATTTACTAGCAGCAATCATATCAAAGCACAGAAATATGAACAACATGTAAATATGAAAACATTAAGTAATAGTCTTAGAGGCAAAAACAAAACTTCCAATTTCAACAGTTTTTGGAAATTTAATATGTTATATAGCATCATGAATTTGGGACCACTTGATAGTGCCCCCCAGAGTTTCCTCTCATATACTCTCTGATAGAAAAATGAAAAAAAAGGGGAAATTCCACTATAAAAGGCTCTGGTCTATTTTTTCAGCTAATAATCTTTTTACTTTTCTTTTCTGGAGAATGCAGTTACTTTGCATGTGATACAATGCCAGTAGGTATCCTACAAGACATTTTTGTCCACCAGCCCATGTGATACATTACTGTTATTCAAGATGCTACTTTGAAGTAGCAAATTATGTTACGTACAATATTCATGTCTCCAGCACTTAAAATATGTGGGCATGTAGCTAAAAATAAGCATCATATGGAAGTCTATTGAATATATTCAGGTACAATATTCATGTCTCCAGCATTTAAGATATGTGGGCATGTAGCTAAAAATAAGCATCATATGGAAGTCTATTGAATATATTCAGGCCATACCGCTCCTAGAAGTGATGTTTTTCTGAACCATGATAATTCATCATCTCGGATGCTTTGAACTTTACTCTGGAAACTATTCTCCCAAGCATAGCATCTAATTCATTTCAAAGAGTTAGAATAATGAATAGATATCCTCATTGAAGATTAACAAAATCCTTCATAAAACTAGCATACTTCACAGTGTCCATTGCTGCCAAAATTTCATTCATGAGCCCTATTCTTTTGTCAGTCCGCTGCAAGCCCTCCTTAGACAACTTCTGCATCCTGCTTATGACAAATGTCTGTTGCAATTTACGTTGAAAAGAAAAGGAAAAATAAATTAGGGGCCTCCCATTCATATAAAATAAACGAAAGAAACCTGATGGGTTATTGCATCAGGAAAACCCAATGACTGTCAAGAGAATTGGACAACAGTTTTCAATCAAGAGATGCTCCTATCTTCCTCCTATTTTAACAACATATCCTAATTTGCGAGAACAATACAAAATAAAACAGAAAGTCCTTGTATGAAATATTGGTATTCAAACTCATTTTCCCATAATCATCAAACTAAGTTTCTCAAATTCATGAAACTTTATACGTTCATAATGATCTACTCATGTAGTTCATTGCGCATTATACTCTTAGGCAACAAACCATGTTCTTTAAATTCAGAAAATTTTAGAGATCTTATTCCCAGGTATAATCTGAAGCCATTCGGTAAAAATAGTTTGGTAATCATATCTTAAATAAAAAAGGAGTGCATTCCTTAGTCAAAATGTGCATGCAGGATAAACCTGGGGAAAGACATCCTTGTGACACTGTTCATTCAAGATGTCAATCCAGTAGGACAAATACGGGGGAGAATTGTATATAAAATTCTTACCAAAAGAAACAACTTAATTGTAAGTGAGAAGATTCTCTATATAAAGACAAGAAAGAAGATCTTAACTTTAAGAAAAGGATAAAACTAGTGGTGATATGAAAATAAACCATTTAAGTCAATTCAACTAAATGGAGAACAGGCCATCTTTACCTGTATGGGAAAGAGGAGTACTAACAGTAGTGCTCCTAGAAGTGAAGCAACACCCAACTGTTGATAAAGAAGAATCATTGCAATAACAATACGGAATGGAGCTGACCAAACGGTATGAAGTGATTGACAAATTTGCTGTTGATAGAAATAAAAAAAATCAGCTCTAAGCTGGTGGAACAGCGACAGAAATTTCAAAGAAACAGAAAAGTGAAAATAACTGAACTGATAACAACATTTAGTTATTTACATATAAAGGGTAGTTGCATGTAATGAAAGACATGAGTTCCTGTAAGATTTTCAAAACTTAAATACAAGATTCCTATATCATCCTTATCGAAGTCCTGATGATTTTGTGTCAACATTTAAACAGGAAGAGCATCTTCTTCTATCAGCTAAACGAAGGAAGTTGTGAGGGAAACATATTGCACAGACAGTTAACCTCAGTTACAAAGATGATTTTAAGGAACACCTGTTCTGCATATGCATATGACTATTACTAAGCCACACAATCAAACATTAAGAATGTGAGTGTCTACAGATATTACTAAAGAGTTAGCATCCGTGCTTTCAAGTGTCATTTGTGTTGATAAATTTCTGATATAGTAAAATGACTTCATCGTCAACTTTCATGTCAATTGTGGAAGCTCATTTAGTGAACAATTGGTATCATAATTAAATACAGATGAATATTTTCCAATGAATCTTGCCTGAAGTGTTTCAGCATCTGTTGTCATTAAGTTGGTAATTTTTCCAGACTGGAACTTCCGCCGTGCTTCATGAGTTAACCTTAGAGATTTCCGAAATACAGCAGCAACCTAAAATATATACATAACAAGATAAAATAAATTAACAAGACTATCAAGACAGGTAAGACAGTAATGAATCATGATGCTGAACAATTGCCTTAATCATAACCACAAAAATGATGGAGCAACGGTAAGAAATTACCAGAGTTGATCTCAACCGGAAACCAACACGCATTACATTCTGAAAATACTGAGCTTCAAATAAAACGCCCAAAAACTGCGTAACGTCCAAAAAATAATTGAATCCTATCAGTTAAACAATTCAAGTACACAGCAGGATTGCATAGATGGAGGGACATGCTACTTACACCTAAATTACTAAAGTAAGAAAAAATAGTAAAAGCATACATATTGCCTTTACAATGTCAAGAGTCAAAGATAAAGGTTGTAGTAAACATATACAGGTTTTATCCCATCAATTCACATTCTCAGAACACTGGATAGCTGGAGAATCATATCATACCACTCCAGCAAAGATGGAGAAAGCATAGATGTAACCAATCCAGGCTGGATCACCTTCTTGCATAGACTGCAAAAAGTTCAAGAAGCAACATAAATGAAAACCAGTAGAAAAAAGATCAGTGGGTATCACATCTTCAATGTCAGCAATCAAAACAAACCCTGAGTTCCTAGTCTCTGAAAACCCCATGCACCTCACCTTCACAAAACCGTAAGCCAAAAAGAAGAGAAGCAGGTTCTTTGTAAAATCAAAGTATTAGGAGATTATTTGATCTCTGTCAAAATACAGCTGACCTCTAATGCATATCTAACTGAAATCCAATGAAGAACGAGAAGCTAACCTTTAGCAGCTGGTTCAGGATCAGAGGCCCCACAAATTGGGAAGCATCATTCCCTACCTGGAAGTTGATTGAAAAACAATAAATACTTCAGATATGTAAAATAAGATTTGGAATATTAAACATTTGAGAGTTATAATCCATGAAGAGAAGACCATTTGCTTAGCTACGATTATAGTCCAGACTAAAACACCAAAAGATTAGTTCATTACCTTCCAAAAGCCTCCCCACCAAAACCTATAAAAGGCCAAAAAGGGAAAACCAAATTAGATGCATTTGGCATTGCTCATGTAAAAATAGATAGGTGAAAGATGGATACAAGAAGGATATATCTAATTCAGCCATGGTTTAACATTCTTTCAACATGATAAATCACATTTTCACTGTTTTTCATATTATGATGAGACTAAAAGATAAATAAATAGAAAAGAAACACACGAATAGGAAGAAAAATGCTACATTATGCAAATTAGTTATGTAATACATGCATGATAACCTTTCTTCCACTTATCCAAACATTTGGTGACTTCTAACAGAAGAAATGCAAGAAGTTTGATAATTGTTCTTTCTCCTCATTAGGATGAAATTTTCTTTCTTAGTTCACTCTAGTATTCAGTTTCTGGGCAATATGAGAGTGAATTAAGTAGAAAGATTAGAAGTATTGCAGAGCTTCACTCCAACTGTTTATCTTGGTTTCTTTTGCTAAGACTGTATGACATTTCACTTCACAACTTTGTCTTGCTTGGTCAATAAAATCATGAACCATAACAGCAGTTAATATCAATGCAAATACGTGCTTTGTCTACATTTACATACAAAATCGACATTAGGAAAGCAAAAACAAAACAGAGCAGTTTCCAGATTGTCACTGTTCTTACCTTCCTCCAAGGCTACTATTCAGAGCTCTTAATAGCCATGGTTTTGGCCTTTGTGATTCCTCAGCCCAACATTTCTGGAACCTACAAACTCGACAAAATATATGATGCACGAAAAAGACATGCAGACATTAAGTCGGGATAAATGCAAGAGGGAACAAACACTTACCTGTTGTTCAGCGTTTCAGTCCGATCCCACGTATCCAATTTCCATATGTCCTTGTCTGTTATAGGTCTTTTGTAGCCAAGCTTCATGAGGGGACCCATCCATGCAAAAAAGATTTCTAGAAGAAGAAAAAGTGAACCACAACAAAATTAGTGAAAGCCAAACAATAGTAGAGACCTTGATTCCCAATATAGATGTTTCATGCTGTGATCAGTATGTCAATTTTCACATTGCAAATTAACTGAGAAAATAAATCCATTTATAGATACATTGATTGATTATAGGTAACTTGTGTATCATAAGATGCATATATTAAAGAACTGGAAATTTTTATTTCAATATAAACGGAATAAAGAATTATTTGTCATTGCAAGCGTCAATATAAACAGTAATTTTCTTATAAGAAAGATGATTTATATTAAGTTGTCAGATGACACTGCATTTCCAGATGAGAGAAGTAAGGAGCCACACAGATTTATAGGTATGTACTTGAAATTATGTTGGCGCGTCGTTCTGGACATATGTGATCTTCTCCGGGAAGTTCATAATATTCAGCATCATCAACATGTTCCGACCGGATAGGAGTATACCCAGGGTAAGGATCCAAGACAGGAACATAAACTAGAAGAAGTACTCCAAATAGAGCCTGTAAGAAGCATTAGGCTTATATCAGAACTCAATTCTCCTGTTTTACAAGGGAATGAAAAGCAGAAACTACAAATGATATCATGTTAATCAAAATCAAAAACACTAGTTTTTTTCTTTGAAAAAGGCTTTAACTATCCAGCTTGATCCATGATTGCTGTATCAGTAATCTTTTCCTTTTTGAAGGCAGTTGCAGTGATATTTGTCAAACAAATCTACAAAGGTCAACCCAGTTCTAGTAGAGGAAAATAATATCCTGGCAACAGGCTTAAATTGAACCACCCAATTTTGTGAATACAACCACAGAACAGAGGTGGCTAGCTTCTTTCATGGAAAACAACCAACAACCAATGTGTTAATTTTCATAAGACAGTAAGTCAACTTGAGGTAGCCATTACAAGACTAATTCTAGTATTAAAAGCACATCATACAGAAGTAAGATAGAGTCACCACAAAAGTAAAATGGAGTTCATCGTTGAGGAAGAGAAATATCAACAAACCTGGGCAAAGATCTCACTGATGTACAGAAACAGAACAGAGCTGTACAAACAATATAAACTGTAAGTTGCCATTGCTTGGACATAGTTGACGAACAGACATCAAAATTTTAGGTCTAAGACAAGATATATTATATGATACAAGTAAATGTGAGAAAGGGTTAGAGAACGAAGAGACAAGTAGGGAGGGAGGACACATGCTAACCTAGCATAGAAATCTTTCACTGTAAGAATCAGGTTGAGCATGACAGCATCGCCCACCAAAGTGTAAATGACCCCAAACCGAACAAACCACCGAAATTCCCGAATGTAGACTTTGGTTTCAATACCAATCAAGATCAACATAGAGCACCAAGCAAGAGCCTCAATGATCAGGGAAACAATCTGCCAATAGAATAAGGATCAAAAGGATTTCAAAACCATACATGTTTGTGTCTAATACTGCCAATGGCTGTTAAATGCAAATTTGAAAGAAAAGGTTCGCTTCTTTCAGAAGCATGAATGATTATGAGAAGTGTAAACCAGCAAATCTGTGAGACATACAAATATAATCTATAAACAAAGAGTCAAACATCTGAGGAGGCAGGGCTTCTAACTAAGGAAGCCTAACTCCAAGTTGAAAGTCTGATTTGTTGAACATGTCAGCCAACACATTGCATAGTGGGGACAATTGTTGTTGGTCATAATTTAGCAATTCTGAAACCAAACTTCCTTATAAGATGGAGAATATGGAAAATCAAGTCTTGGATGACTGGGAGAAAGAAGTGCTTGTATGAATGAGACTCCTAACTTTAGATGCCTATTTTACCGTAAAAACAAAAGGTCCAGCACTCAGACAAAGATTAATACCAGAGCTCATTTATAGCAGCCATAGGAGTAGCACAATGCTTTAATTACCAAGCTAAGTATTTTTGTCGCAAAGGGTATAGAGTGTAAGACGAAACAAAGAGCAATGTGCAGAAAACATGAATTGATAACAGTCCAAAATCACATATTTCGTCCCAAAAAAAAAATCATCAAACAATCCGGTCCTCCTCCAGACACGATGGCTTTTGCAGGACCAACTTCTTATTTTTCATATTAAAGTCCTTGATCTATCCTAATTGTGGTCCATTAGGTATTTTAAATTTGTGTTAATGCAGATCAACGTAAAGGCATAAAACATCAAAAACTAGGACGAAATCAGAGGAAATGGTACCTCATATGGAGCAAGGCCCGTTTGTCCATCTATATTCAAAACCGAGATGCCCATGATCAACCTGAACAATGGCTCGGCAGTAGAATAGGCAGCAAGCAGAACCAACATATAGTTGTACCATTTAGACTTCAGACAGAACCTTTGGACCTTAACATCTTTCTTGGTAAGCCATATCCTATAGAAGCAAAGCCCCATGAGAACCAAGTGAGAAATTACTATCACCAGACTATCGGTGGCGCAGGGCGTGTATGCACCAAAGGCATTTTCCACCGCCTTTGTCCACTTCCCATTTGCCACTGGCTGGCAATACCAAACCAAAGGCTTGAAAGCCATCGTTTTGGTGCTTCTTTACCACTATTCTTCACTCGTTCAATGCATAATCCACGAGAACTAAGCTCTGCAACATGACAAACCATATCCATCATCATGAGAAAGGAACTAACGCCTGATACTCGAATCAAAATTAATCACAAAAGTCAACAAACACCGTGTTTTCCATAAAGTTACATATATACGTTGGCCTTTACACTTTTGAGTTTTAACTTGATGATTATAGGTAGATGGAGTCCTTTTCAGTGACCAGAACCAACCAACAAACCCAGACGACAACCAGGAGATAAGAGACAATCAAAAGAAGAAGATGATGATAATGAAACAATTTTAATAATACTTAGTCTCCGTTTAACTGAACTAATCAGTAATGAAGAATTAACACTCGCAAATGAATCATTTGCATAACCAAATTGTCTTGTAAAGGAAAAATAGCACATTGGACTTTAGAAAAGCTAAATAAAAAAGAAAAAGTAGCGGTGATCTGCGAAGATTAATAACCTGCAACTACCAAAATAAGATACCTATTGCTGCAGCAATTATTAGCAACACTAATCAGAGCATAATTGCCAATGACGAACTAAAAGAGCAAACACAAAACTCAACCTTGAAATGAAAAGGTTTATTCTTTAGCCTCAAACAGCAACCAAAAAAACAAAGGCAAGAGACAAACTTTCTGGGGAATCAATGAACGATCCAAGGAAAAGGTAACAATAAATTAAAGGAGCGATCTTTTCAAGAGATAACAGGGAGCCAAGACACGTCAGAGCTTTCAGAGAGATGAGTGCTTTTTAAAGTTGACAGATGAATGTGATTATAGTAAGTTCATAGCCAAGACAGCTCGGGATTCAATACATATGAAAATGCTAAAGAGGGGTATCGAAATCGAATCCACTTCTCCTGAAGAAATCGATTTAAAACAAAAAACAAAAACAAAAAAACAACCAGAAGCAATGTCGTCACCGCCAACGATTGTATGGAAACACTGCCTTACGTGAAAATCAAGGATTAAAAGGTCAATGTCTAGGAGGTGAGGTAAGTATTTTATGTTTTTTATGATGATTCTCCGTATTTGATTGATAACTTTTGTGGGGTAATTATGTCTTTTTTAGTTGTGGTTGTGGCGGTTGGGTCTGGTCAATAATGAAAATTTGCTTTTGATTAGGTACGAATCTTGACGTTGATTTGGCCGCAGAATTAACTACGATTCCCTAGCGGTAGGAGCCGTATGAGACTTAAAAAGCCGAAAAGGTCCCTTGTTTTTCTTTTAACTTTTACTTTCCATACTTTTAAGTCTTCCTTTTCTTCCCAACAGTGTACGGTACTTTCCAAGTTGTTCCATTTTTAATGTTTTAATATTATTTTAACTTATTTTATTTATATATTTATATAAATTGTATATAAATACGTGAATAAGATAAATTAAAATAGTAAAAAAAAAGAGAGGTAATCTATCCATATTAAGGCTTCAAAACTGTTTAAGGAATTTTGTATTTGGGGCCGCGGTTATCATTATGTCACAGTAATGTGTTTTCAATTATAGGTACGAGTCAGTTAGAACGTTAAATGTAAAGATGGAAAAGCAAGCAACCCTTAAATGTCATATCTGTGCGTAGAGTACCAATGTTTTGAAGTCATTCGACGATGACTCGGATTTTTCTTTGTTTTCCGTCGATTACACTGTTGATTACGTAAGCACAGTCGTAAGCTAAGAAGTCAAGCCCGCCTCGTTATTCGCAGCGGTACTGACCCGAAAAGGTCCAAAGGCTGCGAGTGACGACTCTGCCGAGTCTCTATTTATGTGATTTGTCTTCTGTGCCCTCCTCGTAAGGTTAAGTTCCCATCCTGGTTACCTTGCGTTGAGATGAATATTTTATTTTTATAAAATATAAATAAATTGTAAATTAAAATATTTTATTTTTAATGTTGGTTATTTCGGACCAAAAGTTAGAGCATAACTATGTTATCGTATATTTTTATTTTATTTGCGAACTGAAATTTTTATTACCATACTGATACTATTCAATTTACACAAAAATTTATTATATTGAACATTTCCAAATATTTGAAAATAAGTTCTCAAATTAAAAGACGACCTCTATTTAATTTTTTATTTAAAATCAACTAATTGTATGTTTTTACAATTAATTACTTGATTCAACATTGTCCCTTTTTATTTTTTTTAGATGAAAAATGCTAAAGATTTTTTAGTACTTCAAAACAAAAAGTCTCCTTAGTGCATTTTTAAAATTAATTTATAATGTATTTATTTAATGATAAAGATGAAAACGATAAAATCATGGTCTTAAAGATATCTCAACCGGTAGCTTACTTGAAAAATGTTTTATTTAACTTCGACTTAATTAGAATTTTAAAATTGAAAAAAAAAACATTTTCTTGTGCTGAACGAAACATTATACTTGGATACACAAGTTGCACGTTGACTTGGCATCATTTGGGAATAATTTTGTCGGTCTTTTATTTTTTTTTGTGGTGAAAGATCCTCTACTATTCTGTTAGGTAAAGGCTAAAGTCTTATCCGGTAAATAACTTATAACTATTTTTTATGGATTAAAAGACTTTTGATTGTTTGATTATATCAAAGCGCTGATAATTATATCTAGTAATTAGCCAGTTGAGTTGATGAATTAAACTCAATTTGCTAATTTTAAAACGTTTTTATGAGGAGCATTTTTTTTCGCCAAAAAATTAAGAAATTAAAAGACTATTATATCTAAAAGTTATTGCAAATTACTCAAAGAGATAGAGATAAAGATAGAGATACTAAACTTATTATTTCATTTTATTATTTTTAATTTTAATTTTTAAAATTGAATTAATATCTAATTTGAGTCATAATATACAAAAAGTTATTATCTTATTATATACGTTTTCCTTTAACTTCGAAAGTAAACATAAAGACAACTGAAAAGATTAAGTAAATTGCAAAGCGAGGAATTAAGGAATACCCAATATAACACTCATGTTCTTATAAATTCTTTTTTAAAATCACGTTTTCATAAGTTATTTTACACAAATAGTTATTACTAAATAGTTAATTTTATCAAATATCTTTAAATAAACAGTTAATATTATTTTCTGGTTAAATCAACTATATAATTCGTTGTTGATTAAATGTTGATACAATCAGTCAATAACGAATGCAATCTGCTAATTATCCAACAATCCTAAAAGACGTCACGTATTACGTATATATTTCCCCAGCAGGTGTCTAATTTGACATCGAACTAAAACATTTAAAGAAAACCCTAATTAGGTCTTGTCTCTCTCTCTACGAGTGCAAGTGTTGGTCTTGCCATTCATGTGCAAGGTGAGGTCTAGGTATTATTTATACGTTGGTCTGTTTTAGATTTTCGTTTTAGCTTCATAGATTCAGGGTTGCAAAGGCTCTCTATTCGGGAGAAAGAAGACAACGAGTTCGTTGTTTCTCCAGATGATGTTCAGAAGGAAGACTTTGTTGCGGTTCTTAGGGACGCACGAGGTAAGTTTGTGACTGCTATTTCAGGTTTTTTATTGCCCTGTTTGGCCCAGTTCTTGCCGAAATTATGTCTATAAGGGAAGCTCTTTCTTGGCTAAAAGACCAACAGCTTGCCAAGGTCATTATGGAGTCGGATTGTTTGGCAACTGTCCAATCAAAATTAGCTTCTTCGCCAAATCGGTCTGAGATTGAAATTTTGACCCTTGATTGGTTATCATTCAAGCGACATTTCCTTCACTTGTCCTTTCAATGGACGCGTAGGATTGCCAAAAAGGCGGCTCATACTTTAGTCAGAGTAGCCTTATTACATGCAAACCCACATCACTGGACTGATCGTCCTTTTTGTTTAGTCTCCATTTTAAAATCAGATTGTTCGGCTTCTGTTATTGTTGAGGGAGAAAGGCTATTAGGTTTCGGGTGTACGGGGTAAGCCTGTTGGCTTGGGTTAGTTTTCTTTGCCTTCCCTGCCTTTGTCTGTTTTTTTAATGTTTATTTTATTAAAAAAAAACTATAACCAAATTTATGAGAATTTTGATCACCACAAGTTATGATAAGATTATATTAAGTTCTTATTAAAAATAAAAAGGAAATTATCACAAAGTGAAGAAAAACTTTCAATTATATTTTTAATAATTTGTGTAACAAATTACATTAATAAAAAAAAACCTTAGATAAGTATAAAACCATAAGGAATAGAGTCCTAAAAGGAAAAGAACATTCCCCTCCTTATCATATTTTGATTAGAAACAACTAAACAAATTAAAAAAAGTCAAATCCTACTAAAATTAAATAACTAATTTATGAGTTTAACGTCCTGTAACTACATTGGCATCAATTAGCTTTTAAAATTTTATGAGTGCAAATTAAGGACGAGTCCGATGCCAAACATGTAACATAATAACATTGGTTTGCTTATGTTTCTCAAAACTCCTGAATCTAGTGCAAGACTGGTGTTGGTTATTAAGATGACGTTGATGCTTTTACACTTTGTTTCCTCATTCTCTAATTTTCTCCAAGTCTTTTTCTTTATATAATAAGTATATTCCATCTTTAATAACATATATAAAAGTGATCAATCTTCACAATACATTTGATTAATCCTTAACAACCTTATTTTTTACCAAAAAAAAACCTCCTTTTCATACATTTTTTGACTAATAGTTATGAAACTACCTTCATAAGTTTAAATCTTTACCTAGTCATTAGACCTTCAGTTCCTTATAAAGAATCATAAGAATGGTTAAAACTAGGTGCTACGACAAGCTAATCTCTATCAAAGTCTATCTTTAACTTATTGTGAAGGAAACTAACCATAAATGTATATCATAATAAATATCATACTAGCTATAAAGGAGAGAAATCAACTTGTTCATTATATAGACATAAACTTCATTAAAATATTAAACTAGAAAAAAGGGGTCATTCCTTTTTTTAATTCAAATAAAGTCTAAATAATTACAATTCTAAATAATATGATATAAAATTTTTAAGTTTAAAAAAATTTAAATTTAATAATGTACTTTTTAAATAGATAATTAATTTTTATAAATATAAAATACCATAATAATTTAGGTATTTATATTTTACAAAGTTGATATTTTAATTCGTAAGTTTAAGATAATTATCAGTACTAGTTTGCACTTCATTTTTTAGCATTTTAATATATGGACTCTCATTTTGTGTCATATATAATTTGACATTAATTCTCCTTACCAAGAACTCATCTAAAGTGATGTGACATAATAGATGGACTATTTAATTATATTTTAGGATACACCAATACTTTAAAAAAACGTGCATGAAAACATTCTAGAGTTAGACTCGACGTTCCTTTTCTTTTAGCCAAGTAACCTCATTCTAATTTTGAAGGCTTCAAATCACCTGTACCGAAAATTGGTGCCTCTTGTTCTAAAAAATATCTAACTTATCTATTTTTTTCTCTCTCAATTATTGAATGATTAGATGCTGCGGAGAGCAAGTTGACACAGATTTAATGGGTAAATTAAAGTCAAATTTGAAGCATGTTAACCTTTTATACAATTATTGCAGTCTTGTACCTTAAAGTACTTTTAACATCTAAAAACCAAAACGCTAGCTAAAACAGACAGTCAATAATTGCCACCCTCAATGTAACTACCATTCAATTCATATTGTTGACAAGCTTATCATAATGTCATTATTGCTGTCACCACCTCGGGATGTCACTAGCTTTAGTGACTTATGTCAGTAATATTTACCTACCTTTTCTAAACTAGACATCGTTAGCAACCTATTTGTTAGTTTCCCTTATTGCCTTTCGTCAACAGAGGAAAATTATAGCCAGGTTGTAATGAAGACATTGGCATGAATCACTATACCTGGCAACAACGACAATGAAATTGTGACAAGCTTGCTAATTATATGGATTAATGATAGTTAAATTGAGGATGACAACTATGGATTGTTTGTGGTGTTAGCATTTTATTTTTTGGGTGTTACGGTTTCCTAAAGTAGAAAAACTATATATTTGGACATAACATTAAGGTGTTCCAAGATTGGAAGATGAATGTTTTGTCAAGTCTACAATATTTTTATTTATTTGTATTTTTCCAGAAATATCAAGTTGTCATAGAAAAATAATTTATTAGTGCACCTTTGGTGTCACATCTACGTAGATAACAATTTTTATTAATAAAGATTTTTTTTGGTAAATCAGAAAAATTAATAAATGAGCAAAAGAATATATACAAAAATGTCACAGCCTAGGCCACCTAAGCTCAACCAGCTACAGAATTAGCGTGAAACAGGGGAATAAAGGAAAACATCAAGCAATAAGGAAGCTACCAAAGTCCAAACAGCAGACAAACAACAAGAAAAAAACATCCTGAAACTATCATACATGACCCAAGGAGAAGCCAATCCAAACATAGAAATTCCATCCCGTAGTCAGCCAGCCGTAGAGAACTGATACATCCAAACACAATAAGGCCTGAAAATGACCTGAAAACTTCCGCCAAGAAATAGTTGTGGAGCTCCTCTAAGCAAGCAAAGGGGAACTCTATAGCAGTAACCTGGAGAAAACTGAGCAAGTAACCTGTAAAGAAAGAAAGTACAAAGCTAAATTACCTCCTCTCGGTGTATAGGCTGACTTGTTCGCTAACGTGGGAGATTATGCCAGAAAGCACTCTCTCCTCCACCAAGGCTTCATTCTTAAAGGTGCGGGCATTACGTTCTTTCCAGATGTGGTAAACGGTGGTAGAGAGCAGGAGAGGGAAGTAAGGGGTAGTACTGGAAACTGCTAAGAACTAGGACAGGATAGTGGAAAGATTGGAAGAGTTGAAAGCGGGCAAGTTGAAATGGGAAAGGCAATGGGTCCAAATAGTTATGGAGAAAGGACAGGCAAAGAATAAGTGGTCTACGGATTCATTTGCTGAGAGACACAGGAAACAATGATTAGTAATATAGAGGAAGGAAAGGTTATCCCGGGTGGGCAACTTCTGAAGGAAAACAAGCCACAAAGTAAAGGAGCAGCGGGGACTGCTGAATTTGGACCAGACTAACTTATACCAAGGAACTTCAAGTGAAGGAGGACGCATTGGTATAACATTTAGTTGAGCTAGCCATTCCAGGCGATTAGGAGAGGAGCTATTGGGGAGGTAAGCTAGGGGGGGGGGGCAAATATTTGAGAAGGTCCAAGGAAACCGCACTCCAGATCCAGGAATCATTAAAGATGATGTCAGAAACATGTGCTGTGAGCGGGAGCTCCGATTCATTAATCTCCCTCGAGGTGGACAAAGACTGCAGAATGCCACGTGGGTGCCAAGGGTCTTGCCAAAAAAGAGTAGACATACCATTGCCAATCTTAAATCTAAATTGATGACTCAGCTTGTCCCGGACTGTCAAAATTTTCCTCCAACTCCAAGAACTATTATAGGTAGGCTGAACACTCCAAAAATTATGCCTCCTCAATATTATGGTATGAACCCACCTCACCTAGAGAGCTTCCTTATCCTCAAACAACATCCAGATCCGTTTTCCTAACAGCACTTGGTTCCAAGTAGTTAAGTGCTTGACTCCTAAACCCCCTTCCTTTTTAGGGCGACAAATATCACTTCACTTTACCCTAGCATGTGAGTTAGCACCTACTTTTCCAGCCCATAAAAAGGTCCTAAGCTTAGCCTCAATATCCTTAAGGATAGAAGAGGGAAGAATTAGGTGAGAGGACCAATAAACATGGAAGGATGAGAGTACTGAGATAACTAATTAAAGATGACCCGCATAGGAGAGGCTCCTATAAGTCCAGCGATTGATCCTATTATCAATTCTATCGAGAAGAGAAGCACAATTCTGTCTAGAGAGGCGACCCGTAAGGAGTGGAACACCTAGATACCTAAAAGGGAGAGATCCTTGCTGAAGGCCTGACACTAGAGTCATCCTGTGACTCAAATGAAGAATATCAGGGGATAAGTAAAACTGACTCTTTGATTTGTTCATCTCCATACCAGAGAACATAGAAAAAGTATGCAAGGAGTCAAGTAAAAGCTGAGCTGAAAGCAAATCCCCATGACTGAACAGTAAGAAATCATCCGCAAAGAAAAGATGGTTAAGTGTGCTCATAGTATTAGATGTGCGTTATGTGATACTAAAGACCTAATCATAAATTTAAAGAAATTAAAATTTTATAAATACTTACTTTATTATTTTCATTAATAAAATATTTTCATAAATATTTTCATAATTAATAAAATACTATAATTAATTTTTTTTACTTAACAAAATCCTTAACCCTAATTTCTCATTCCCCAAAATTTACCCCAATCTTAATTCAGTCTTTATCGTTTTCTTTCGCTGTTATCTTTCACTATCCTCTCTTCTTCTTTGATTGCAACAATCTTCCAACCACTTCTTCGCCTCTTTCGTCTTCTTCAGTGATGCATTCTTCTTTCAACTTTCTTCTAACACTTCCCTTTTTAAGGTCATCTTTATTACCAAAATACTTGTCTAAGTAGCTCCATAAGTATAAGGTTTATTTTTTATATATAATTGCTCCCATCATTGGTTTTGTCATTGTCTCTCTCTTCTATGTGCACAAATTTAAATAACTAGAAAGTGAAACTCGAACAATATCTTTACTGTTGGGATCCGATCTCGACGATCGGACCCCAACCGGAAAAACAGAATAAGAATGCGAAAACGAAGTGTGGAAACGAAATCGAAAGCGGAAACGAACACTCGAAATCATGTATCGAAAAATCCGAAGCGGAACTACTCAATACGAAAGAACGAATGGATCGGAAACCAAAGCAAAGCAAAATAAATCGGAATCACAAGCGGAAACATAACGGAAACGAATCGAATACAAAGGACATCAAAGCAACCAAATCGTTTAAACGAACCGAACACAAATCCGACATCCAAGACTAGTATTTTATACAACTAAATGTTTAGCGATGGAAACCTTAGACTAAACTATCCGAAATCGGTCTATTTTTTTTTTCATTTTCATAAAGCCATTTTTTTAAATTCAAACTTATGCAAATCCATACAATTTCCCTTTTCTTGGAAATTATCCTCAATCAATTTCTCAATTCATAATCAATTTCTTATACACTCATATAAATCCCAAATCTCATTTTAAAACCCATTTTACCAAAATTTTGGCAGCATAATGGCTGCTTTTGTAAAAACCCAAAACCTGCAAATGGTAAATAACCACTTCTAAAATTTCCAAACAATAACACAATCATCAAAATCCACCGGACCCTCCGTCCGGGATCTCAACATAAACAAACGCAAACCTATTTCTAAAGTCATTATCCATACCCAAATCGTTTCATACTCATATACAATCTCCATTTATCCAACTACATAACATATATTAAAACCATACCCAATGTCATAATTCATCTCATCCATAGCCCAATTAACAGTCATATCTCAAACAATTCTTATTCATACTCATACATACATCCCAACCATACCAAGGTCCAAAATACACAATTCAGGGTTTATATACATCATACTCACTATTTACATACACAATTTCATAATTCATTTACATCAATGAAATGCTTGCATTCAAGCCATATGCAAAATTAATACCAAAATCCCAATTCCAACAAAAACACTATCACAACATAACGGACGAACTGACTTTCTTTCATCCGATCTCCTTCTTGATTACCTAGAGATGGGGATGAAAGGGGGTGAGCTCAACGGCTCGATGGATAATATATTTATAAAAGAAAAATAAGCAAAAACATTTTTCCATCTAAAAATTTCAGTCTAAAATTGGCAAAACTCTTATTCCTCAAGCTTTTTCGTTTTTCAAATCTTTCATAAACAGTCATACACAATTTCATAAATTGCACAGGTGAAAAACCTCAATTTCTTTTTTTCTTAAAACTCTCAAATTTTCTTTTCTTCTTCACAAATCATAAACAACTTTAAAACATGAATGCATCACATAGAAATGCATCACATCTTAAACAAATTAAAACCACATAGCACATCAAAATAGTTTGGGTCAGTCCTAACATAACGTACTGCACATTCCTGCATAGCGGTTCTGTGCAGCCGTGAACGGAGGGGAGTCCAAAATCGGAGTTCCTATGCCACTAGCGGGCAGCCGGGAGAAGGCTTTCAAAGGGAAACCAGTGCACTGACTCTTACGGAGGGGACCTAACCAAACCCACATAATTCGCATATTCGAAAAATATCGAATTGCCCGAAGGCACTTTTCGAAACTTAGTTTTTCACAATTTCACAAAATCACATCAATTCACATAACACAATCTTAATCATTTAAGAATGCAACAATCATAGGAATGATTAAAGTATGCAAACATAATGAATTGAACAATAATTTTAACTTCTCAAAACATTCAAAATCACGGAATGTACTAATTTTCATAAATCGTTAATTTTTTCATAAATACTAAATTTCGGAATTTTCTTCATCAATTTTGCTCAAATTATACAAAACGATGTTAGAAATTTATCCAATCATTTAAAACCACAATTCGTGATTTTTTGAAAACATAATCAATAGTTTTTCAAAACCTTTCTCATTCTTGATTCTTCAAAAGTTCATACAAAGCTTATAATTCAAATTATAAACACATTACCCACCTCGAAACGATGGTTGAATCTTGTCCTAATCATCAATTTCTCCAATCCCTTCTTCTTTCCTCCAAATTAAATTTTCCTAAACCATAAATA
>JANIHZ010000003.1:52560504-52571086 GCA_027478365.1 Erythroxylum rufum | reverse complement strand
TCTAAATTTAAAATTTTTTATTTTTACTATATAATATAAAATTCTCATTTCCTGTCGTATTCTATTTCATGATATTATAATACTCCTTTCCCCAAATCATCCGAATCATGAATATTATTATACTATATTTCTTTCCATTAATATACCCACGCTAAAGCCTAACAGTGAAAGATGCTCAAAGCCTTTGTTTCTAAACTGCTTATTTGATTCCACAATTTTCCCTGTTAAAATTTTCCGGCGAAGTGCGGAGGGAAAAACAAAAATGGACGGCAGCTTAGAGATCTCTATCGACAAGTTGCCCCTAAAGCGCTTGGACTCCATTGAAGAGAATGGTGTAGAGCGCTTCCCTACGTACGCAGGCACACTTGTTCAATTTTTCTCATTCCCGCAATTATATGTCTGTATTGTTATTTAGGGTTTGACATGAATGTAACTACGAATTCCTTAATAATAGTGGTGTTGATTGATATGATGAATCTATTGGTCGTAGTGATGTTGGTTATGACGAGAAGCGGGTATCGTTGATTCGGCGAATAGATTTTGCCTGGGCAGTGGAGAAAGACAACGAAGAGGAGAAGAAGAAGAAGCAGAAAAGCTCGAAAGAGGGCTCATCGCAGACGTCATGGCCGTGGCAGAGCATGGTAGAGAACTTGAAGTTGGCTCACCAGGAGCTTTCTGTTATTATAGATCTCATCAACACAGTGAGAATACTTACATTTCCGCTTTTGTAATTTCCGGAGTGAATTGTGTACAAGTTGAGAACGAAAAATAGTAGTCTTGTTCGCAAATTTGCCTTTAAAATGGGTATATTATGGATTTCGTTTGATCTTCTGGCCAGAAATGGGGTTTTGGTTGGTTTAGTGATTAGTGAAATTGGAACATTGAAATATGAAGGAACCTAATCTATTTTACTCTTTTTTAAGTTAACACAAGAAGAGGTCATAATCGGGAAGAATAGTTGATAGGACTTTGATAATATTAATAACCATAACTATAAAGAGTCTAAAGTTTTTGGAATAGCTTTGTGGCTGTTTGAGCTCTATCATATCGAGATTAGTGGGAGTAGTTGTGAGTCCAAGAGTAAAATGGCTAAAATGGTTTCCTTTCAGGAGGTCTTTTGAGCTACAACTTAGATGGTTTGCTGTATGTTCTTTGAGTTTATCTTTATGTAGGTGGAAGCTAATGACGCCGTAACAGTGGCTGGCATGACCAGGCCAAAGTTGCTCCCCCATGAGGTACTAGCGGAGCTTGCCATATCTACAGCAACAAAATTGCAATGTTATCGTGTAAGTTGCTTGGTTTTCTGAGATATCTTGTATTCAGTTGTTTGTTGTATTATTCTTCAAATTAATGTGACGGCTCATGTTGGTGGGATTACTAGAAGGATTTCTTCTGAATGAGATGATTTCTGGACATGCCTTTTCTTTTTCTTGTTTGTGGTAGTTTTTACGTAATTTCCTTACCATTGCTTCATTCCAGCAACTTGGTAAATATTTTAAACAATCTGCCAAAGCTTTGGAGCAGCAGGTTGTGCGGGAAGCCAAATTTTATGGTGCTTTAATCAGGTTAGAAACAGATACTGATTGTTAAATCATTCAATTTTTATAAATTATTATGCTAGAAGTATTGGATGGACCATTCCTCTGTCTTCATGTGCAATATTTCTTTGTTTTTTGTCATTTGCTCTTTTATCTATATTTATGCCTATGGCTTGAGCTTAGTAAGTATCAGAGTAGATATCAGTTTCAACAACTTGCTCCTTCATTTTATTTTCCTGACAAGCTAATAGATTGCAGCAAAACTGGAAAGTTAAACGGCAACGTGTGGCCGCAATTGCTCCTGGCAGTGAAGGTTTCACTATTGATCTTTTTGATAGTTCATTATATGATTCACCCATAGCATATCGGCCATCTTCTCTGTCTACCATTCGCATTGAACATGACTCAGCTGGCATGCTGGCTATAAACTTACCTCCAAATTCTTGCCGTTTTCTTCATTTTGGTTTTCTGGGTGCACATCCCAATAGTACTAGAAAGAAATCTAGTAAGATTAGAACTCGAAGTACTGTTGATCCTCAACATAAAGAGTCTGAGAAAGAATGCTTAAGTGATAATGAATGTGTGAAAGAAACACACCAACTACTTCGGGAAGTTCATCAAGCAATCTTTGATGAGCTGGTAGGTTGGCTTCTTTTTGGCCTTCTAATCTATGTTCATATTTTGATTTGACATCCTTACCTTATTTGGTTCATTTGTCTCCAGGTTTTTGATGCAATTAACCGTGAAGCATTCAGCCAATCTTTAGGAGTCAATGTAACTGGAATTCGTGAAAATTACCTGCAACTTAGCACAGGTCCTGGAACCTCTATATTTGTATCCCTTATACCACCTAATACTGATGCTGATGAAGAAAAAGCAGCGGTTGATGGTGAAAAGCTCCAGAGTCTAGAGACTGATGCTTTACCGCTGGAGTCATTTGATGTGGTGCCGGAAGAAAATTTTGAGGGTCCTACCAAGAAATCGGGTTTACCTAACTGTAGTAGCTATGAATTATATCTTAAGCAAATATTTCATGAGCATTTATTTTCAAGATCAAGGGATAAACTCCCTACAGCTGTTACTCGTGTTGCCAGCCAACTAGCAAAGGATACACCCAGTCTTCTTGGTCATTTTTGCATGTCTATGGCTCACAGAATTTTTGCAAACAAAGTTCTGATGAAGTTGGAAAGTGTGGTATGATTCTTGATGGGTCAATTAAAATACTTTCAAATGAGATGTGAACTTGTAGTTTTTCCTCACAGCATCTTTCTTTCGTTTGTGTAGGTTTGCAGAGTTCCATATATCCATTTGATATCTCATCCCACTTGGAGCTCTCGAACATCTTCATGGACAATCTTCATGAAGGTTCCTTCCTCTGTTCTACGTGGGAGCTCTCAACCCCAGGTAACAGATGCTCAAAGCATGAAGAATGTAATGAAATCGGAATTCCGCACCAAGGTTGCCGTGAATGATGATTGTATCAAAGTTGAAGCTGAATGTGCTCCTAATCTCGTGGGCCTGTTTAAAGGATGTTCTGACAGCATGTATTCCACAAACAAATATGACTGTGACTTGGCTGATCTCCCAGTGATAATTGTGCAGCAGGTATGTCACTCTGCTTAAGTTTTGTAGTTCAATAGTTAGGGAAAGCAATTACGAAGAGGAATAAAAAAACAATTATGAAGAGGATTTTTGATTAATGCAAATCAAACATAATTAGTTTGGTACCATACATTGTATGTTGTGTGTTTGATCCTCTAATATTTTGTTTGGGTATGTTGGTTCTCTTCTCCATGACTTCAGGAGTATTTCCTTTATGGTCTGGCTGTAAACTAGTAACACCTTATCCTTTACTGGGGAAAGTATGTTTACTCATTTTATTCTGAATGTTTTGGATAATTTGGAAGAAATTGTTTTTGCTAATTTCTTGGTGTGCACCTTTGTGATAGGTTGCAAGCCAGGTGATCCGATGGCTACACGAGGAAGCTCTTAAAGTTGGAATTAAAGCAATCCGAGATTTTTTATGCTTGCGCTTTGAGTTGGAACAGGGTGAAATTCTGAGCCTGGTGGCGCATGTGGACCCAGAAGATATGGAAGGATGCATCTCATGGTGGTTGGTAATGGAAGAGGGCCTGGCCGAGGAAAGGAACCTTCATATAGATGCAACGGATAGTACATCGGATTATAGGAGGTTCCTGGGCTACTTGCCTCTAGATGTGTTGTACTCAACGCTGATGGACTTGGTTAGTTTGTGCAGTGCTGCTGGGACGTATTAACCACTCTAAATTTAGGCTTGGCGCTGATGTATTAGTACTAGAGAATATCTTTCTATGGTTTTGCTTTAAATGATATGTATATCTGTTTTGTTAAATTACTGAAAAGATTTTTTGCAGTGATGATGTTTGGTTTCATATAGTTTCCATCCTCTTCTTTGCCTCTGCCCATCACTTTTCATTGCCACCACACATTTGAACAAGAAAAGCGGAATGATTAGCAGAAGGTTGAAGAGCCGAAGGAGGAGGATGCTAAAGTTCTCATTTGTTAAGGGTGTCATGATGGACCAGCTTAATTTTGTGAAACCTGTGATGGGCTTTGGCTGCACAAATCATGCACTTCACACCCACGAATTGCGTCCTCCTCCTCTGCACCTTCTTCTTTCATTATCCACAAATTCATCTTCCAAAGTTACAGGATTGATTTAGGGACATCGTTCAAACTTTAAAGTCGCATTTTTGTTTGTGAAGAATGTAGGAAGGAGCTTGAGGTTGGTTTTGTTTTTTGTTTATGTCCTTGGTCTAATGTTTTACTCAATTACTGAGGCTAAATCTCTACTTCCATTTTTATTAAGCATTAATGTTTTTAAAACGTAAAATTATTTTTTTATTAAGCATTAATTTTTCTCTGTATCGGCAGTTAATTTATAGACTCCACATAAGTAGTAACCATTCCAACGTTTGAATATTTGGTGTTTGGCACTGCAGCTAATCGTGAACATGTTGGCGGTGTCCAACTAAATATCAGACTAAAGAATATGCTCAATGTTAATAGTATAGGAATAAGAATATGCTCAATGTAAAAAAAAACTATAATCAATTTTTTTTTATAATTGCTCGATTAGATTTCTTTTGTTCATGTATCAAATCTCTAATAATATTTAAAGAACAGAGAAAAAAATTTAATCAATTTTAGAAGAAAAGATATGACTGATAGCTCTCTCTTTTATAGGAAAAGATAGTAAATTTTATTTCTAATTAAAATTACATTTTTTAATTATATTTAAAATCTAACTCTAACTCTAACTCTAACTATAATTTAATTTTAATAAATCAAATCTACGATATTTGATTCTTAAAGTTTTTTCATACTTTACAATAAGTTTAACTTAATTTTTCTCTTTTAAATTATTCTTTATATGCAACCTATTAAGTTCCTAATATGTTGACAATAGTTATAGAATTAGATAAATTAAAGCTTATTTATTTTATTTTTAATTCGTCTAGACAATTTATAATGATAAATAAAGATTGATATCTATTAATATATCTTATGATCACTTAAATCTTAGCAATGTCAAAATAATTTGACTTAATCTCTATATGCATGTTATAATGTATAATTTAATCCTTTTATTATTTAATATTCAATTGAAAATAGAAGTAAAGAATTAGCCTTTTTGGCCCAAAGCCTAATCGGGCTCAAACATACCCTTTTTTAATTAAGTAAATAAATAGTTTGTAAATTAAAAAAGAATGTTTAAAAATTTTATGGCATATTTTGTTATCTAAAAACTCATCTTTATTAAAAATTAGTATTCATTTCATTTTTATTAAATTAAAATTGTTAAGTTTGCTTTTGACTCTATTTGCTTAATTTTTTTAAAAACTAACGTCACTTTAAATTGTTATCTCTTTTTTTTTACTAATTACTATTCTCTTATCTAAGTCTAACAATAAAATGGTGCTTAGTTTATTCATAAGTCAAAACATGAAAAATAATATCAATTTATGAGTCTGTTTATGATACAAATATCACAGTAATATTTATAAAAATCATTTTATTATCAAAACAAAAGAACATTATAGTACTAATATTATCTAAATGAAAAAGAGATACAATTTACAAAAAGTCCCAAAATAAATTATCAATTACAGCTGAAGAGAGGAAACTAAAGTTAAGTAAATAGACAAAGATAATAGTATAGAACTTGAATAAAAACACACAAGTAAAGATTTATATCTTCAATTATAAAAAAATCAAAGCAATCACATAAAAATTGTAAATCCAGAAGCAAAGATTAAAGATAACAAACTCGTAGTAGAAGAAAGGGAATAACTAATTGTCGTAATCAAGATCATCAATAGTTTGCACCATTTTGTCTAGGTGTAAAAATATTATTATATAAAATATAAATGATTATACAACAATTGTACTAAATTAATATTCAACACATGATAATCAATAATTAAATATACCTGATTATACAACAATTGTACTAAATGAATATTCAACACATGATAATCAATAATTAAATATACCTTTATCATTAAATTTTTAAAAAATAAATTTTTAGTTAAAAGACTAGTCTCTGCACCAATACCTGTGTTAATATAAAAAGATAATATAATTTATGATTGTTAAAATTATTATGATAACAAAATCAATACATTATATAGAATAGAATTTATCTTTGATATCTTTATCATCTTATCAACTTCGGGCACACATAAGGGTTTTCACAGTATTAGGATGTAGTCAAGCATGATGAGAACTGATTATCCGTTCACTAGTATTAAAAGTAGACTCTGAAGTAATAATATATATTGGAATTACTAAGAGATCTTGTGCACTAGCATTAAAAGTAGACTTTGAAGTAATAATATATATTGGAATTACTAAGAGATCTTGTGCAATTACTTGCATGATCGAAAAACACTTTTATGTTTATTCCATCATAGCAATACATCGAACTCCACATCTTCAACTTTGGCCACAACACCTATCTCCAAATAGTTGTCTAACTTTGTCCTACTGTAAGAAGTTTGAGCCCTTTTTTCTTAGGTGAGTTTTACAAATGCCGATTTCACATTGGTCTTATATGAAGATGAACCTAATCCTAAACCAGAAGCCAGAGATGAACTACTGCAATATTAATTTTTGATTGATTTATTTTATTCTTATAAGAGTTATAAGTTTTAACTGCAACAATGTTGGACCCCGTTTCTGAAGTCCAACATTCGGAATCATAAAAGCATGGAGGACTCATCACCCAACTTAGAGATCAATACAATTGGAAAAGTTCCAATTAGAAGTTTAGATCGGCTACTTCGGTACACTTATTTCTCACGGTCTTAAGCTTCTAAAGCCTCCAAAACCATCTCATTTAAACCTCTACTGATCCAAAAAAACATCAAAATACTAAAGTATGATCAGTGAGATAACACCAGTTCATATGATTGAAGAACACACTCACTGTACCCGTCTCACTATTTTCACTTAATCTCTCTCCATACAATTCAGAAAGCTTCAAATTTTGGTGGAGATGAAGAGCAAGGTCTTATGAATCCAATAGTTCAAGATTCAAATCATTTGGATGTCTAGAGAAGAAGTTATGGCCAAAAGACTCTAACACATTTCTGCCCTTACTTGGAATGTACATGTCTCAGTACGAATGCCATAACCTTTTTTACAGATGTCGGATTGACTTCGTTTTTAGACCATTGGAAAGAGGACTTCGAGATCTACAATTTTTATGAAGACCTCAAAGGCCAATTCTGTCTTCTACCTTCTGTATCGTCTCATTTTCTATAGTTTGCTTTCTTCCGTCTGCTTTTCTATCGTCTGCTTTTCTTCTGTCTGCTTTCTTCCGTCTGCTTTTCTTCCGTCTGCTTTCTTCCGTCTGCTTTCTTTCGTCTACTTTTCTTCCGTCTGCTTTCTTCCGTCTGCTTTTCTATCGTCAACTTTCTTCCGACTGCTTTTTTACCCAGAACGTCTCTACTTACAAGAATCATAACTTTTGACTCCGATATTCAAAAATTTCATACTTTATACCGTTGGAAAGGTAAAAGAACGCTCTACAACTTTCTAGAAGGAATCAAAAATAATTTCAGTCTATAAAAAGGTCAAAGTTCATGACAATATGACTGTTTGTCTAACCCACTAATTACCATGAGGCAATTTTAGACAAGCGTTGGGTAGACGCTATGCAACAGGAAATTCAAGCTTTGGAAGCTAATGTCACTTGGAAGGTGGTTCTCCTCCCACCTGGTAAGCACCCTATTGGCTGCAAATGGGTATATTGAGTTAAGTATAACTCCAATGGTAGAGTTGAACAGTTTAAGGCACGGTTGGTTGCCAAAGGCTATAACCAGACGGAAGGAGTTGACTTTCAGGAGACTTTTTCTCCTATGACCAAAATGGTCACTATTAGGACTATTATTGCTCTTACTGCTTTGCATCATTGGCCTTTATATCAGATGGATGTGTATAATGCTTTTTTGCAGGGTGATTTGTCAGAGGAGGTTTACATGTCACTTCCTGAGGGATTTGGCAACCAGGGGGAGAACATGGTATATAGGTTGCTCAAATCTTTATATGGTTTGAAGCAAGCCTCTAGACAATGGAATTTAAAGTTATGTGATGCTTTAATTGCCAATGGATATGTTCAGAGTAAACATGATTATTCATTGTTTACAAAAAAAGAAAGGTTTCAAAAAAGAAAGGAAGTGATATAGTTATTCTTCTAATCTATGTGGATGATTTATTGATAACTGGAAGTAATGTTGTGATGATAGAAGACTTGAAATAGATTTTGCATAAGAATTTCAAAATGAAGGATCTGGGAGATTTTAAGTTCTTTCTTGGTATTGAAGTACTTCGATCCAAGTCTGGAATTATTTTGAATCAAAGAAAATATGCTCTTGAGTTAATTGAAGATGCAGGTTTAGGGGGAGCAAAACCTGCATTCACACCTTTGGAGCAGAATCAGAAATTGAGTTCTGTTGAGTATGATAAAGGCACAGAGTTGAAACTTGCTGATAAAGAAATGATAGATGTAGCCATGTATCAAAGGTTGATAGGGAGACTCTTGTATTTAACTCACACAAGGCTAGATATAGCTTATGGAGTACAACACTTGAGTCAGTTTATGTAGAAGCCAAAACATTCACATTATGAGGCAGCTTTAAGAATTGTGCGTTATGTTAAGAAATGTCCAGGGCAAGGAATTTTCTTATCTGCCAATGGACATTTGGAATTGTCTGCTTATTGTGATTCTGACTGGGCCTCTTGTCCCATGACTAGAAAGTCTATTACAGGATTCTTTGTAAAATTGGGAGACTCATTGATTTCATGGAAGTCAAAGAAGCAGAGCAAGATTTCTCGATCATCAGCAGAAGCTAAGTACAAGAGCATGGCCATTATTACTGTTGAGTTAGAGTGGTTATCAGGATTGCTTGAAGAACTGGGAATTAAGAGTGAAAGACCGGTTGTGTTATACTGCGATAGCCAAGCAGCCTTGCAGATTGCAGCAAACCCTGTATATCATGAAAGGACGAAACACATCGAAATAGATTGCCACTTTGTACGTGAGAAAATTCAGTGTGGATTAATTCAAACTCAGCATGTTTCTACCAATGAGCAGATTGCAGATTTACTTACTAAAGGTTTGGGAGTACATCAACATGAGTATCTCTTGTCCAAGTTGGGTGTTAAAAATGTATATGAACCCCCAACTTGAGGGGGAGTGAAGAAATAATTAGTAATTTAATTTGTTTATTAGTAGCTGTTATAAGTTAGTTAGTTTTTGTATTTGGGCTTTTGTGTATATAGTCCAACTATTTTGTACATAATAGGAGAGAAGTCCAGAAGAGCAATTTTTGACTCTGGCTCACCAAACTAAGTGTTCGTCTCCTCTACTCTCATTATCTTTGCTCTTATTATCTCATCAACGACTATATTTTAACACAATATTAATTGAATCAAATTATTTGCTTGGATTTGATTATGATCCACCAATTAAGATACCCCCAAAAGTAACCTGTTTCTTATAAAATTTTTTGTTTAATATTTTTGGTAGTTTTTAAGACCATCATCATATTTTCAAATAAACATTATGTCATATTTATAGATAATGTCAATTTGTTAACTGATTATTAACGGTTAACAAACAAAAGATCACATCTTAAACTTATCAAGTGTGTTTATTCGTTGTCATCTCTTACTCACACATAATGAGTTTTGATATATGATTTTTGCATGTTCTCATAGTTGTCCAATAACTCATGCGACCAGTATACAAGCAGGGCACGTAGTCATATATTTGTTAGGAATAGATGACATCTCGATTAATGAATCAATTTTTTAGTAGATTTTGTATGCTATGCCCTAAGTCATATCTCACATTTCAATATCCTTTGATCTCATTTGTTTTATCGTGTCATAAATTTATTCAATTCTATTACATAAAGTCCATAGCCACCTTTGAATACCAACTTTTTTTTATGCGAGTTAACAATTAGAAAATGACCTTCTTTTATTCTCAATTCCCTTGAATTGAATTTAGTTTGCTTTCCTAAAATTGTCCTATAAGATCATATCAAATATAATTTTCTACTAATATTCTAAAGTAGCAAATTTTGAATTTAATTCTTAAGAATTAGATAAGAGTCCTAAGGGTATATTAAGAGATTCACTTAACCTCGAGGATGTCTCACAATGTAAGTTGAGATCTTTAGACTTACATTAATCCCTTTTATAATTGTTTCTACACACATGGTAAGAGTGATATACTATAGTATCATCTCATATTAATTAGGAGCGTATGTATTTGATAAATGTAATATCATATAGATGGTAGTTCAAACATGCTAACTTGAGTTCACTTATTACTCTTAGCTTTATCTTACCAAACTCTTATATGGTAACTTTAGATAGATATGGTGTAACATCCCGGTTCCAGCGGGAAGGGTGAAATGGGAATTTTGAGTGATCAGTGAGGGGTTAGAAATGCTATTACATATTCATACCTTATGTGACATATTTGTATT
>JANIHZ010000003.1:52527955-52546816 GCA_027478365.1 Erythroxylum rufum | reverse complement strand
TATAGTATATTTCAAACACCTAATACACATGTGACCATCTACTCCATATGTGTAGGTAAAACCAAACCAATAACCACATACTCCATTTATTGTGTTAGGTAAAACCAAAACTAATAACGTACACTGACTATTAAATGGTGCATCTACAATTAGTGGCACACCATATTATTTCTATCTTTTATAACATAATCCATAATTTTTGTAATTTTGTTTTTTTTTTCTTATATTATTTTCATATGTGCCATATCTTCGATAATGCCATCTCTCCAGCAGATCTCCCAGGGCCGAAACGTTATAAAGAGGCAGCCGTTTCAAATTTTGATGAGAAGTGTATCAGCCGTCTTGAGATTTTTGAGGTATGTATAGTTTTAGTCTTTCACTGTTTTGGTAATTAACTTTCTGTTTTCAGTTCGTTGAGTTCTTAACACCTGGAAAAGGAGAGACTTTACCTTTCATTTCGTTTCTTGTTACCAAGTGGTATGCTTTACGTAATGACCATTTGCAAATTCCAAGTCTTTATCCGTTTTCCACATTATTAACCTACTATTTACCATGCTTGTGATGCTATCCAATGTTCCTGCAAGAAATTTATATGTTTAAAATCGAAGCGCATTTGAGTAACGATTGCCTTTCTTTTGTCCCCTTTTGAATTTGAAAAGTATAATGTTCCTGCCCCATATCTGTTTGATAAAAGTTCTAAACAAACTCCACCTGGTTCTTATTTCTTGTTTCAAGATACTGAAATGCCTTTTTTCTTACTGTCATTTCCGAAATGGATAGTTTGTTTTGACTTACTGATCTCAGATTGACTCTTTTACCATTTTATTCTTTACCTGCCTGATTACGTATTTTAAAAGAAATAAAAAGGATTGAATCGTCTATTGTGATTCTAATAGCATCTTCTGTTCGGGTAAGGAAGGAGCCTAACTCTAAACACGTGAAGAGCCCATTTCCAAAAACAAGTGCTGCTATTTGTGGTCTCTCTTTGAGCTGCATTTCCACTCACCCTCTTTGAAATTGAAGGTCGTAACCATGCCAAGTTCTCAATCCATGCATAGACTTTCATCACTTATTCGCTTCCAACTAACTCGTAACTTCTCTTCCTCATCTTCCTTTCCTGCCTTTGAGCCCCCTCCCCTTGGCCCCCTTCGCAGGGTCGTGGTCACTGGTAACCATCCTTTCTCACTAGCTCAATACATATGTATATTCATACAGGTACAAACACGTGTAAAAGTATATACCTATAACTGGATAAGTTGTTGCAGGTTTGGGCATGGTAACACCTCTTGGATGTGGGGTTGAGGTGACGTGGGAACGTCTAATAGAGGGAAAATGTGGAATAAGGTCTATAACAACCGATGATCTCAAAATGGATACATTTGATAGAGAGACCCAGTTGCTTACTTTCAATCAGTTGAATTCTAAAGTCGCTGCAGTAGTCCCCTGTGGGACTGGCTCCGGTGAATTCAATGAGGAGTTATGGCTTAATCCTAAGGTACAATAAGAAGAGAGATAAGAGAAAAGATTTTTTTCCTTTCATATCTGTCTTTGTTTTTTATGAAAAATTTAAATTGATTTATAATAACATATCTGTCTTTTTTGCATAGCATTTATTTGCATCTTGTCATGTCCAGTATGCATTACACATATATATCCATTTCTTGTCCGTCACTCAGAAATAAATGTATATATCTATGTCCTTTAAGAAGATATATATCACTCCAAACGGTTGTTTTTGGCTGAAAGGTGAATTTGCTCCACTATTACATGTTTTCTATCTTCTCCTTTTTTTTTTTTCCCCTTCTTGTTGTGGACAGTAATCTGTATTCTTTAAAGATCAATAGTTAGAGTTAATGAGAAGAATGAGAAGAAAAACTAAAGTGAAAGTTGTACTTCCTACCTATTATGCTGGAGCATTATACTTGGAGTGGTGAAGGAATGTATACTATCTTAGAATTGTCAAAGTATATGTATGTTTGTTAGCCAAACACCTTGGTCATATTGTAATGGGTACTCATTATAAAGTCTGGTTTTTATTCCTCTTTGGATTTCCAGGTAGAATCATGATAAATAAAAAAATATCACCCAAAGAAAGAAGAAGCTTTTCAAACATCTCATTGTGCTTTTGGTTGCAAAGACAGAGTTTGTGGGTCCTGCAAAATATCCCAAGTAATCCATGCAGGTTTAGAATCTGTTCCCACGTTTCATTTTGGAGGTCTTGAAAACCCATGAATTGTGATATAGGTAGGATTATTTGTCCAACTAGGCTTTTTACGGTGAAATATATTGATTTTACTTTTCTGTATTGCTTTTTCCAAGCAAGCCTACTTCCCTCTTGCGTTGATTCCCCAGCATTTATGTGTTTTGCTGCAATGATTGCTGATTCACATATAATTTTTCTACCTTGTGCAGTTTACATATAATGTTATAATCCATGTTTCTTAGCAGCATCGGTCGATTGCAAGGTTTATAGGGTATGCATTATGTGCAGCTGATGAAGCTCTAAATGATGCCAAATGGATGCCTACTAGTGTGGAACAGAAAGAAAGAACGGTAATAATTTTTTGTCATACATTTTCTGTCATATACTGCAGATTATAGTAACTGAATACCTATTCTGTAATTCTTTAATTAAGTTGATTTTCTATGGCATGAAGAATTTCAGGGTGTCTCTATTGGTGGAGGAATTGGAAGCATAACTGATATCCTAGAAGCTTCACAAATGATATGTGATAAGGTAACTTTTAACATTCTTCCAGCTTTCTCTTGAAATTAAAAAGGAACATCTAGTTACATTGGATTATGTCCCCACATTCGTGGAATTTTTTGGTTTCTGAGCTAAACCCTGATGATGTTCTTATGTTTTCGGAAATGACATGTTCCCTTGAAGATAGTTACTTGCATTCTTTTTATTTCAGCGAACTCGTCGGCTTAGTCCATTTTTCATTCCTCGCATATTGATCAACATGGCATCTGGTCATGTAAGCATGAAGTATGGATTCCAGGTAGGTAGATAATTTGTTTGTATTTGCCGAATGCATCTTTTCATAAGCTAAATATATCATTACTGTATGATCACCTATCCTACTTGACACCATAAATGCACTGATTAAAGGATTTTGGTATCTGATCAAATTGAGCAATTCTCTTGATGTCACATCGTGTAGATAAGATAAAGTCATCCTTTTTAATTTTAAATGGTTCAATTTTGGCTAGAACATGGAAAAATTTTATGATATGATAGGTAAGTTGACTGATGAGCCAATTAGAGTTGAGTAGCACTAATCTAATGGTGTTCATTTTCTGTGAACAGAAGCCTGCAGTTTGTACTGCTAAGTTCAATTACGTTAATCACTATTTTTCCTTTTTTTTTTTTTTGCAAATTGAAGGATATTTTTCCACTATGCATTTGGCATGTCTGTATACTCCAGTCTATTTTTTCTGCATAGGGGCCAAACCATGCTGCTGTAACAGCTTGTGCTACTGGTGCACATTCTATCGGTGATGCTGCAAGGATGATTCAGTTTGGAGACTCAGATGTTATGGTAGCTGGTGGCACAGAATCTTCTATAGATGCATTATCAATAGCAGGATTTTGCAAGTAACTATTGCAGAGAAATTTACACTTGTCTGAACAGTAGCTCTTTATGGAGGAATTCTATTATGATGCAGTTTCTTTATAAAAGAGCACAATGCACCCAAAAAGATGCAATATGTAGGAGGGCTTGTTGTTAATGGCTCCTTGATAGTTTTAAACCATACCATCTGCTGTCTAGTTCATGAAACTTGGAAGCAATGATGAGGTTTTAAGGACATAAGATTTGCTTGATGTGTTGCTTAATAGTAGTTGATGGTCATATTTCCTTTACTGTATTCCTATATCTATAAAGTCCTCATAGATGAAAATTTTCTTTATCTTGTAAAACTGAAAGAAGTTATCAAAAACTTTAAGATTCCTATTATATCTAACCCCTTTTTAATTTGCTTGAGTGTAAATTATCAAATTTCTAAAAACTGTCAAGCTCTCACATATGAATTTTCTAGGCCACTAGTAATCACGAGCTTGAACTTAACCATTTAGCAATTCAAATCTTTTGGCTTGCGATCACATGATTGTAAGTTTGGATCTTTAAGGTGGCATGTCGTGCAAGTTTGAACATACTTCTTGCTTGAAATAACATGCTATCTCCATATTTCCCTTCATAAGACCTCATCTAGGTAGGATCATAGCTTGGTGAGTCGTAATTTCAATGCTCTGTGCTTAAAATTTGAGAGATTTTCAAGCACATAATATATTCCAAATCATACTCCATTTAATTTCACTTAGGTCCATAGTGTGGCTTGTGATTATTATATGTTGCTTATGCTATTTGCATACTCTTACATGTACTCTTGGCAGAGATATATTGAGATTCTATACTATATTCATTTGATTGATGGGCCTTTCTGGCAGGCTTGCTAACTTTTTGACTGAAAGACTGCCCTTTCATGTGGCAGGCTTTTTATAGTTAAGCTTCTGTGACATTGGATTTTCTTGCATGAAGTAATTCACCTGGTACTTTCCGATTTAACGTTACATTTCAGGTTGAGGGCCTTAACTACAAAGTACAATTCCATGCCCCTAGAGGCATCACGGCCATTTGATTGTGGTAGAGATGGATTTGTGTAAGTATGCTTGTTTAGCAATTTTAGTGTTCTTATATGCCCATTTCCTCTAGTTCTTGCTGACATTTAGCTTTCCTTGGAGATCAGAATTGGTGAAGGTTCCGGTGTCGTGGTATTGGAAGTAAGTTTGGATATTTATTCATTGAAAATGTTCATATGTTTCATGCACATAGATGATTTTTTCCCCTTGTCCTTATCAAGGAACTTGAGCATGCAAAAGAAAGAGGAGCAAAAATTTATGCAGAAGTTCGAGGTTATGGGATGTCAGGTTGGTCATTGGAACATGACTAAATTAAAAATTCCTGCATATCATGCTTTTAGTTCTTCCTTTTACTTAGTGTTATTGCTAGGTGATGCATATCACATAACTCAGCCACATATGGAAGGAAAGGGAGCTATTTTGGCCATGACTCGTGCATTAAAACAGGCAAGCAAACTATGTTATCAGTCTGATTTTCACTATTATTAATTCTCAAGAGAATGTAGCCTGCTTGAATGGGTTTTTCCTTGAGTTGCACAGATACGTTTGAGGATAAACTGGTAAAATGTTAGAAATAATTAGTCCAGCCCTGCTAATGTTGACAGCACATTAACTTAATAAAAATTTGCACTTACATTTCCTGAACCTTCAAGTGGAAATAGTCATTTGTAACATGATTTCCTTGTCATTGCAGTCTGGTCTTCATCCAAGTCAAGTGGATTACATAAATGCCCATGCTACATCAACACCTTTGGGTAATTCTTTCGGATATTTACTTGTTTTTTCTGTCTATACAATTATGCAATACCTTTAAAATGTACTTGTTGAACCTATGCATATGCGATTCCTATTGCGGGATTCTCCTATTCAGGTGATGAAGTGGAAGCCAGTGCCATCAAAAATGTATTCTCTGATCATACAACTTCAGGTGCCTTGGCATTGTCATCGACAAAGGTAAAATCTAGTCATCCGTATTTACTTTTGAGGATGAAAAGGATAGAAATTCCGTTGGTTACTGTTTAATACACTATAGCTAAATTTACTATCTCGGAAGGATAAAACCTAGGTGTCTAACGATTCTGATGCTAGAGGTGGTCAATTTCCGATCCTGCCTACGGCATTGATAATGTGATGTTAATTATGAACTAACTAAATATATCTAAGGATCATTATGGAATGATATAATGCTTTTTGAGATTTGCCAGTGCCAGGAAGGAGGTATGCAGATGATGCTTATATAATTCTTTTAATTGAAGGCTAACTAAATAGTGGATAGATGAGTACCCAGACGGGGAAAGGCTGACTTATCATTCAAAGTGGCATCCATTTATACATGGAACGTTTTTCTGTTAGTTATTATTTGCTATAACCACCATTCATGCTGATCTTAAAACCAGATGTTCTGTTTATTATGTTTTGGTATTGCAATATTTTCAGGGTGCCATAGGTCATCTCCTTGGAGCAGCTGGTGCTGTTGAAACAATTTTCACAATTTTAGCAATATACCATGTAAGCTATTCTCATGGTGGGTTTACCTTAAAAATAGTAATTAAATCATTTCTAGATTGAATTATGCTTGATGCCTAGTTTTGCTACCTACCGATGATGATTTCTGGTGGCAATAATGCTCTTCTTCTCAGGATTTTGAATGAAGTAATCCAGTGAATATCTGAATTAAAATTTCTCACAAGTTGGATTGAACCCAGAACTTTTCGTGTTTGATTGTCATTTCTTGTAGTTTGCTTTGCATAATTGGGTACAATAAGACCTGTCACTTCTTTTCTCTGTTAGGCCATACTTGTCTACGAGGTTAGTAAATATATATTGGAAATCTTGGTGTGATGTTGCAGGGAATTGCACCATTGACTCTTAACCTCACTAGACCGGATCCCATATTTTCAGACAAGTTTATGCCATTGACTGCCTCAAAGAAGCTGCCAATAAAAGCAGCTTTGTCAAACTCTTTTGGCTTTGGAGGAACGAATGCATCATTGCTGCTGGCCTCTGCCTTTTAGAACAGATTGACTAGATGTGCTGTAATCTTGGCTGCTATAAATTTTATTTAACTTATTAAGTAAATCTGCAGAATCGCCGTGGCTTGTAAAATTTCAGGACAATAAAGAAGAATGATTGTGGTGTTCTAGATCTTTTAACATCCAACTCCTCAGATATATTCTTTATTTGCAAAATTTACCTATGTCTTGCCCGAATGTATAAATCTCACACAGTGAAGCTTCCGTAGCTGAATTGTTGAACATGTCTAAGTAGGGAATTTTCCTGATGTCCCGTAACATTTATATGTAGCTGCTCCTGGCTGGTTCTGTGGATGCAATTAACATTTATATTCATATATTAAGAATCTGTAAATTTTTAAAGAAAAAAGCTATGGCATCGAAGAGTGGTGACCTTCCTTCCCATCACTTTTCCCCATTCTTTCTCTTCCCTAAAATATGAAGCTGCAGCCAACTAGGCAAAACAAGCCATTGGTTGAAACCGAGCCTAACCATGGAGGTGGGAACATCCATTTTAATGGTCTTGGTGGTGTTCTTGCTTATGCATTTGGTCCAGAAGATAGCATACACCTGAGAGCCAATTGGGTAGGCGGAGTAGAACAAAGTACTGGTCCATAACACTGACGAAAGCGCTGTCATGTTCCTATATTGGAACTGGTGAGTTAGCATCTTGAACGGTGATGATATTTTAGGAATCAAAACTTTGTACCATTCAACAAATGATTAATGGGACAATTGTAAAAAGCTTATGAATTATACCTATTTTATCAATTATATTACTATATTTTAAGCAAAAACAAACTATCAAAAATAAATTTAAAATAGTATAATTTTATTTAAGACAAACATGCCTTAAACCTCCTGATACGTTCTACCCTCTCTTTTTTTTGGGTACGTTCTACCATTTTTATCAACATGGCACCTCATTTAACTTGGGTTTTGGAATCATTTTCATTTTTCATGAATTCACATTTTCAACTAAAACAAAATAAATAAAGTTAAAATTAGGATTCTTCAATCTTGTTTTGATTAAGTATATAAAAGTCTTATTAATCTCTATGAAAAAAAGAATTCAAGAATATTCGAGGAGATAGTATTGCCAATTAGATGCACGGTTTTCTGACAGAGAGTCTTATCGGCATCTAAGCTGAATAATACCTTTTCAATATCCTATATGTTGAATTGCATAAAGAGGAAGACTACTTGTTCCTGAGAGAAACATAAAGATATAAAGCAAGCAACATCTGTGAGAGAGTTCGAAATATTTTACTGGATTACCTAAGAAGCTTTGAAATAATCATTCAGTAGGTGTTCAATAGCTTTTTGGCTGGAATATTTTATTCCAGTAGGATCTTTGATAGAGCAAATCTTATTGGCATTTCTCCGAATGAGGATTCCATTATAACAGAACTTGGTGCTAAGGTCCCCATCTTTTAGTGAAAAATTCTGTGGATTTCTATCTTACCAATGAGTTCTAAGCTTTAGAGTTATAACCAGAATGGATAGAAATTCCTTCTTATGTTGTTTCAAATGATCATTATGAAGATTCACATTGAGAATTTCCTAAGCTAAATTTAGAACTTTCCTGGCCTCATTGATATTAGTCTCCAAGTTATTCAAGGAATGACTCTTGAGTCTTTTGAGTTCTTTAATAACTTAAGTTTCTTCATACATTTGAAAGCCTCGAACTCTTGACCTTGAAAACCTAATCATCTCAATACTACCTCATCAAACTCAGATGCATCCGACATATAATTATTAAACATGAAAGGTGTATGCCCTTTCTATGGCTACCTAATTTAGGATAACTTCTACTAGTGAATGATTTGAGCACAAAGGGTTATTAAAACTTGCCCAGGCAATAGGAAGGTCCAAGAACCATGAGAGGTTAACCTTGGGTCTATTAAGTTTTTTTTCTAGTGAATCAATTGTCCTTTTACTTAATGTTCCAAGTAACTTTTACTTATTGTTCCAAGTCAAGGCCACAATCTGATAGACCAGATTTATTGATACATCTATAGAAGTCTTCCTACGAGGAAGCCTTGTGATTCATATGGGCATTTATTTTGTGACTAAACCAAGTGCAATTGAAATACTTCAAGATGAACTAAGGTATGGATCTATTCAAGCTAATATTAGTAATATCTAACCAAAGAAGCTGTCTAAGAGACAATATTTTAAGCATGTGAAATTGACTACCATTCTATCCATATAATGAGAAGAGGTAAATTCAATGTGAAGTATATGATCAATATTCCAAGAGGATTCAATCTTCACTTACTGAGTATTAAAAGCAGCAAGAATTCTGCCATTAAAATGAGGTTGGTGATTAGTAAGTAAATTCTATTTCTTGTCTAAAACCCATGAAGTTGCACACAAGCGATTGGTTTTTATTTTGGTCTCGAGCAAAATTTCTTAAACTGAATAAAGTCTCTAATAACATGTTGCTTGGAGGACAATTCATTCTTCTCATATTCTAGGCTACGACAGACATAAGTTGGAGGTTAAAAAGGCGCTAATTTAGGCCTTTTTCTCAATCTTTCTCCTGGCTTTCTTGTTTGACATAGAAGTCAAATAAGTTGATGCTAGTAAATGGTTAGATGGTAGATTCTCGTTGAAGAAAACCTGAGGGTCATGAGTTGTACTAGAGGTTTATGCTATCATAGGAAAGCTCATCCTTGGCAAGCTAGGGTGTTAGGGTCT
The DNA here is from genome assembly GCA_027478365.1 of Erythroxylum rufum. NCBI lineage: Eukaryota > Viridiplantae > Streptophyta > Magnoliopsida > Malpighiales > Erythroxylaceae > Erythroxylum > Erythroxylum rufum. The sequence goes on along the minus strand of JANIHZ010000003.1, from coordinate 52,537,456 downwards.
AATTGTTCCACATCGGTAATAAAAGAGATTGATGTAAGGTTTATAGGCTTATGGGCTCTCCCACCCTTCAAGCTAGCTTTTGGGGTTGGTTCTCTCATAAGACCTGTAACAATTGATATCAGAGCTAACACCACTCCTTCAAGTCCTCGTACCATGCCCACAGGTGGTGATGCCGACATTGCAGTGTTCACCTAGGGCTAGAAAAGGTCTAACGCACAGCCAACCTGTAGGTATGTGGATAGTGACGCCGGTATAACAGCATTTGCCCGGGGCTAGAAAAGGTCTAGCGCATAGCCAGCCTGTTGGTGCCTAGGCTGGAAAGCATGGTGAGATGTTACGGTCTAATTGTTCCACATTGGTAATAAAAGAGACTGATGTGGGATTTATAGGCTTATGGGCTCTTCCATCCTTCAAGCTAGCTTTTGGGGTTGGTTCTCCCATAAGACTTGTAATAATTGTGGGATGTTATGATCTAATTATTTCATATCGGTAATAAAAGAGACTGATGTGGGGTTTATAAGCTTATAGGCTCTCCCACCTTTTAAGCTAGCTTTTGGGGTTGGTTCTCCTATAAAACCTGTAACAATTGGTATCAAAGCTAATACCACTCTTTTAAGTCCTTGTTTCACACACACGGGTGGTGACGCTGACATTGCAGTGTTCACCTGGGGCTAGACAAGTTCTAGCGTACAGCCAACTCGTGGGTACGTAGGTGGTGATGTCGGTATAGTAGTGTTCGCCCGAGGCTAGAAAAGGTCTGGCGCACAACCAGCTCGCCAGTACCTAGGCTGCGAAGTGTGGTGGGATGTTACGATCTAATTGTCCAACATCGGTAATAAAAGAGACTGATGTGAAATTTATATGGGCTCTCCCACCCTTTAAACTAGTTTTTAGGGTTGGTTCTCCCATAAGACCTATAACACTGGGGTTGCTTAAGTAGAAGGAGGCTGTAGTATCTATTTAGTCTCCCCCCCTTGCTTAACCTTATGATCACCTTTTTTTGCTAGTATTTCACTTGACTTGGTAACTGTAATAACTGGGAAACTTTGAGTTTTTATTTCTATACCTGAGTCCAACGAGGGAGTAACTGAGGCATTATTCAATAGTTCATCATGTTCGCAAAAATTAAAAACTTTCTCAGAAGCTTTTCGAACCTTAGTAGGATTTGATTTAGTTAGTTTCCATTAGTGGCTCATTAATATTTCAGCTTGAATAAGCTTTCCTTCATCATTTAACTCGAGACTTCTTATACTATCAAGCAGCTCCTTCTCAAGCTTGATTTTTAGGCAAATTCTTATGTAGCATATCTTCTTTAGAGTTTTTGTATTTTTATAAATACATATAAGTCTTCCAAATGCCTTAGAAGGTAACTTAGTCTTTTTGTTGACCAATACTCCAATAGAAAACTATGAAAATTCACCTCTAAAGGAGTATACTTTTGTTTCATCTTCTCCATCTCCAATCATATACACCATTTTATAAAAGAAAAGGTTTACTTCTCACTTGCTAAGGTCCCATTTCCAAAATCTTGATCAAATTCACCTTACTAATTTAAAAAAGAATAATGTATTTTCATTTATAAAAGTGTTCTCTAATTCATATTTGTTCTAATATGTAACCGTCCACTTTTACACCAATAGAAATATAGTTTATTTTTAATGAAATACTTTACCTGAATGGAGACCACTTAGAAAAACCCCGATTTGAGTACCTTAACAGGTGGTGCAATTATTAGCATAAACAATGGGAGGGAAATATATAAGGATCTCAAATGGTGATTCATCCGTGATAACCTTAAACCAAGAGTGCTTATAGATAGAAAGGGGGTGTTAAGGGACTAAGGCCGGGGTGGGAAAAGAAGAAGAAGCATTTGGAAGGGGAGTCCAAGAACAAACTAGTTAGGGAGAAGACAACAAAACTAAAGGGATGGATATAAGACGAGGAGAGGAAGAGAGAAAGGTGGCAAGGAAGAAGGGATGCGACTTAGAGTGAAAGATGACAAAGGAAGAGAAAAGGGAAACTATAATGAAAAAGTAGACAATGCAAAGATGAATGAGGCAAAGGAGGGAGAGTCTATGTTGAAAACAAAAATAAACTAAGTAAATATTTATGAAGGAATAGTCATTAGACAAATGAGTTACTTAAAAAGGAAGGCTAAAAGGAATTGATGTATCAAATGTTGATGAACAGTAAGACAAGAAACAAAAACTAGCTAGTAAAATAGAAATCAAATGACAAGCAACTTCTATATGTTGGATGACATGTAATGTAGTGAAGACAAGTATAGTCACTCGTAAATACAAGTAGCTTTTGAAAAACAAAACATAAGAAAGAAAATAAAAAGAGAGATAAGGAAAACAAAATCAACTAATTAAATAGTGAAGATATTCCAAAAGCATAAGAAAACATCAAATCTGATATCAGTATACCATTTTGTCATCATCATAAGGGTTGTGACAATAAGGAACCCAATCGTCTAAAGTCACTTTCAATTTAAGACCATCCAAATTTTCATTACATTTACAAAAATAAGATCGACACTTTAATAAACCTACACCAATTATTTTCTAAAATACCTGAAACTCTGTAGGCATCAACATTGAAGTCATCAAAGAGTCTCCAACAAATAAAGCTCACAGTCACGTTAGATTAAGTTATCAAGTTATGACCCTCACGTGATGAAGAGTGGATTTGATCGCTTATAATGGCGTTATTTAATGTCCTATGAAGTTAACCATCTTCCATTTCCTAGTCCATATGCTCATCATGTCTTCTAAAGCAGTGATTATATTTTAAAGGTGTTAGAAATCCATCACCGTTTGGTTTCCTGTGGCAATTAAAGGGACAAATAGACAAAGTTGAAGGAATCGGTAAGCTCCATAAATACCTCCAATTGTTTGGTTACTTAAAAGGTATGAGAAATCATCAAACGTCCATCAACATGAGGTCCATAATGAAAGTTTCCATGCCCTTTACTCATTCTTAGGTTGTAAACCCACATGGCCACCTTTAAAGCACAATCTTACTTACGAATGAAGGATGGTCAAGGAAAGATGCATAAAAGCCGGTGTATGATGCTGTATAATTATGGGCTTACGCTACTCTTTTTAGGTTCACTGGCTGATGTGAAGCGAGCTTCGAATATAGAGACCATGGAGAGAATCGACAAAATGGGCATACTAATTGTAGCCTTACGTGAAGTTGGTCATGCTCTAGAATTCAGAAATAGCACCAATAATAACATTGTCATGTAAGGTCCAAAATATACGCAGTCGTGTCATAGATCGTGTCTTATACACGAAGAAGGAAATAAGATCAGTCGGACATGATACTATGTCTTGGTATGCAAAGAAGTAAGAGTATCCATGACATAATAACATGGACATATCAGGGACCATGTCGTATTATGGAGAAAGGCAACAAGATCCACGAGCTTAACAATCAACCTTATCTAAAAGTACATTTTTGGTAGATTTTAAATTCTTGAAAAGAATTTAAAACTCACTAGAGCCTTTGTTAAATCAGGTTAGGGCTTGGTAAAAGGAATATTTGAGTAAAACTGTACTGTTTAAGGTTTACATATAAATGTATTATTGTAAAACTAGTTTGATATTGTAACTGTTGAACCAAGGGAAACTACGATCTATATCTTGATGATAATAAAACATAAGTACCATTATTGAGCTCTGTCTTTCTATGAAAGTAATATAAAAGTAACAGTGGCCATATATAAATCAAGTTACATCTTACCAAAACATTAGAGAAAAGCTGAAATTAAACTATTTTAACCAAAATCAAAACCAAAGAAGAACAAAATCAACAAAATTATAAATGAATATATAATGTTTATTGTAATTTCTACTAAGTTTCTTTGACACTTTTTAAGCTCATTATGTATAAATACCTCATCATTTTAACTCATTACATGATTCTTTTCAATTATAAAGAAGAACTAAAGATTTGGTCTTGAACATTAAATTGATGTTTGGAAAATATTTTAAAAAGTGTTTAAGTCAAATTTGCATTAAGAAGATTAAATTTGAGCATTTGAAGATGTTGGAATCATGATTTTGAGTGTATTTATTAACTAACATAGGTTAATGGTTGAATAATACAAGTTAAAGTTGTCAAAAATGTTTACTGAGACTATGTAACTCAAACATTGATCAACCAATATATTGTTATAGTCAACCAATATCCTAATAAAATACACATTTGTCAACCAATAGACAGTAATAGTCAACGATGCTCCAATAGCTAGAAAATTTGTGCATTTGTTGCACATTGTTCTACCAATGTATAATAGTGGTTGACCAATATATAGTAACTGGCCATTAACAAAGACTAGTTCTTAGTTCTAACAGCTAGTTTGAGTCCCGAAACCTAGAAATAAATGGTTATTTATTAGTTTAGACATGGAAATATATTTAGGTGTTATACAAACACATCTCAAAAAGTTATTCAAAGATTTTGTGATTATTCATTGTTGCATTATAAACTGAGTGAGCCTTTAGGTTATCAAAGTGATCAATCAAGGCCTTTTGAGATGTAAATTTATTTATGATTGTGGTTACTTTTTTACTAATGAAAAAACATATTATTGTAAGAAGGTTCCTCTTTGCCTTATTGAAGGAAGAGACTTAGTAGAATTCTAAGAGTGCCATGGAGAGTAGACATAGGTAATTAAGGTTGCTCTCCGAACTATCATAAATTGGCTTGCCTTTCTTCTGTTATATACTCTTTAAATTATTGTTTGATTATATGATTAATTTACATTAAGATATTTATTTATTTCATAATATATTAATCATCATTTGATTACATTCATTTGATAAAAATAATTATTTAGATTCACTAATACTAAATCTCCCTCCTTCAAGGGTGTCATTAGGGACCAATAAATGATATAAGAGCAGATTTCTTAAATTAATATTTTTAAGAAAATCTAAAGTAAATATCAAAATGACATACTTAGGGTCATTATCATGCTCGGCTAACTAAGAGAGATAAAACCAGACTCCTTTCTTTAATGGTAATGATATCTTCATTTAAAAAACTAGGATGAAATTTTTACTAATGATCGAAAGTGTTGACATGTGGGAAATAATCTTAAATAACCCTTTCACTCCCATAAAAGCCATAGATGATAAAAAGGTTCCTAAACTAAAGGAATAGTGAGATTCATAATCTAAGAGACTTATTTCTTTGAATAGTAAAGCCATTCATATATTATTTGGTGCATTACTTAGGAATGAATCTAATAAGGTATCTATATGCTTAATTGCTTAAAAAATTTGGCTCACACTTAAAGTCACGCATGAGGGTACTAATCAAGTAAACGAAAGTCAAATAAGTATGATAATTCATCAATATCAAGTATTCCAAATGAGACATGATAAAAGTATATCAAGCGTGTATTCAAGATTCATTAATATTATTAACGTTCTTAAAGATTTACGCTAAAGTTTAAATGGTGAGAAAGTTGCTCAGTTCACTTCCAATGGCTTGGGAAGCCAAAATGATGCCAATATAAGAATTTAAGAACATTATAACATTACCATTGAAAGTGCTTATTAGTTTATTAAGTATTTCCTTATCTACGATATGAGGCTTAAAGAAATATAAGAAGTGATAATGACACCAAAGAAAAGGAACCTAGCATTTAAAGCCTAAACGGAGGAAGATGAGACATCCTCAAGTAGAAGCAAAGTTGAAGACATTTCACTCATCATTAGGAAATTCAAGAAGTTTTTTAAAAGAAAGAATATCTTAAAAAGATGTAAGGCTAATTCAAAATATAAATTCTTTAATATTATTTGTTTTGAATGTGGTAAATCTAACTATATAAAGTCGCAATGCCCTCTTCTCAAAGACGATAAAAAAATATAACAGAAATAATAATAAGAAGAAGAGGGACAATAAAAAAAGGCTCTCAAAGCATCTAACTCTAAATTTGAACATTTGGAAGGGGAAATAGCTTGCATGCATTTCATAGCCAAAAATGATGATGAGGTATTATCCAATTCTAAATCTTGTGACAATGATAATGATAGTAACAGTGATAGTGATGATGAATTATTGAAGGCCTTAAAATTATGAGTATAAAAAAGAAGAAGCTATCTTCCAAACTCAAAAAGGTTCAAAAGCATTTAGAAGTATACATAGTGAAAATGAAAAGATGAAAAGTAAATTGCATAATACTAAAGCATCTAAAAGTGTGTATTAATGCATGAGAATGAGATATTGAAAAATAAGGTCAATGCTTTGAATGATTCCTTGTATAAATTTACCAAGGGAAGTGAAAGATTAGAAAGCATACTGGAGTTTAAAAGAATTCCAATAATAGGCATAAGATTGGATACATTTAAGAGAGTGTATCCAATACCAAAAATATATTTGTCAAGAGAAAATATATGCATATTGAAAAGTCTTTACCTAAGATAATAAATGAGTATGGTGCATCATCCTCTATACGTTTGTATACTAAGACAAAAAAACAAGTCATATGCTTTCATTTATTGGTCTCAATCTAAGTCTAAAGTCAATTATCAATAAAGTAAGGCTCATATATTCAATAGGTCATATAATAGGCATAATTCCTTAACATATGCTCATACTTTTTATAGGCATCAAAACAACTAAAGAAATATGTTTCATACATATTGCAATGTTAGAAATCATTTCTATCAAAAGAAAATAAATAACCTATAACATTCAAAGAAATGCATCCATGCACAACAACTTCAGACCTCACGTGATGGAGTCAGTAAGTGAATTCTTCAAAAGCCTCTATATGTTTGCAGGAACTCAATAAGACATATATGACTTTAGTTCTTAAAGTGGCCAACCCTTCCACATTGCATGACTTCAAACCAATAGCATGATGTAATATGGTCTACAAATTCATAGCTAAGATCCTAGCTAACATAATCAAGAAAGAACTACAACTTATTATCAACCCAAGTCAGACATCTTTCATTTAGAGAAGGAGTATCAGTGACAATATACTATTTAATACATTAATTATTAAAAAGCTATATGTCTAAGAAAAGCATTAATAGTTGTACCATCAAAATTGACTTCACAAAGGCCTTTGTCTCCATCAACTAGAGTTTGATCATCTAGGCAATGCAAGCACTGAATTTCCTAGGTAAACTCATTCAATGGGTCTCAAAATGTATTATGCTTGCTTCCCATGATATTCTAATTAATGGAGAGCCAACTAGAATATTTATAAGTGAAAGAGGTCTCGAGAAAGGAGACCCCTTATTGCTTGATCCTTTCACAATTACCATTTAATTGTTATCTAGCTTGCTCATATTTAATATAAAATCAAAACCTAGGTTTAGGTTCCATTACAAATGCTCTAAACTAGACCTGGTGAATATTTATTTTGTTGATGACTTGTTTCTCCTATGTGGGGCCAATAAAAACTCTGCAATCTTCTTCTTAACTACCTGGAACTTTTTAAGAAAATTTTAAGCCTGGGATACAACCAAAATAAAAGATGTTTTTTATTCTCTGTTATAGTAAACCAGAATTTCAAAGATTATGCTTAATCCACTAGAATTCCAATTGGTAACCTTCCTATAAAATATCTAGGAGTTCCAATATACCAAAAAGCTCACATTTTTCATAATCTGCTCTTCTATTAGATGCAATCAGGAAAAAGTTAAACAAGTGGACTCTCAAAACACTCTCCTATGGTGGTAGAATTCAGCTTATACTTGTTGTTCTTAATAATTTGCAAACCTACTAGTGCTCACACATTACTATCCCTAGGAAGGTTTAGAAGTAAATTAATAAGAAAATAAGAAACTTTTTATGGAGTTGCAATTTCATTCCCAAAAGCAAGCTAAAGGTAAGGTGGTTTAGGAATTTCATCCATTAAACTCACCTGCAAAGCATTACTAGGGGAAAAATACCATGGTAGATATGTATGGACAAAGAAAGTATGTGGATTAAATAGCTTCATTGTTATTTCCTCAAAAACTAGCACTTCCTAGATACTATATGAAATCCTGAAGTTGAGAGGCTCTTTGCAGCTACACATCAAACACTAAATTGGAAATAGAGGTAACATGAATTTCTGGTTTGACAACTAGTTAGAAATTGGTCCTCTATACAAGATTTGTTAGCTTTAACATTTAGTAAATGTAATCCCTAGTAATACAAGAGTTCAAGCCTTTATAAATGATAATAGCTAGTATTGGCCTATTAACTCTTTGAAAGGTTCTAAGGATTTCATTTCCATCATTCTAGCTTATCTTCTTAATCCTTCCAACCAAGATAGAGTTATTTGGAAACTTAGAAAACATAGTAGGTTCATAATGTATTCCTTTAAAACCATCTCCAAATAACATATGCAATAAGTAAGGTGGCATTAACTAGTATGGGACATAGCGTTACTCCCCTCCTATGCTATCATCCCAGGGGTGGCCACCACTAAAAAATTAAACATAAGAGGATCTCTAAAAATTCTAGATAGAGGACAAATCTTATTTGCTATGCTCTCACCCCTATAAGGATCTCAACCATCAGTTTTTAAAGTATAGCTATACAAGGAAAAACTGAGGGACAATATTATCCTTATTTGGCATCCAATGTAATCAACATACCTGGGACAACATTGTCATACGGGATTGGAGATTACAAAACACGCTGCTCAAAGGAATTACAAACTCTTCAAATGTGAAATGGTAACCCTGATTTTAAAGTTTGGAGTGAAAGAAATTCCAGAGTATTCAATAATCAGTGCACATATGAATCATCTTTTACTAGTAAAGTTCTCCTAAAAATCAAACACATTACAAAAGCAAGGGTTCTCATCTCAGAACTAACTCAACAAGTAAATACCATATGGGAACTTTAACTGAACACTCATATTTAGTTATGAACATTCATAAATATGTTGAAGTATCCATAGTCCAAAAGTATTAAAGTAATCTTTTTTAATGAGCACTCTACATTACTAAGCATATTTTGTAAAAACAATACGTTATATTGAGGCCTTTCTATAAATTCAATTACTTTAAAAGAAACATATACTATGATGTACCATTTTTTCACTAACATTGGACATATTAATAGATTTTTCTTCCTCCAACGAAGAGAATAAATAAACCTATAAGAATATATGTTAAAAAAAGAAGAAGACTAACAATCAAGGACCTAAATTTATTTGGGTATTTAAAATGCATTGATTACATTATTTTGTACATCTCTAAGAAAAAAGTTACAAATGGTATGTGAATAGTGGATACTCAAGGCATATGATTGGTGACTCGTCCCAATTTATAACTCTTAAAAGACAAAGGTGGAGGATGTATACATTTGGAGATAATATTAATTGTAACATATTTAATATTTGGAAAGTTGGTAACAAGGATCATGTAACACCCAAATACCCTCTGGGAGGATATGTGGATGCATAGTTAAAAACACACTTATGATTTCGGAATCAACTAAATCCCAGAAGTTCCAAACAACTTCCAAAAATTC
>JANIHZ010000003.1:52499791-52509972 GCA_027478365.1 Erythroxylum rufum | reverse complement strand
AGTTTAATTGTTCACTTAAAAAAAAAAAGAAGTATGATAAATTTATTATTAAAATTTTAAATCAATAACCCAAATAATTCATAAAATTAATTAGCTGTATTTTTATTTAAAAGTATAATAATTAAATATTATTTTAACCACGAAAAGCATAAAACAAAAGGCTGTGGGAGTGGACCAAAAGGAACCGAAAGATGATTGGGCATTGATTGGATGCAACTGACAAATTAAAAGCATGAATTGTCTTAAAATGTTGCCGGCAACACTAATAACTTAACGCATACAAAACACGTCAAGGTCAAATGCAGTGAAAAATAAATAAAAAGGAAAAAGGTTAGTGGAAGCTTCCGTACTCTTGTTGACTCACCCAAACTATAAAATATTTTGAAATTTATTTATTTTAAAAATACTCTTTCCAATTTAAAATATTTTTCACATAATTTTGACATTAGAAAATAATTTTTATTATATTCGGTTAGTAGAAATTATTATTAAAATTGTACTTATATAAATTTTATTATATGTAAGAATAGACAACATAATTATTAATTATTATAAAATTGGTGAAATTGCCAGATATCTTAATCTTATAGCTTTTATCGAAAGACAACGTAAGTAATAGACTAATAGTTCCAACCAAAAGCATCTCTACTTGTGAGCCAATCAGAGCCACACGCGTCGTAGAATTCCTTTCTGCATACAATAGTTACCCTTCTCAATTCTTCGATCAAAAAGAGGAGCGCAACCAATGCCACGTGACAGTGACCCAGTTCACCGTCATCGCACGTGCCGACCATCCCACGTCATCTCCCGTAAGGCTAGAACTGCACTGTAAGTTCTTCTTTTTAGATGTATTAAAAAAAAAGAAAGAGTTATTTTGGATTTCTTTTTTTTACCTCGACAATCCACAGTCAATCACCGGTAAAAAAGTAAAAACTATCTTCACCGCTGCCCCTCCATGAGTCATGACTATGAATACCCCGCAACCACTTTCTTCTCTTTTCCACACAATCTCAAACCAAACCATAGGAAAAATATCAGAGCTTTTCCACTTCTCTTTCCTTTCTTTCCAAGAAGTAGCCTTCACTTCCAACTGGGAGTTACTTAGAAACCCTAATTTTCCTTTCGGCCCTGACCCTTTTGAAGGAAAAGCCTGCTACTTTCAAAATCATTGCATTTAATCCCTCTTATCTTATCTGCACTATGTTCTTCTCTCTTTTTTTTTTTCGGTTCCCTCCTAGTTTCTGCTACTGTTTCTTCTTCTATTGGTGTCACAAATTCTGTTTTTTACATCTTTTGAGCATCTGATTCGATCGGTTGTTTAGAAACCATCCAGAAAAGTTACCAGTTCGTTGGGTCGGACCTCAAAACCAGAACTTCCTTTGCTTTACTCGTTACAGTCTCCAAGAACCTTGTATCAGATTCGAGTGCTCCGTTTTTCTACAATTGTTTTGACTAGCATTAGTTGAACTTGAACCCCTTGCTCTTTAAAACGTGTTCCTAGTTCTGTCCACTAAAGAGAGAGGAACATATATATAAGAACCGGATTCTCATTTTCTAAGATGTTATTGTGTAACCACCGTGACTCAGACGGTGATCCAAGCTTAAAGGGCACGAGTTCTTATTCAAGTGATAGTTCAATGAATAGCGAAAGCTTTACTAGTTACAGTCGTTTTTCTTTCGAGCTCATTCCAACAAACGCCAGGTCTTCGCCGGAAAACCTCACTCTCAAGCCCCACCGTGCATCGGACTTCGCCTACTCCGCTATCCGCCATGCCACCTTCCGTCGCAAGACGGGCCTCACTTTCCGCGACTTCCGCATCCTCCGCCGCGTCGGGTCTGGCGACATCGGTACCGTCTACCTCTGCCACCTCAAGAACGACGATGATCTTGTGGATAATGAAGAGGATGTTGGTGACTTTAATAGGATGTGTCTCTATGCCATGAAAGTGGTCGACAAAGAGGCATTGGCCCTTAAAAAGAAGGTGCATAGAGCGGAGATGGAGAGAAAGATCCTGAAAATGTTGGACCATCCATTTTTGCCAACCCTTTACGCAGAGTTCGAGGCCTCCCATTTCTCGTGCATTGTTATGGAGTATTGTTCCGGTGGTGACTTGCATTCTTTGAGACACAAGCAGCCTCAAAAACGTTTCTCTCTTAGTTCGGCGAGGTACGTAATCATATACCTGCCCATATATTTCAATGTTAATTTTAAAGGTCACTGAAAAGGTTTTATTTTCTGCTGTGTTATAAAAATTTACGAGAAAACTCAAAATCTCCAAGCTTTTTGATATTTTAAATGATTTCTACCGAAAAGAAAAAAACCACTGCAACTTTCCTGCTGACCGTTTTTGCATGGAGTAGGTAGCCTGTTGCTGTTTTTGTTTTCTAGTGCAATTGATGGGTTCTTATCATGTCTCCTCCTGGCTCTGCAAGGTCATGTTCCATGGAAAAACTCAATCATTCCTTTGTTTTTTATTTTTTCTCTTAATGACAAATTCAAATTAATAGACTTTCCTGGAAGAACCAGAAAAAATCACTTTCTGGGTTTCCTTTTCACGTCTGGACAGCAAAGATTTCCTATGATTTTCTCTGACTTAGCCGCAAATTCCCATTATTTGAAGTTTCCCATTAATAGCTCAATAGTGTCACCTCAACGTAGTTGCTAACCTAGATCAGGCTCAACTTGCAAGAAATCACAGATTTTTCTGAGAATCTCTTATCCATTTAGTCCTTTTCGTTGTTTTTAATCTAAAATATTTATTAAAAAACAACTAATGTTGGAGCAACTTTTGTGTCCCATCAGGTTCTATGCAGCGGAGGTACTTGTAGCTTTGGAGTACCTACACATGCTCGGAATCATATACAGAGACCTGAAGCCTGAAAATGTTTTGGTCAGATCAGACGGTCACATCATGCTCTCCGATTTTGACCTCTCACTATGTTCACATGCAATCCCAGCCGTTCAATCTCCATCCTCGTCACCTGATACCGCGTTCCCTGCTGTGTTACCCTACGCCCGATCACGCTCCAAAAAAACCTTCTCCTGCCTCATGAACCGGCTCTTCCGTTCTAAGAAGATCCAGACCCTGAACTCGAACCGCCTCTTCGTCGCCGAACCTATAGGAGCCCGGTCCTGCTCTTTTGTTGGGACCCACGAGTACGTGGCACCGGAGGTTGCATCAGGTGGATCCCACGGGAACTCGGTCGACTGGTGGGCCCTTGGGATTTTTATCTACGAACTAATATACGGACGAACGCCGTTTGCGTCACAAGTGAACGAGCTGACGCTGCGGAGCATCGTAAAAAGGCCCTTAACTTTTCCTACCCTCTCGGCTTCTTCCACACTTGAGCAGCACGCGCGGGACTTGATATCCGGGTTACTGATCAAGGATCCGAACAGTAGACTCGGGTCAAAGAGGGGATCCGCCGACATCAAAACCCATCCGTTTTTCAAAGGCCTCAATTTTGCATTGATCAGAACGCTGACTCCACCGGAAATCCCTGGTCTAAGAACCCGCAGAATGGCGTCGTTTCACGAAAAGGCTACACCGTTCGATTATTTTTAAGAAGGAACAGGTCCCCTGGATATTTGCCACGTGACTCCCATATTTTGTCCCAAGGCGGGGTGATAAAATATTAAATAGCTGCATATGTAAGTCAAATCGTTTTTCTCATAAGAAATAGAAACAGGTACTTCAAATAGCCATTTTAGGTTTCGCTTGATGAACACCAATGACAACTTACAACTTAAGCGTACTTGTTAATGAATTTGGGAAGATGACACCGAATACAAAGTAACAGTTTATTATTTTACTTTTGGAGAATTTTTCATATATACCATTTATTTAGTAGAGAACTTATTCTTTAGTAATAACTTTGTTTTATAAATATTTTTAATACTAATTAATTAAAATATAATTAATATTTTATTCCAGCATTTCATGTTCAAGTTGCCAAATTTATGCTTAATTCCTGTCATTTCCTAACTGACAAGTTCGTAACCAATATTAGGTATTTATCATAACTTGAGTATTTGTGAACCTAGAATGGTGTAGATACAATTCCATGATGTTTATACTATTAGTATAATTTGAATAGGTAAGATAGTAAGAATCAAATGAAACTTGAAACTGATCCAATGAAACTTGTGTATTTATGGATAGGATGGAGAAGAACCAAAAGACTTTTGTTTGTTTGTCAGATTATTCTGTTGCATGTAAAGATATGAACGTGTACAAATTTCACATTTCATGAGATAATATAGGACACGTTTGAACAATTATTTGTTCATAAAATTTTATAGAAAAAGAAAATGAAAGACTGAAAGATACCTTTGACAATACATGTGCAGGAACGCCTGCCAACCAAGCCAGGTGACTTAAAAGCTTTGTCCCCCTCTGGTTCCTCATACACTGTCCTCACATAGCTGTGCCCAGTTGCATTCTTCCACGTGTATACCTCCATTTTCCCTGAGCTAGTTGGTGGCTGAAGTCTTGTTGAAGAGAGAAATGAGTGATAAAGATAAGGAAACATGAGTATGATATGAAAAGAAAAAGCAAATCATAATGTTGATGATTAAAAAGCAGAAAAGACAGGGGCATGATATGAGAGTAATTGGGAGATGGGCATTGCAATTATTGTTACCATATCGATTAGTTATTGTTGTTTAACATAGAATAGAATAGAATAGGAGTAGTGGGTGGACTTCCTTGATTGGAATCCATTTTGGTTTGTGTGGTAACTCTTTCATTGGGTTAGGCAAAGCATCCAGAAAGTTAGCAGCTTTGACTTTGTTTAAGCACATAACGTAAGGTAATCAATCTCATGTCAAGAGCTATTCTCTACGTGCCTAACTTGCTTCAGTTTTAAGTGCAAGTCATAGGAAACTGAGCCAGAGAATGGTTAAACTATGTGGGTGACCATGATTTTGCTGGGAAACTTACTGTTGCTGCATCTTTAGTTCTTTCATTTCCAATGACTTTACTGGTCAAAATTAAAATTTTAACTTATTTTTAAATATGGACAATTATTTGTATTCGATAACCATAAATATTTATGTTATATATATTTGAAAAAATCTCTCTGAGTCTCGTAAAGTGAAGAGTTTTATATATCGAGATAATTTTTTTATACAAATATAAATTTTACATTAAAATACTTTTTTATCGCAAACTTTAATTAAAAAATAATAAAAAAGTATCGCTTTCATATGAGCTTAGTTTAATTAAAACGACGCCGATTGTTGAGTACGATCTATAGTGCACAAGCTGCGGGAACTATCTACGACGACAAATTGTTTCTTTCAAGGAAGAGAGTCACGTGAGGAGGGGGTGGTGTCGGGGGAAGATGCAACGTAACTTGTGCCTACTAACTGTATGATGTGTAGTCTTACGTGGCCTGTGACTGTTCTCTCTCGAAGAAACTAATGAATACATTTAAGAGCGTAATTAATTCCAAGAAGGGTAGACCTGTCAAAGCTATGGCTAGAGCTTCATCGCATTGCATGTTCAGCCTTCGTTTGAAGTCCAGGGACGTAGAGGAAATCAAATAAAATCTAAATGAGTTTGGCGAACTGGGGGGTTGGATTTCATGTGGTTGAACGAACATGGCAAGGCAAAAATGAAAAACCACAAGATAACCTTGGAAAAAGGGGAACCTATTTCTCCTCACCTTTCTCTTCACTCATCTTGATTCTCTCTTATTGATGTATGTTTAGTAGAAACCATGGATGTTCTACTGATTCTTGTGTAAAATTATCTCGAAATAGTAAACACTAAATATATAGATATTGTCTAAGATTATAATTAAATCCAAAATGATAAACTGCAGATAAAACAGATATTAGCATTTGTGGATCTAAAACAAAATAACAATTTTCTCGAATGGTTTACTACTCAGTATGAATTACATGGAATTAATTATTCCTCAAATAAATTACTACAACTCCTTATTCTATTTGTGTTCAATTATAACAATATATTAGAGATACACAAGAATCAGTAGAACAATATCAGCAAGAAACAATTACAGCTCCTAATCGACTCATTACATTTGTCAATAAACATCTCGATAATAATCTTGATTTAGAAGAGTTGGAAGACATTATTTTGTGGATCTAAAACAAAATAACATATTTCGACAAATTTAAGGAAATAATTGGCATAAATATATGAACAAATAATTAAAAATAGTAAAGTGTAAAAATGCATGAATATAACAAAGTATGATTAATCAATATATTATTGAATTGCAGTAATTTAATATATTATACAAGAACTCTACGATTACATCAATTTACGAGGCATTAAAATCCCGACAATGGAACCTGCAACACAAGAAAAAGATACAACAATATTAGATGCCGATAACTTAGAATTAATTGAAGCACAGGGAACTTTTCACATTAACACTTTATTATCCCAATATAAGTAGAAACAGATGGCGAAAACTTAGTTAAACTTAAAATTAGGACAAAATATTCATCATCAACCAATAATAAAACATGTATTTGATCGTAAAAATATTATTTATTTTGAAAAAATATTCATGACTCTCATTCGAATGGATCAATATAATGAGCATATTCGAATCAGTTTAATAGATCAAGACCAAATCACCAAACAACTTCAACAAATACCGGAAGAGAAACGTAGAAAAAAAGGATATATTCATCTATCTATTATTCAAATTTTATTAAAATTCACATTTTAAGATAGTATAGATTCACCCATTAGAATAGCTATTATTGATGAAAGAATGCAGAATTTAAATAATCAAATTATCTATATGATGAATGGCAATTTAGCTTATGAAAAAAATCAAATTTAATACACGATTAAAATTATGAATTCCATTAATATCACCAAATTTAGACGATTCTATTACCATTGCATATAAATTTTATAGATGTATGTTTAGTAGAAACCATGGATGCTCATTATTTCGACAGAAAACGCACTTTGAAGAATTTAATCAAAAAAACATATGACAGAGAAGCATGGCTACATGAGTTAAACATCAGATATCATGCAAGAAATAAACACGCACATGACACTAATGATTACAACACTATGCAAGATACAGCCAGGCTCATTCAGTTAATAGCAGAATTCAAAAGTATTGTAAAGCAAACAAGAGGTTATTATCTTGAATTAATAGTGTCTCATTGACTAGTTTGTAATCATAAAAAATAAACACAAAGAACCAAAAGAACCCGATCACACCCAAGCGGTATCAGAGCCTTGCCTTACAATTCAACCATGGAAAATATAATCTTGATTTAGAAGAGTTGGAAGACATTAGAATTGAATTAGATGCAATTCGATCAGTATATCAATTTTTCTCTAATGAATTAATATATTATACAAGAACTCTACGATTACGTCATTAAAATCCCTACAATGGAACCTGCAACACAAGAAAAATATACAACAATATTAGATGTCGATAACTTAGAATTAATTGAAGCACAAGGAGATCACAAAGCACAAGCAGTTAAGTTGTCCACCTTAATAACACGGTATTCCTCATCTAAGCAAAGAGTAAATCCCTTCTTCTGTTGTCCATGCAGTCCCCAAGGCCACTGATTTCAACAGTGTTATTACAATTAAAAAAAGTCAGATTTAAAACAGGATATGAACTCCAGACTAACAGGCTGCACTGCACTAATAAAAAGCATCCATATAAACTTTGTAGGAGACAAGAAGACATGGCTTCTGGAATCAAGAAACGTCAAAACATATGCAGAAATTCAAACAACGACTCTGTTCTTTACGTTCATAAAATAGAAAACTTCACTGGCTTTCATAATGGTTTCATAAATCATAAGCACACATCTGATATTGCAGACGCCATTTCAGCTTTATCCGCAGAAGGTAACCGATTAGCCTAAATACAACAGGGTTGCTGGTAGGAGAAAACTCCAGCTAGTCTAAGATGAAATGTAGCTCAGATATCCTTAATTGATCCAGCAGGCCCTTCCAACGCTGAACCTTCATCCCTGTCATCATGTTCACATTGCCCCACTCAACTAGGCGGGTCCTTATTGATGAAAAGCTAATAATCATAATACATCAGATTATAGTCATCGTCAGAGTATCCACCATCATCATCATTATAATCAGACAGGTAAAGGTAAGGGTCAAAAGTACTAGAAGGACTGCCAACAGGCTCTGGAACTTCAGTATCAAATGGATAGTCATCAGTGGAATCAAGGGGACACCGCAAATCCTTAATTCTTTCAGCACATAACTTACCCAAACTCCCATCCAGAGTGACATTGAAACACTGCCGTAGGTCAAGTGACTCAAGGTGCGGGCAACCATCAAGAATAGCTTGCAATCCATTGTTTGTCAGTTCATTTCCAAATATCTGGAGGTGGCGCAATTCAGGCATGTTTTCTGCAATAGCTAACGCCTCCTCGTCACTGTCACTATAAACACCTGGACACCCTTGGCAATTTAATTTAAATGTTTTCAATAGAGGGCAACAACGTCCAACCACTTCAACAGTTTCCTTCGGGAACGAGCAGTACGAAATTTCAAGTTCCTCCAGCAATGGAGCTTTTGCTGCTACTGCACTCAATCCCTCACCAGAAATTTCAGAACAAGATACAAGTCGAAGGCGTTTAAGATGTCTTGATCTGTAAAGTGAACGTTAGCAGACAAATACCACAATTAAACCAGCCTGAAATCTAGTACAATTCAATTCAATGCTTAAACTATGTCATTGATGTTTCAACTATGCATTAAAGGTCAGTAAAACTCCCATTTCAGACATAAAGCAATTCAACTATGTATTACGTAGGAACTTTATATTCTGTCGGATTTTTTTGCCCTCGATCATGTCTCTGGAAAGTTTCAAAAAAATCCGACAGAATATAAAGTTCCTAACTTGACAATTCAGAAAAACCACAAACCCTTCAAATTAAAATGAGGTTTATATTAAGTATCCAAATCATTATTATTCTTCAATTTTGACACAAAATTCCATAAGTATTCAAAACCCTAAAACGAACAATTCCTAGGAACAACTCAAATTAAACGGAACAAACAAGAATTACCTATCGACGATGTGCTGAAGAAGATCGTCAGTACCGAAATACTCGATGTTGATATCGATCAAGCCGCCAGAGCTGCGATCAACGGCGTGGCGGCACATCTTCTCGAGATCGTAATCCATGCCCCAGAGGTCGCCGAGGTTACGCATATCTATGGATCTCCACATGGAAGGTTCTTTACAGAGAGCGCGCCAGGTGGAGCACACGAACTGCGCGCTGGTCAAAATCTCGATGGCTCCCAGCCTCTGCAGGATGGACGCCGTCAATTCTGGCAGCAGCTCCAACCAATTTCTACTACATCCTTCTACTTCTTTCCCGCTACGCTGCAGTGTTTGTGGAGACGGAGATAGTTGCGTCGACGTCGAAGCCGACGCGTGAGAATCCATTGTTAGGTGAGTTTTAATCTGAAGAGCCTTTCAACTTCGCCTCCAAGTCCTTACACTCAAAACACGGAAATTACGTTCGAGTATCTTATAAGATAAGACGGATATGTAAATGGCATGGCCGAGTTGGTCGGCCGTGGCCCAGCCTGTGACCCAATCTTATATCTTTTTTATAAGCACACCGCTTAAAGATAATGTCTTATTTTATAAGCACACCGCTTATAGAATTAATTTATTGATAGATAATGTCTTCTTCTTTTCTTTTCTTTTTTTTTTTTTCCAGAAATGGTAAGAATTATTATTGGCTTTCAAGTCGAATAAAATCAGAAATACATATAAGCGATCGTTGAGATCAAACCAACTTATCTGTCGAGATAATAATAGGTCAAACAAGACTACGAGCTATTCCATTCGCAAACCGTCTAACAAAAATAATGTCTTATTTTATAAGCATACCGCTTATAGAATCTTTGAGTTCATAACTGATTGGTACCACTTCAGAGAAATCCAAAAAATAGAATGTTTTATTCTACTATCACATAAATATTGATACATCCTTAAGATTTTAATTTGAGAAGATACATTGATCAACGTTGTTATGGATCAGACTTCTTTAAGAAAGAAAGAGATATACAAAAAATTCGAGAAGAGCTTAAAATAATTGATAATAACCTAATTTTTATTAAAATTTTACTTATTATATAATAATACTAATAAATATAGCATTCAATTTTAGTTTT
>JANIHZ010000003.1:52469160-52487149 GCA_027478365.1 Erythroxylum rufum | reverse complement strand
TGAATGCATGCCAAAATACTGAAGTACAAATACGTACATAATCAATAAGCAAGAGCAAAACGTAATTTGTCATAACTTCTTTTACTATTCTAACCCCTAATTTGGGGCGTTACAATAACATACCACTATTAGAATAGTATACAAATCAAATGTACTTATATGATTTATTTTGTATATGTTTTGTTTAGTCGTATTTCTCTATGTACATCACATAATTTTAGTATATAAATTCTTATATACCATTTAAATATTAAACATGTTAACTTGTACCTAATTATGTTCATAAAATCAATATGTAAACTTGTATGGTCATATTGTACACATGTAGGCGATAAATATGTATATAAATCATCTATATACATGTAAATTTTCTTTAGCATGCATTATGTTCAATCTTAAATTTCAATGTTTAATCACACAATTCATATATATTAAGTCATATTTCATTTATTTCTAGTGTTTGCAAAGTTTCATAAATATTCAAAAGGTTCGGATATGATTCAGTAAAAATCATAAGCGAAAAACTCAAAATAATGAAATTTGAGCTAAGCACATGGTGGATCTAAAAATGGGCAAACAAATCAGTCTGAAAGCAAATCACACGATGGTCTCCATTTGTTCCATAATTTTCACACAGAAAAAGTTCAACTTAGGCTTGGAGGTCTTCTAAACATTTGTTTCTTTACGTCTCTAGTTTTCATAGAATCAAAATCATGTCATTTGGAGTTATAAATCATGAGATACGCATTAAACATCTCAAGCTGCTCAAAAACAGGGATAACATTAGGTCATCCTTTTTAATCTCAATTAATAATGTCACGTAACTAGAATTAGATTAGCTTCTAGAGATTTTTAATGTTATATCTTAAGTTTCATCCTCAATTAGAACCACCCAATTTAGAGCTCTGTAGGTCGAGTTATAACCAAAACAATGAGAATGGTTCAAATGAACCTAAGACAGAAATCTACTAAACGTTACTCTCTTGTCATATTTAACCAATTCCAAGTAAAGTAAAACCAATATACTATTCCAACAATTATTTCATGTCCAAATCAATCTTTGTACACATTCAAATATGCACAAACAAAAATAAACTAAATGTATTCCCAAACCTTGAAATTGGCCAAATAGCTCTTCTAATGCTTTTATTTCTCTTCCCCTTTAGCTTTGTTTGATTCACCAACTAGAAACACCACAAATACATATCACAATTTCAATTTCAACCTTATAATTTAGCTCTCCCGGAGCAAAGCAAGAAAAGATGAAGATGAAAAGAAGAATCAATAACTTTTACCTTGATTTCCACTTAGGATTAGCTTAATTCTTTATGCAAAATAATGTGATTAAGAAGATGAAATGGAGGGGAAATGAGAAGAGAAAATCTGGAGTTAAATCCCATAAGCACCATCCCTCTCTCCTTTCTTCTACTTCCATTTCATGATATTTCTATATTCATTTCATATTCATTGATATTCATTCTCAAACCCATCAATCATGAACCAAGCATCCGTTAATTTAGTGATTAAATTTTCAAAACTCGTATAAACCCATGTTAGAATCTTGTCTCCATTACTTACCGTCTGGTGTGGGTAATGGACCACACTTTGGGTGGCTACTTAGACAACTCGTATGAGTTTGACTGTAACCTATTTAACCCAACTTAAAAGCAAAGAACCCTAGATTTTATTCTTTCATCAAATACGCCTCCCTCTTTGCTAATGGTGTGATCTTAAGTTTTCAGTCTAACACTAATCAAGTCAAGCAACTTATTCATAAAAGAGACTGTAAATAATATTTGCATAACAGCAGCATTAGGCTATATGACTATAAATAATATTTGCATAACAGCAGCATTAGGCTACTAGAATATTTTCATGTTTCTCAATGGAGTTAAAATCGACATTGTTTTTATGCACCGGTGTTCAATTTTTTGGCAAAATGCTTTTTATGGAATAACATGTTTACATCGTCATTGTGTCTGTGCTCACGTTAATTGTCTTTATGGACTATTAGTGTTTCAATTTTTGGTCTCGTTGCTTTAGCAGGATCATTAATCTAGTGGAGAAGTTTAAACTCGTTTCAGATTTGTTCTTCTAAATCATGGGATACATTGGTGTATTTCACTGTATTTTATATTTGCGATATTTAATTTCTTATTATCATAAATATTAAGAGAGAATTACACTAAATCTCCTATGTTTTAAAAACTATGATTTACCTCTTTTTAGTACTCATACACATAATGTAATTGTAATTATTTTAAATAAATATAATATGATATTAAAAATTAGAAAAAGAATTTATATTAACTACATGTTAATCTATTTATATCAACATTGTCATGTAAGTAATTGACGCTTGATTTAACACTATCTTAGTGGTGATTTATATCCTTTTTAAAGTTATTAACGTTCTAAAGAGGATGAGAAATTGATAAAAATTAGGGATTAATATAATTTGTTGATTTGGTGTGGGATAAATCATACATTTTACCATTAAATAAGATTTGGAGGAGAAGATTCAATTAAAAATAAAGTTGATAATTAACTCATATATGGAATTAGATTTTTTTAATTAATGTTAAGAGAAAAATAAATACAAAAATATGGTTTGGACTCCATAGTTAGCTAAAATGTGAAATTTCTGAATCAAAACCCAAACTAAGGGTGCAATATTTTCCAAGTATCAGTTTTGTTACTTAAAATACAGCAGCAACCTTTTTTAAACAAAGCATGGGTTGAGGATCCCACCCATTTTTGGCACAACAAAGTCAAACTTATAAACGGCCAATAAAAAAGTCAAGCTGTCACCAATAATTTCGCATGTCTACAGCCAAGAGCCGTCCAATTCACAAAACCACCAAACTCCCACATGAAAACGGAGCAAAACAGGTTACAATATAGCAACAAACAAACAAAACAATACCCTCAGCCTCAGTAAGAGAACACAAGAGAGAAGAGAGTGCCAAAAGCAGTCTCTCTCTTTTTTGGATCTCTAAAACCAACACAACTATTACTATTGTTCATATTTATCACTATCCTCTATCTTTTCTTTCAATTCAAAACACCTCTACCTCTTCTCTGCAACCCCCCATTGCTTCCATTAAATGTCAGCAACCCAATTGGACCGTCTTAAGTTCTTTTGTTCCTGAAGGTCTTTTCTCTGTTTTCACACATGGACAAAATTAACAAAGTTCGAGCCTTTTCATCTCCACAGCTAGCGCCCTCATCCCCAAGCCAATACGAGAGCAGTTCATCCGGTGATTATAGTTTAGAAGGTAATGGAATACATTGTCTCCTACCCAATTTTCTTCTTGCAGTAATGTTCATGATTGTCGACAAAACTGATCTATAGCCCGACCGATGTTCATGACCGGAAGATGACAAAAGATATATAAATATTGGATTGGTATGATATTGATCCGTATGCATTTATTAACGATGTTCTTTGATTGATTTCATTTTCTCGGTTTAGGTGTTGCCACAAATGTGAAGCTACTACTGAAAATTATTCATGATCATAATGAGGCCAGCTCTAGGTACAACGATGACCGTAGACCGCAAAGAATTGCTGGAATGATGACAATTCTAGACGATGTTAAATCGAGAATCGAAAAATCTCAATCCGGCAAGAGAAAAATGGCAGAACTGAGGCGATGCAACACAGAGCTGAGGCCTAGTCGTGGCATCACCCCTGTGCCAGAGAAGAAGCCTCAAGAACCGTCAGCAGATGAAAGTGATAAGTTGAGGAAAATGCTCAGTGCTAGCATGGCAGCAAGAAAAAGCTTGGAAGTTATGTGTTCAAGCTTGGGAAAGGAGAAAGAGATTATGGCTTGCGAGCTTGCAAAGAAAGTTCATGAATTGAATGAAATGGAAGAGCATGTCAATGATCTGAAAGCTCAAAACGCGAACTTGTTGGCAAAGCTACAATCTTGTGCCGCCGCAGCTGAGCAGAAGGAGAAGAAAGCGAGCGGATCAGGAGAGGCTCAAGGAAATGTGGCACTTCAAGAGAGAAACAAGGCACTTTCAGAGAAACTCTTGAGATCCCTCGACAGTTATCGCTCTATGAAGAGGAAATACAGAGATGCAACAGAGAAGAACATGGAGATCCGTTCAACAATGGAGGAGATTGAAGTAGGAGTGGCAGCTGGGCTTGAACGGATACGTTGCTTTAGGCAAAGATTGGCTCCGAGCAATGACCAACAGGTTGTTATTGAAGATGATATTTCAGTATTAGAGAAATTGTTTGAACGTTTCAATCTTATGATCTCAACACAGAAGGACAAGAATGGTGAATTTGCAAATTCCAGAGCTGACATTGACGCCGGTAAGCCTAATGAGAAGAAACAAGGATGAAGTGTTTATGACAAGGGAAGGGAAGGGACACGCTTTTGGTATCGTTGGACTTAACCAATAAAGAGAAAGCATATGTAATGTGTCCCTCTCCCATTAGGCATATGATTCGACTAGTTACGTAGTCTAGGCGCATTGCCTCCGAATAGTTGTCTAATTGCATTATTTGTGTTATACTGTTATGCATTAACTTTCTTCCTTCGGTATGCTTCTTCTTAACGATGTTCCGTAACGGCATAACCCCATCACTATCAAGGGTAATTATCTCCTGATCTAGCTATTAAAGCACGATAGCAAGAAATATGAAGGGTTTTCTTATTAAATCCAACAAATACGGGATAATAACAAAAGTCACATTAAGGAATGAAAATTTACACTACACCTATGCTTCAGACTTTTTAACAGAAAAAGAAGCAACTGTTCTACTTTTACATCCTCAGTTTACTAATATGTCAACCAACACACTAGTTAAACTGCCTTATCCTTCCATCAAATACCATTTTTATAATTGTAGGACCACCACTAGCAATAACAAATTATTCATCAAGATTTTGCAGCTTGCAACCTGCAATCGAATCCAAAACCCAAGAATTGCTTGCCGCTTTGGCTCCAGTTGTACTTGCCAGAGTTACAGCACGAGACATCCTCTGGGTTATGATCGTATCCTTTTTGCTGGGATCACAATTCTCAGGCAGCTCCTTGCTATAAATTACGAAGGTTGAAGGTGCAGAGGAACCCGATATCAGGGCTTGACCCCCAGAAATAGGTTTTCTTTGTAGAATGGTTCCTCCAGCAGCAATTACAAGATCTTGTAGGTATCTCTTATAAGAGGGTGCAAAATCTCCCAACAGATAAAAGTTGAACCCTTCAAAAATCTTCGGTTGCTGTACATAATGAAATTGTCCATTATATGCCTAGTGTGTACAACAGTGTCAATTTGTCTTAAACGTGCACTAGCCTAATAAGCACAAGTGTTCGTAAAAAAACCCACATAAAAAATATGTGGAATTACTCTAGCTAGTTTCGATTTCTTTAATTATCGCGACTCCACATGATAAGTATACAAACTTTGCAAGACAGTGCAGAATCTGAACACAGAACAAACATAAATATAAGGAGCAATATGTTCTTTTGGTGCAAAAATTGTGCAGTGGTAAAGGTAATCCACAAAGTGACATTTAATATACTACTCAGAGGATTCAAAAAGGAAGTTGAACTTGAAAGCAAGCAGAGCAGAATAACCTTGTTAAGGAGCCTTAGTCTTCCAAGTCGAGGGCCATCCCTGATTCCATGAGTGTCCGCACCAATTTCATATTGTTCCTCATCAACATGTTTCATGGCCTTCATGCAATCCTTGACCCCTGTACGGAAGAACAAGAGCAGAAAAAAGAAAAAGTTGAGGACAAAAAAAAAAGTTCACTAAAAGCAAGTTATAAATTATGAGCAAATAGTTGCAAGTTAAGCACTATAAACGCAAAACCACGGTACTGACATTCAATGCTCAGTATCCATCTCCCCTCTAGGATGCCCATCAAAAATTTGAAAGTTCTTCTGCATGCTCCATTTTCATCGGTTGATGCAATGACATGTGTGACATTTGAATCCCATTTCTTTAACACTGTAACTCCACATAATCTCTCAAACCCAGCAATGCTTTCCTGCAGAAGCATGAATTAAAAACTAATTGAAGCAATTTCACTGTGTGCCAAAAAAGGAGAAAAAGAAGAATCTGCAAGTGTCATACCTGTTCTATAACTGTAAGAGCAGAAAAACAAAGAACTGGCTTTTTGCATCCTATAAATAATTTCCAATATGGACATGTGTTGATTGCCTGCTTAGACACAACTCGATTCTTCTGACTCTGCATCTTACTGAAAGAGGAGGAAAGTAAGAGAAAGGGATAGTACAAGATCATTAAGTTTTGGAGAAGTTTCACTGCAAAGCTTAATGTGAGGCCTATTTGGAAAATCTAACTGAAGTATCAACATACCCGTTTTGAGTGGATGCCATTCTCCTCTCCTTAGTTCCTGGATTCTCACAAGGCAATTTAGAAGATGAATGAAGTGGACATAACATGACAAAGTTTTCCTGTTGAAAATGATTGGAAAAAGAGCGTAAAAATGATAGAAAAACATTTGAGCAGAACCTAAATCGATCGTTAGAAACATTCTAATCTGCTTACATAATCCCACCGAAAATCAGCAATCAACTTTGCACAAGGGACATGAAAACTCTTTCGGCAACCTTTCTCATAACATCCAAGAGCGGCACCATTGAGTCCGCAACTACAGCATTTAATCCTACGACTTCTAGATAATTCAGCTTCAAGATTTATTGCAGTATCGTCCTCAAAATAGACATTAGGTGCCCTGCACAATATGTTTGCAATTATTAAGAGCCCACTGCATCAACTATAAATGGTTGGAGATAAATCTGTCCAGATAATCGCCAGAAGGACGAAAGGAATTCACTTGGCTGAGGAAGTACAAAGCTTTCAGTTTTTTACTTGGATCAATTTTCTCCCTTACTAGCTTTGCTTGGTAGGAAGTATTAAGGTGATTGTGCAACACTATTACGAGTTAAGCAAATGAAAAGAACTGAAGGATTTAATGAACATAATCCTTCCGTCATAACTGAATGAAAATCTTACCACTCGGTACAGTTTCTATGAGAGTGTATGACCTTGGATCCAGCATCAAAATCTGCAGCCACAGGCCTGCCATTGTGGTAGTGAACCATCTCTCCAGAAAACTGGAATTTTTAAGAATAGAAGGCAGTAAGCTCAAATACTAATTCATTCAGTTAGATGGCGGGACATGAAAATTATGCAGCATAATAATTGGGAAGTAGCATCACCTCCGAGTTTTCTGCGGAATGACAAAATGCACATCTGATTGTGCATTTCCTTAAAGACATTCCATTAGCTTGAGATTTACTCGCCAAATTCAGAGAGATATCAAGAGTTCTAGACTTCAGACAGCTTAAAGCCCCTTCAGCTGGTTGAGCCTCCTTTGCAGAAGCAACATTAACACTTTGGATGGGCTGGCGTTTTTTTGCAGAAGCACTACAAAGTTCGTCTTCAGAATCACCAACCATTAATTCATCAGCCGGTGCGATGCCCCTAACTTCCTTATTTCTCCAGCTTATTAAATTTTGATTATCCGCAGACTTATTACCTTTGCCATGTTCCTCAAACTCACCCCTGGTCTCTGATATATTATTTTCAACTCCATGGACTGATGGTAATTGAGCACTTATATCTTCATCTGTTTTGTGTTGAATTGGACAAGCCTCTTCCAATTTCCTTTTATTCGTTGAACTCAAAGAGCGCTTCATACTCCGATTCTGCATACAACTCTTCCTTAGCACTTTACTTGCTGTCTCTATCTTATAATCTTGGTTACAATCTAGTGTCTTAACCAATGAAGCAGATAACTCCGGAATCATCTCCTCATCAGCTAGATTTACGGTTTCTTCTCTTGCATCATAGTCAGGTATATTTTCCAGTTTTGACTCAGTTGCATAGGTAAGAAAATCAGCCTTCTTAGTCCTCTTCCTAAATTCTCTAAAGCTAGAAGAGCAGCCCTTACTGTCAAGTGCTTCCTTATGCAAAAATCCCCCATCCACTAACTCTGATCCAATAGAAACATCACAACTTTGGCCTTTATTCTCATCGACATTTTTCTTTGTCACAGATTTCCTAACATTCTTACGTCTTTTGTTGGATTTATTATAATCACCCTGATTGTTGGTGCCTGTGGTTCGTGAAGATAATACACTGGGCAGGAAGTCATCTACCCTGTTGATTACTTGCTTGGCATTCACAGATTTCTCATTTTCAACATGAGATTCCTCAATTTGATGTGCAGTGGAGAAGAAAGCTTCTGATCTTTCCTCTTTGTTCTTACCAATTCCAATAGCACCTTCACCCTATATTCTCTTTAACTTTAGTCAAGACTGAGTATTTAAGTAATAGAAATAAAAAAATGATATTGGGTGGACTGTGTACCTGCATCTTCACTGGACTTGGAAGAAATACAGGTGGAGAAGCTCTTTGTGTACATCTAAAAGTCTGACTATCAAACAGATTTAAAGCATTTGATTTTGCAGATACTGCCTCCTACACCATGTTAACCAAAGCATGTAATTTTGTGGCATCAAACAACTGATTATAAGCAAGATTTAGGATGCTTCTTGTCTCACACAAAAGAACTAATTTCATTTGACACATGCAGAGACCACAAGTAACCTGAAAGACCACAGGTAACATGTAGCTAGTAATATTCAAGTGGATCAAATATAAGCTCATATACATTTTAAGACTTAAAACTTCTGGAATCAATTAGCATATACAGACTAAGGACAAACTAATGGTAGCTATATAAGAAGAAGAGCATCATTACCAGCTCATATGATAGCAGTTGAGTTTGGTATACAGAACAAAAGGGGGGGAAGTATGCATACGGGAAGAAAAGGATTGACTTATTGCATCATCGTTACAAATGCCTTCCTTCCACTTCCCCTCTTGGCTAATAGAACCAACCAGGACTATAACCAAATACATTTGCTAAATGAAATATTGCTATTAGTAATACACATAGGCTACAATGAATTGATAAAAATACTTACATTCTGAGATGATTTAGAGGGGCTCTTTTCATCCAACTCCTTAATATCACTGAAAGTAGGGACAGTTGGCGGTGTTATAAACAAAAGTTGATCTCCATCAGTATCCTGACTTAAGCTCTCTACACCTTCATCATCTCTCAACCAGAAGAATGGCAAAAGCACAGGTTCTACATTTCCAGTAAGAAGAGAATTGTTGTTTAGGCCTACTGAATTACTCTTCTGTCCATCATCATTGGTTTCACCCGATCCAACTTCCACCTTCTCAGGCAGTGATGGGGCCCCAGAAAGAGGATATCGTGGAACCTGTACCCTTTTCTTTGTTGGAAAGGAGGGCTTATTTTCGGCAGAACCACAACTTTCAATGTGGGTTTTCATATTCTTTCTTGGTCTTTTCTGATTGGGTTTGCGATCATTGCCCAAAACTTGACAAAACATACCGGTAGCTTCTCCGTCACAACTTGGTTTGCAATCTTTCTTTAGCTCATCTGTAACATGACAACAAGGAATGACAAAAACAGATGACATTTTGGTAGTTCAGTTTGCCAGGACATTTCTTATATGGTCATTCTAAACAACAAAAATGCAAATTTCAAAACCTCATGAAACTAAAATAAAAACCAAATTTGAACATAATGAACATCCGCCATGATCCACAATGGCTAAAAAAATATGCAGGCAATTGACATGGACCGAACAAGATATTGCAATATACATAAAACAAAAGGAACATGTATCTTCTTTTGTCCAATTTCACAAGAATTTGTATCCAACAGCACGCCAACATTTTTTCTTGACCTATAGATTAAAGACACAATGCAGCTCAACAAATAGGAAGGACTCTGAACAATTGAAATTAGAATCTACGAAAGAAAAGATGCTAGATATCAATTGTTAAATATAGTTCCTTTAGTCCCCTCATATTAATTTACTTCTCTTGTTGTTTGAAGAAGCCCGGTTTCATTTGGATTACTATTAGGCACAAACATATACCATATTACCTGATAACTTAGTTGTTGAAGCATTCTGTGTAACAAATATATTAAATCCTGAAGCAACTTCCATGCTTTTGTAAATGCTCACCAAATTATCCATGTGTGGCGCAGCACGAATCTCTGCATAAATTTCACAAACACCCTCTTAAGACAAGAAAATTCACCAATTGCTGAAGCTCAATGAATTCAGAAAAGCATTTCCTTCATGATTTGCACATTCAGGATACCAGACGACACCAAAATTAAAGCTCTCGATTTACCCAAAAAAAAAAAATTTAAAGCTCTCAAATAATGAGAACTTAGTACTCGAGCTGTTCCAATTACAATTATTTGAACTTGCAGAGTCTTTCAGCAAAACGAACTCCAAACTAAATGTCCAATTGATGTCTTTTTTTTTCATCTTCAAACAAACTAGCTAAGGAAAAGAAAAGTGATGTACCTCTACGGTGATATGGCACTTTACAAACTGGACAATTGGAGCCAGACTTCATAGACTTCACAATACATACGCTGAAATTCACCAAAAATAAATTTTCAAAAATTACCGTAAATAAAAAGATCAAATCCAAAATAAACAAACACTAAGCATGCTTACTTGCAAAACACATGATTGCATAGCAACGAAACTGCCGAGTTGAGTAGACTCAAGCTGCCAGAAACAGAGAAAAGAAAGTTTGAGAAATGAATCGCTGTACAGAAGAAGTGAGAAGTGGGAATAAAAGAGATTTGAGAAGATTTACCAGATAGGGCACTTGAGTTCTCTGCCCATTTTTTCTAGATGAGTAGGATCCCCCATATTCACTTTTCAGCTTCTTCGAGATCTAGAGGGAGTAAAAGAACAAAGAGCACGAAGCGCTCTAACTCTAACGTGATAATTGATAACAAAGGGAGGGAGTCGTATTTGATTTTATTTGGTCCGTTTGTAGAGTTCTCCGTAAGCTTAGTCCGTTTGTAGTGTTCTCCGTAAGCTTTTCCTAATTTGAATTTACTTTTTACCCGCCAAAATCGAATTGGCGCGTGATTTCACATTTCTTTCTTCAAAACGGCGGTGGATCTTTCAATATTGTTGTTTCTAAAAAGTATATACTACTGTTTATAATTTAAAATATTAATCAACTGGACTGAAGTTAATAAAATTGGTTCTTTTCCAGTTTTGGAACCAGATCATATACAAAAATTAGTTGATGGACATCTACATGTCATTAAGAGTAAAAATTTTATCAATCAAATTAACAAATTATTAATGAAATTAATATTTTGAACTGAAATATTAAAGTTTTAAAATGTTATATCCAATTTTAAAAACTTACACTTAATTAAAAATTTTCTAAAAGGTTGAATAATTTAAGATTAGTTATCCGTTAACAAAACAATTGTGTAAACTCTACAAGTGTTAGAGAAGTAGAAAAGTAAAGATTTGGGTGCAAAATTAAGTGAACTAAAAAGTAACATGCTCTTGACAATTTATTAATGACATAATTGATAAAACTCAATTTTGCTTGATTTCTCTATGTAAAAAAATTGAATTTAAATATTTTGAGAATATTAGAGCGATTTAAAATGTTAAGATTCGTGATGAAAACATGAAGATCAAATTTGCTTTTTCTTCCCCAAAAAATTAATGGTGGTACTTAGGTCAGGCTTCGGGCCTAAAAGCTAGAATATTGTCGAGCTTAGTACCAGTTAGGGGTGGGCTAAGGCCTAAGGCCTAATAACATCCCAGCACAAAATGACATTTTTTAAAAGCTAACCATCATTTTCTGCTCTCACTTTCGTTTATGAGTTTTGAAGAAGTAAATGATGTTGTTTTATACTTTGGTTTCTCACAAAATAAAACGATGTCGTTTTACACTAGGTTAACCATCCCCCCTTTTTTTCTTAACTCTCTCTCTCTTAAACCGTTAGTCATCTACATCACTCACTTCTTAGTTGTCAACTGCACCTTCATCGCACCAATCGTCACCCCTTTGCCCTTTAATCGCGACTGACCCTTTGCCTTGTCGCTACATTAACCCGCTTCCCCGCACACCCACCACTATGTTTTTTTTACTTCTTCACCACCCACCTAACAAGGTAAAGTTCTTTTGTCGTATTATGTTTTGAATCTTTTGATTAAAGATTGATTTTGTGAAATACTAAAGTTTTTAGGATTGTTGCATATAGGAAGGGGGTGTTTTGCAAACTTACACAGTCATATATAAGGGTGTACAAGTGAATGTGTAAGTCTGCAAAAATACATACACGTTCGTGTGTATTGCGTGACATGATCTTAATGACTTATATGATCATAAACACACCGAGAGGGAATAAGAGGAACATAAAACATAATTATAGAGTTGAAGTTTATCAATTATCACTTATCAGTGACTACACGGTCACATGTTTCTAAATTATCAATTACGATGATGAATGACAAATATATTTATATGTTGATTGTTTTAGATGGATGAGCATATTCCTTTAGCAGAGATTTATAATTGGTACCGGGGGCAGAAATTATCCACCATAACAATTGAAAATTGGAACACTGATGATGCTATGATTGAAAAGTTGAAGAATAAGATACAACTTGGAGCTTGTTGGTTAGTGAAAGATTATTCCATATGTGTTTTACGTATATTCTGAATTTGATTGTGAATGATAGGTTGGATATCATAAAGGAAGCACTAAATTCGATTTGGAATAGTGTAGTAGGAGTGCAACATCTAAAAGAGTTTAAAATTTTGAAGAAACTACATGACAACTATGCATTCTGAGTACGGAGAAGTTGATTTTGGATTGTATAACCAAATGGAACTCAACCTTCAATATATTGGAGTCAGCAATCCAGTATGTTGATGTGTTTATTAGACTGAGACAAAGAGATTCTCATTACAATTATATGCCTACAAAAGACCAATGGAACTTGGCTAAAGAACATTGTGAGAAGTTATAATGATTTTATACTATGACTGACTTGTTCTTGAGAACAAAATATCTAACTTTGCATTATTACTTTAGCACTATAGGTGAGATAAAGAAAGCTTTATTTGATTGGATGTATGATTTCAATAAGGTTATTCGAGGTTATGGTAGGGTAGTTGATGGAGAAGTTGAATTTTTATTGGTATATAGTTGAACATACTGTTGCAGTTTTATTTGTGCCACACTCGAGACACAAGATAGAAGGGGTTGATTTTATATATAATATGTTGTGTGGTGATAGAGCTTAAGAACATATAAATGTTATTAAATAGTTCTAGTTTGATATGTTTAATGATTATCAACTCATAATGAACAAAATTTAGGATCGAGATCATAGTAATTTGGGCTTAAGAATGGGCTTCTTTATCATAATTATTCAAAGCCTCATGCATCCTTTTGGTCATAGCCCTTATCATAGGCCCAACAATAGCCATAAGTGGATCTCTTTTGAAAATTGAGGGTGGAATTTGAGTTGAAGACCTCAAACTCTTATCTTGAACACTCAAACCATCAACCCTAACTTGAGATGCCACATCACTAGCCCCTTGATCCATATCATTCCCCCCTTCTTCAGAAGGATTTGTTCTCGAATCTAATAGTTCTACATCAAATTCAAAAGGAGAAAGATCATATACTTTAAAAGTTGCACTAACACAATAGTTGCCTGGAAGATCAAGATTGTAGGCATTACTGTTTAGCCTAGCCACAACTTGGAAAGGGCTATTACCCCTATGATGGAAAGGGATATCACCCCTAGGATGGAGTTTCGTTCTCTGGGAAGTAGGAGCCACAACTTGGAAAGGGCAATCACCCCTAGGATGGAGTTTTGTTCTCTGGGAAGTAAGAAATCTTTCTTTGCGCATATAACCCAGACCTAATCGCCAAGCCAAAAAATGACCTCTTTTCTTCCCTTGTTGGCATTTCGTATATAATGCCTAGTTTTGTGCTCTATGGTTTCACGCACTTTGGCATGCAACTTTTTGGACAAATTCAACTTTGTTGGCTCCATGTACACTTAAGAACTCAAAATAGGTAATGGAGATAAGTCCAAAGGGGTTAGTGGATTGAAACCATAAATAACTTCAAACGGAGAATAGTTGGTAGCAGTGTGAATTACAAGATTATAAGCAAATTCAACTATAGGTAAACAAGACTCATGAATTTTCTAATTTTGTTTGAATTTGACACGTAATAGGTAATAAGTGTCCTATTTATGACTTTAGTTTGACCATCAGTTTAAGGATGAGCAGTAGTAGAAAACAACAATTTAGTTCCTTATTTTTCCCAAAGAGTTTTCCAAAAGTAGCTTAAGAATTTTACTTCTCTATCAGACACAACACTTTGAGGAATAATATGCAACCTAACAATTTCTCGAAAGGATAAATCAACCACAGGAACAACATTATCAATTTTCCTACAAGTAATGAATTGTTCCATTTTGGAAAAACGATCAACTATAACAAATACATAATAATTCCCTCGTTGAGATCGTTGCAATCCCAACACAAAATCTATAGAAATATCAACCTAAGCAGACGAGGGAATGGGAAGTGGCATGTATAGTCCATGTGGTTTAGATGTCGATTTAGCCATTGTGCACTCAATGCACCTTTTACAAAGTCTTTCAACATCTTGTTTCATATTAGGCCAATGAAAATGTACTTGCAACACATCAAGAGTTTTAAGAATACCAAAATGACCTATAATATTACCACTATGAGCTTCACGTACCAACAGTTCACGCATAGAACAATTAGACATATAAATTTTTTTCCCTTTAAACAAAAATCCATTATTTCTATATAACTTATTAACTCCACTAAACTCACATGCAGCATAGACACTTGAGAAATTAGGATCATGTTTATACAAATCTTTCACATATTCAAATCCTAATAACTTAGTGTCCAAAGTAACAAGTAACCCATCCCTAAGTGACAGTGCATCAGCAACAACATTTTCTTTACCCTTTTTATACTTAATGACATAAGGAAAAGATTTAAGAAAAACATTCCACTTAGCATGTTGTTTATTGAGCTTGTTTTGACAATGCAAATATTTAAGAGATTCATGATTAGTATGGATTACAAACTCTTTAAGCATTAAGTAGTGTTGCCAGATTTCCAAAGCCTTAATGACAATATAAAATTTTTATCATAAGTTGGATAGCTCAATCACGCACAATTCAACTTTTCAGAAAAATATTCTATCAGCTTACCTCCTTGCATTAGTATAGAACTAATATGTATGCCATAAGCATCACAGTCAATTTCAAAAGTTTGCTCAAAGTTAGGTAAAGATAATATCAGTGCAGTTGTCAAATCCTTTTTCAAGGGCTCAAATGTAAGTTGTTGTGCTTCTCCCCATTTGAACTTCACTTTCTTCTTTATTAATGCATTTAGTAGGGTTGCCTTAGTTGAGAAATCCTTCACAAACCTGCGATAAAAACTAGCCAAACCGTGAAAGGATCTCACTTCAGTAACAACCTTAGGTGTAGGCCATTCGAAAATGGCTTTAACTTTAACCTCATCAAATTTGATACCATCTTTACTCATAACAAACCTAAGAAATATAACTTCAGGAACATAGAAACTACATCTTTTCAATTTGGCATAAAGTTTTTATCCACATAGAGTGGAAAGTAATTGCTCAAGATGTTTAGCATAAGAACCTACATCTCTACTATACACTAAAATATCATTGAAATAAAACCATTAGAAATTTTCTTATGGAAGGTCTAAGCATATGGTTCATTAATCTCATGAATCACTGTCTTTCATGCGAATTTGATGATAACCACTTGTTAAGTCAATTTTGGAAAATATGCATGCACCATATAAGTCTTCTAGCATATCATCAAGCCTAAGAATGGGGTGTCAATATTTAATAGTTATTTTATTAACAACATGATAATCAACACACATTTGCCAAGTTCCATCTTTCTTAAGTACAAGTATGACAGGCACGACACATGGACTTAATGACTCTCTAACCAAACCTTTGTCAAAAAGCTCATTAACTTGACGTTGCAGCTCTTTTGTCTCCTCAGAGTTGGCTCGATATGTTGGTCAGTTAGGAATGCTTGAACCAGGTAGGAAATTGATTTGGTACTCGATTCCTCAAAAGGGTGGAAGCCCCATTGGCATCTCCTCAAGAAAGATGTCCTCATAATCCTACAAAATAATTTGAACCTTAGTCGGTAAATTACTGTGTAGTTTGTTAGTAGCAAAGCAATTTTCTTTATAAATCATAAGGAAAAAAGGCGTTTGAGCAGAAATAGTGTTATCTACATCTCTCAAACTTGCATAAAAGCTACCTTTTTTCTCACTAGCTTTTGGCTTTTCACTTTTCACTCAACTAGTGCTTCCTTTTCTTCTTACCCCTCACTTGACTTTTGTAGCTCACCTTGTTTTTTCTCTCTCTCTTCTCTTAATTTGATTTGTGAGCCTACAACCTCTTTAGAGAAAAGGGGTTTCAAAGTACATGTCTTAACATCTATTACAAAAGAGTATTGATTAGTATATCCATTTTTATTCGTGCAACTATCAGACTTTTATAGATGCCCCATCAAAATGTGACATGCACTTATAGGTATAAAATCACAAAACACCTTTTCTTGATACTTTCTAATGGACAAATGAATAAGTGTTTGACGTTTTACCTTTACCTCACTTCTATCATCTAACCATTGCAACTTGTAAGGATGAGGATGCCACGTACTACGTAGTGACAACCTAGTAATAAGATGCTCACTAACACAGTTAGTACAACTACCTCTATCAATAATCACAAGCATACCTCATTCTTAAGTAAAGATCTTGTATGGAAGATGTTAGTATGTTGCTCATGACCTGGCTCAAGTGAGATTTGTGTATTTAAGGTTTGGGCTACCACCAATGCTTCATTAGACCCCTCAACCTCGAATTTATCATAAAGTTTGTCCCCCTCAACACCTTTTTCCTCGTCGCCTTAAGTTAATTCAGGCATATCATCATACTCATGATCACTAATGTAAGTCCCATCCTCTAACAACGTATACACCTTTTAGTTAGGACATTGTGATGCTATATGACCCATACCTAGACACTTAAAGCACGTGACATGTTTCAGCTGGTTTCGATTTTGATCCAATTTTAAAGAACTAGTCTTAAACTTAGAAGGTTTAAAGGGCATATTTTTATTGGCATTCGGGTTAGGTGAGTTTCTCTTAGCCCCATTGTTTCCCCATTTATTTTGTTGCCAATATACATTGTTAGGTCGAGTCTTTACATTAAAAGAAGAAGATCTCCTTCATATGTCTCTCGACAATCATGAATTTCTCTAACAAATCATCCATATCAGTGTACCCTCACATCTCAACTCTCTAGGAAATCGATTGATTTAACCCTCCAAGAAAATGGGCTAAAGCAATCGATTCATTATTTTTAGTGCCAACTTTGATTTTCAATGCCTCTAACTCTTGAAAGTATTCAGCTACAGTTTGATTGTCTTGCTTTAGTTCCTGTACCCAGTTATACAATTCACGAAAATATGAATTTGGAATATACTTCTTCCTCATTATGCCAGTTAGGTTATGCTAAAAAGAAATAGAGGGTTCCTTGTGCCTTCTACATTCACGCACTAGGTTACTCCACTAATTAGCAGCATAATTTTGGAATTCAACAACGATTAGCTTAACTTTCTTTTCTTTAGAAAAAATTATAGAAGTAAAAAACCCTTTCCACTTTCAATTCTTAATCTAAATAAGCTTTAGGATCAAATTTGCCATGAAAATTAGAAATGTGATACCAAAATCATATGGATTAAGGGGCTAGTGGCGTGACATCTTAAGTTGGGGTCAATGGTTCGAGTGTTTGAGATAAGAGTTCCAGGTCTTGAACTCAAATTCCACCCTCATTTTTCAAAAGTGATCCACTTATGGGTATTGTTGGTGTAGCATCCCGTCACCCATGTTAGGGCTAGAATTGTGAATTTTGAGATTTTGTGAGAAATTAGGAAATTGCATTATCATGCATTATTTATTTGTGACATGCACATTTTTGCACATTATA
>JANIHZ010000003.1:52406784-52417185 GCA_027478365.1 Erythroxylum rufum | reverse complement strand
AGTTGAGATAGAGGTCGGGATCAGTTCGCGTCTGCATTAGTGTTTCCTAATATTGTATTCCGCAATCTTTGTAAACTAATTAGTATGTGAGCTTTATGGTTACTGTAAAATATTGTTCAATGATTGTAATAACTGCAAATGTTTTCTTCTGTCTACTGTTTTTACCGCGCTAATGTCTGTTTCAAAAAAAAAAGTTTTCCTGAGTTTTCACCAACTGATGTAGTACGCCACCCTCGCGAGGCACGAACTTGGATATCACTAACGATATCGGGTTCGGGTCACTCGAGAGTGGGGTGTTACAATTAATCAAGTGAGACCATCTAGGTCACTCACAGTACGCTCCAGATTAGCAATTGCTTCCATAATCCAAAAACGTCTAAATGCGGACGTTATCTTGTATCAACATTATGCAATACACATATTGAACAAATAATAATTAATTGCACAATCATATAAACATTCAGTTGTACATATATGTATAAGTGTAATGTATAATGTATGCTCAATTTGACTATTCCGGGTATGTTTCCTTAAGCACGTCTCTTGATCATTCAAACCTTATCATTTGTATGTGTCTTAGCTTATTCTTAGGTTTACTCCTCAAGAACACTTGGTTATGCTAATATCATAATTCAATTACTCAACATTTCTTTTCTAGCATTATAAACTCTCACAATATCCAATTCTCACTTACCTTTACTTGATACACATTACTCATCTCCTTACAATCATATTAGCATTTGTAAGAACAATTTTATGTCATTAACAACTCATAACTTCCGAATTGATATGCATTCATATATCACATCTTGCGAAACTTGATCTTCCTAGGTTCATCAATAAATCATTCACCTTCTTTGGATCATATTATCTTTCATAGGATCACTTTTATTCTTATAACATCTCTAAAATTTTAGATCTGAACACTTGGTAAACAACAATCCATTCTTAGCGAATTCAGATGACAATGAAATTTGGTAGTGAGGAAGGATAATGTGTGAGGAGTTTGCGGTTCAAATTTTAAGTCAATCGGAGGTTCAGAGAAGAAGTTATGCCCAAAAGAGTAAAGAGTGTAACAAGCTGTCAAACAACAGTATCCCTCTTCTATCGCGATTGTACTTATCGTACTTGTGCACAATCGTGCACTCCTTTATTCAAGCATCATTATGACTTTTCTTTCAAAACAGATTTTTGGGCCAATCTTACATGGCCATTTTGACAAGGAAAATGAAGTATTTAGGCAATACATTTTTCTAAGAAAATGTTACCATATGTCTTAAGTTTCTAATGAAACCAATTTAATGCAGTTTGGTTCCATATTTTGCAAATTATACTCACAATACTATAGATTGTTCCCAAACCATGACAGCACACAATAATTAACTTCAAGCCAAAATTTGAAACTATTAGAGATAGAATTAAAATTCAATCCCTTCATAAAAAATATATCCATAAGTCTCTAGTTTAATCTAAAATTAAAATCATCCCATTTGGATTTATATAGATCAAGATATGGCCAAAATACAGATACATGTTTAGTGAAAATTTTATAGCTAACATACTCCAGAAAATTTTCCTTCACTTTTCCAGATTTTCAACTCCTATATGTTACATTCAAACCATCGTATGCATAGTTCATCAACTCTACATCATTTCCTCTTTATTCTTACCTAAATTTTAACTCACAAATTATAGTCCATGATTGATCATGAACACTAAAAATAGAACATCAACGTATACATATGTTCAATTTCAACACCACTCTCTCCCTTGTTCCTTGTTTATGGTGTTTGTTAGGTTTTAAGTGGATGAAAGGTGAGGGTTTTCTCGTCTCTCTTTGCATGTTTTGAGTGAGTTCCACCATTTTTAGTTTTCTCCATTTGAATGTGCAAAGAGGAAAGTCGTTTTGACTTCAACAAATTCCATTTCTTCTACTCTACCGCCATAGCTTTGGTAAGCTCAAGTGACTTAGATATGTTCAATTATATGAATGGTTACTTGGTTTATTTTCCTCACACTTGGTTGTGTTTTCCTTGTTACAATGAACTATTATGGTAGACAGTAGATTGATGCAAACAACTAAATGCTACCAAAGACATGCCCTGATTCTGATTCATAATTTTTTTTGGCTCAAGTTCCAAGTTTGTTGTAGGTTTCCTTTGATACACATTTTTCAGTAAATATTGTATTTTTATGATTTGATCATTAATGACTTTTAAGAATCTGAACAGCACTTGTTATAAGTAATACTGGGATATTCCCTATCGATGGTGGAAGTTTGGTCACAGCTTCCTATGTTTAGTTCTTCAGAAACTGGTCGTGTCGAAGCAAAGTTGTCTACATTAAATGTGTAAGTACATGTATCTTTTCATTGCTACAGATGATTATTGCTCGGGTTGAGACATGTCTTAAAAGTAAAGCCACATGTTTGGTTTAGTTTTTAATAAAACGATGTAGTGGTTCGTCATTTCGTCTAAGTAATTTGAATAAAACCACATCGTTACCTTAAAGTAGCAAACTAGCCTTTAATTATTATGACGCAATAGCTGCTGGTTGTCCCTTCGCGAACATCCAATAAAATTGGAATGATATAGAGCAAATTAGGATGGCCCTTACGCAAGGATGATACACACAACTCTTAAAATGGTGAGTAGAACTTGAAGGAAATTTTAACAAAGATAGTAACCAGATTCCATAGCTTTGAAGCATGTATAAACAATATAATTGAAAAATTACCTGCTAAAGGTGTTGAAAGTTGATTGGAAGCCATAGTTCTCTACCACACAAAAATCCAAACACAACAGAAAATAGAATACTTGGCTTTATTAAATCCAACTCACCAATTTCTTACACACACCATTACAATGCCATCAAAAAATAATCCGACTCTATAAGCTAGAAGGACACCCTCAAGAATACATCAATTAGGTTAAAGCCAACACATTGTAGTGGATCATAAACCCAATAAGTAGGCTTAGGTGAAATTTATGAATGGATCCAAGGGCCCATGGTAAGATTAGTAATATAATGTCCATCCCATAAATGGCTCAAATGATACAAACGTATACCGAAGTTATGCTAGTTCATAATTCATCATTCTCCCACTTGGACAACATAATCATAGCAAACCAAATAAATAAAATCAACGCATCGATAGGACGTATGAATCGTATATAAGTAGATGCTA
The DNA here is from genome assembly GCA_027478365.1 of Erythroxylum rufum. Taxonomy (NCBI): domain Eukaryota; kingdom Viridiplantae; phylum Streptophyta; class Magnoliopsida; order Malpighiales; family Erythroxylaceae; genus Erythroxylum; species Erythroxylum rufum. Next base: position 52,413,998 of record JANIHZ010000003.1, on the reverse strand, counting down.
TTAATCCAAAAGCATGACAATAACATTAATATGAATTCATCATAAATGAATGTCATTAATTTATCATTCATCAAGAATATAAAGTTACAATATGTCATAAACAGTGAAAAAATATTCATAATATGCATGTATCATATAAAATTTAAACAATCCTCACAAAACTTGTATAAAACAAAGAAAACTAGGCTCTTAAGAGTCCCATATTCGAGACATGTTCCACAAAAATACAAATAGGTAAGCCTTTAATTAGTGGGTCTGCTAGCTTACTACTCAGAGGCATGTAATCAATAGTAATCTGAGACTCTGCAACTTTCTCTTTAACAAAATAGAAATTAATGTCAATATGTTTAGAGTGAGAGGTGCTCCTAGTATTTCGAGAGAAAGATATAGCTGCAAAATTGTCACAATATAATTTCAACGACCTTGATATGGAGTCCATAACTGCTAATGCTGAAATAAGGTTTCGCAATCATATTGCATGACAAGTTGTCTCATAACATGTCACATACTCTGCCTCTATGGTCGAATAAGCTATAAGTGTCTGTTTGACACTTTTCTAGAAAACAACTATTCCTACCATCATAAAAATGTATCAAGAAGTGGATTTCTTATCATCCACACAACCTATATAATCAGAATCATTGAAGTCAACTACTTTAAGAGTATCGGGGTTCTAATATGTCAAAATAAGATCCTTGGTACCCTAAAGATACCTTAAGAACTTTTTAGCTACTTTCCAGTGACTTTGTCCAAGATCACTCAAGTATCTACCAAGCACACCTATAATAAAGGCGATATCAGGACGTGTGTATACTTGAGCATACATCAGGCTGCCAACAACTAAAGCATAAGGGATTGTTTTCATTTGATCTCTCTTAATATCATTTAAAGGACATTAGGCCTTGGAGAACTTATCACCCTTCATAATTGGAGCCTTTATAGAAGAACATGATTGCATATTAAACCTTTTTAAAATACAATCAATATAAGTGCTTTGAGACAATATGAGAACACCATTTGTTCTTTCATGAAGAATCTATATACCCAAAACATAGGATGCCTTACCAAGGTCCTTCACATCAAAATGATCAAACAATAATTGTTTTGTCTCAATCAACATGTTAGTGTCATTAGTAGCTAGCAAGATGCCATTAACATATAAAACTAGAAATATGTACTTACTCCCATTAATCTTCATATATATACATTGATCAACAATATTTTCTTTGAAGCTATTACCAATAACAATTTCATCAAACTTGATGTACCATTGCCTCGAAGCTTGTTTCAACCCATATATTGAATTTTGAAGCTTACAAACTATGTTTTCTTTCCCAACTACCTCAAAACCAGTGGGTTGAGTCATGTAAACATCTTCCCTTAAATCTCCATTTAAGAAAGTTGTTTCATATCTCCATTTAAGAAAGTTGTTTTCACATCCATTTGATGAAGTTCAAGATCAAAATAAGCCATAATTGCCATAATAATTTGTAAAGAATCTTTAGTAGAAACAGGAGAGAACGTCTCTATGTAATCAATACCTTCTCGTTTGCTATAGCCCTTAGCTACTAGCCTCACTTTTTATCTGTCAACTTGACCTTTGGCATCACGCTTGGTTTTAAACACCATTTGCATCCAGTAGGCTTACAACCTTTTGGCAATTCTACCAATCTCCACACTTTATTTAGTGACATAGAATTCTTCTAATCATTCATAACATCCATCCAAAATTTAGATTGAGAACTAAAGATGGCTTCTTTGTAGGTAGTTGGATATGAAAAGTCACTTATATCAAACTCATGTTCTTGTAAATATACTAAATAATCACTTGATATTGCAGGTCTGCAAACCCTTTCTGATCTCGACAAAGACACGATTTCAGTGGCAATAACTAGAGCCTCTTGTGCTACATACTCCATAGGATCATCTTGAATGGTTATTGAATCTTGATCAACCATAAGGCCAATTATTGGAGAAGAAGCGACATGCACAAGAATACTGAATAGGTGTTTTTTTAAACAAAATTTCTTTAGACCCTTGGTTTTTCCAATATCATCCTCAAAATAAACAGTACAATCTGATTCAATGAACTTAGTGGTATAAGATGGACAATAGAATCCAGAGCCCTTTGATTTTACACAATAACCAATAAAGTAGCAATTGATAGTCTTAGGATCAAGTTTCTTAGATTGTGAATTGTAGGGTCTCACTTTTGCTTTACAACCCCAAACATCAAAATGATGCAAAGTCAGTTTCTTCTATGACCACAACACATAAGGAGTTTTAGGAACAGATTTACTGGCAAGGAAGAGTTTACTAATATACATCGTACCATGTCAAGTAGTGTGCGATTTCTCCTTTCTGCAACTCTATTTTGTTGAGGTGTACTAGGCATTATATATTGAGTATCAATAACACAATCTTGTAAGTATCTTGCAAAAGGTCTAGGATTGCGTCCTGTCTCATCATATCTACCATAATACTCACCGCCTTTATTATAATAAACTACTTTGATCTTTTTCCTTTGTTGAAGTTCCACTTTTTCTTTAAATGCTTTAAAGGCTTCCAAAGAATCAGATTTCTTACTGATGAGTTCAACAAAACCATAATAGAAAAAATCATCAGTGATGGTGATAAAATAGTTGTAACCACCAATAGCTGGAGGTGTAAAAGGCCCATAAATATCAGTATAAATTAACCTAAGTAGTTCTTCGCACCTATCAACTTTTGTTTTTCTAACCTTCGCTGTTAACTTTACTTTTATGCAATCAACACAAGTTCCAAAACCTGAGAAATCAAGGTCCTGTAAAATCCCATCCTTCATCAATCTTTCCATTCTTTTCTTGGAAATATGGCCTAATCTCTTGTGCCATAAAATAGAAGATTTTTCATTCAACCTCAACCTTTTTGTGGTAGTAATAGTATTAATAGTCGAAGAAGAAGTAATAAGAAGATACACATATACCAAATCAAGCTTGTAAAGATTACAATACAAAAATCCATTTCCAATCAAAGTAGAGTCACAGTACAAAGTCACTTTTCCAAATCCAAAATGAAAAATATAACCAGTTCTGCCTAAAACAGATATTGAAACTAAATTCCTCCTAATTGAAGGTATGTAAGCAACTTCATATAACTCCAAAAAATGTCCTGTGGTAAGTTGTAATTTGACTGTCCCCAAAAAATCAATTTTGGTTCTTGTACCATCTCCCATGTATACATACTGCTCCACACTACTTGGTTTCCTTTTATTTATTATCTCCTGCAAAGAATTGGTAACATGAATTGTAGCACCAGTGTTTAAACACCAAGTATTATAAGGTACATCAATGATATTACATTCCAAGCAAACCATTATTAAAAGATTACCTTTCTTTTCCAATTTAGCCTTAAGCTTCCTCCAATCTGTCTTCTTGTGCCCAAACTTCTAGCAATAATTGCATTTTCCTTTGAAACCCTCAATCTTGGAAATATTTAAAGCTAAGACTGCTCCTTATCCATTCCCTTTATTACTCGCATTTTGTTTCTTGAAAGGCTTATTGTTATTGGTATTTTTTTTGGTAGAAACTTCCTTTTTTGGCCATTGTAATTCTAGTTTGTAACCATTGCCACACTTCTTACCCTTCACTTTTTCATGTCATCCTCCTCCTTTGTAAGAATAGTAATCATCTCCTCTATGGTCCATTACTCTTTTTGAGCATTGTAGCTTGACCTAATGGAATCAAACTGAGATGGAAGAGACCCCATGATAAACCACACAACATAGTCCTCATCGAGCTCCATACTAATTGCCTTAATCTTATGATAACAAGCCACAATTTTGTCGATATACTCTCTAATCCCACTAACACCATCATAAATTGTGGAATGCAAAGTGCTCAAGAGTTCATTCTTTTCATTCCTGGAGAACTTCTTGTATTTCTTGTTGATGGCCTCAAGAAATTCCTTGGTGTTCTCAGTTTTTCAAATGCTATCACGTATTGAGTCCTTTATATGATACCTTATGATCATCAAACAACACCGATTCGAGTACTCCCATTCATCATAAAGCTTCTTATCATTAATAGAAGACTCATTATCAGGTTCAAGAGGAGAGTCTTCTCTCAAGGCTATATCCAATTTCATAATAGTTAAGTTCATCATGAGATATTCAACCCATTATTTGTGATTTGTCCCATTAAGCTTCAAAATGGCAGAGAATTGATGACTGCTCAAAGTTGAAGAAAAAAACATAAGAACAACATTAATATGCATGTAACACATGATCATGCTATTTGCTCTTTCTCCAACTTTCTCAAAATGATCCACAAAAGTGATCATAGAATGCTAGAGTTCGCTGAGCATTAAAAATAGACTCATTCACAAGCAAGAGCAATACATTAAACATCACAACCAAATGCATCAATCGACTATTGCTAGGATAGTAAAATTGTGCCTATTCATAACATTTAACATATTCTCTTCACTAATCTAAGCATCCTACTAAAAAATTAATTTATCGATAGGATAACTTCGTTGCTCGTATGGATCTTAGTAAAAATTGATAACCTTAAAATATATATATCAACAAAAATATTCGAATGCCTAGACTTACGAGAGGCAAGTTCATAAGCATACAATATTTAATTATATCCAAAAACATGATAAAATATAACAAAATTTTATATTAAATAAAAGATAACTAGTCCAAAAAAAATACATAAAGTTATCCAAAAAATGGATATGATATCATGTAATTGATAAAATATATAATTGAATTATAAATTAATCATGCCTAAAAGTCCCTAAAATAATGACATCACAATTTTAATATTTAACAATGTATATACATATTTTAACATTGTCATTATTATCATTAATGGCAAAACTGTAAATAATATGAGATGGAAAAATTATAAATAAGCTGTTATGGCAAAGCTGTAAATAATCCATCTTCAACCTTTAGATGGGTCAAATGACGCATGGATTATCCATGGCCCGACCCAATTGTATCTAACCATCGGGAAAGCCGTTTTCAACCATTTTAGAGGGATTTTGCTCCTCTTCTAAAGTTTAAATGATCTATAAGATCTATTTTAACAAAAAACTAACCCAAAAGGAGATATGAGAACAAAAGGTTTTAGAATGGTATTACGAAAACGCTTATTCAACAATTTTTATTGCAAAAGCTTGCCTAAAACACATATTAATGCATATATAAACAACATATGATTTATTTTTGCTCAGAAAACAACATACCTATTGTTAATAAGAATTTTAAAAATTGGGTATAAAGTAATACGAAAATTAAAAAATACAACATACCCATTGTTAATAAGAGTTTACAAACATTGATATAAAATAATACGAATACACACACACACACACACACACACACACACACACACACACACACACACACACACACGAATGAAGATCGAAAATAACAGCTTCAAAACTTATGGATTTGGCTCTTATACCAATTGATGGAAATTTTAACAAAGATAGTAACCAGATTCCATATTTTTGAAGCACGTATAAACAATATAATTGAAAAATTACCTGTTAAAGGTGTTGAAAGTTCACTGGCAGCCATGGTTCTATGCCACACAAAAATCCAAACACAACAGAAAGTAGAATACCTGAGTTTGTTGAATCTAACTCACCAATTTCTTACGCACACCATTATAATGCTGTCAAAAAATAATCCCATTCTACAAGCTAGAAGGCCACCCTCAAGAATACATCAATTAGGTTAAAGAAAACACATTGTAGTGGACCATAAACCCAATGTGTAGGCTTAGGTGAAATTTATGAATGGATCCAACATGGTAAGATTAGTATTATAATGTCCATCCAATAAATGGCCCAAATGATACAAACACATACCAAATTTATGCTAGTTCATAACAATTAATTCAACATAACTTTGCAGCATATTAGGTATAAGCAGAACTTTGCAGCATATCAGGTATATTTTTCCTCCTATTTTCTTAATAACTTTATCTTCTAAATTTGCATCACCTAATGAAGATTTGTAGCTGTTTATTTTATTTTATTTTAATTATTTATTATTACTTTGTTATACTTTTTTATACATATTTTATGTTTAATTACTTGACTTTTTTGTAATATCTTCATGTCACATTACAAGTAGGTCTATCGGAAATAGCCTTTCTACTAAGTAGGGATAAGGCTGCGTACTATCAGATCTCCCAAGCTTTTGTGCGAGATTCAAAGGGGTGTTGATGATGATGATGATGGTTTAGGAAGGGTATTCTATTCTCATTTTGTGTTTTGTATTATGTCCATGCGATTGTAAAGGTCTCTTTAAATAAAAAATGTAACTTAATCGATGTAAAAAAAGTTCACATCTTATTAACTAGACCCAGTTGATCATTATTGTGGAGCACATAAGATACATTACTCGCCCTTTTGCTATTCTTAACTGGACAATATTTTTTTTCAAGCTATTGAACGATTAAACAACATGCCCTGTAATTGATAGTACCACTTCGACAAAACAATTTTTTAAAAGTCTTTAAGAAAGTAATATTACCATACCTTTTCAAGCAGGACTTGAGTTGAAGAATCAACACCTTGAAGAGTACAACTCAATGAAAGTTGGAAGCTATGTTCAGGTGGAGTTATTATCTATTGTTGAGTAGAATCAGCTGGAGGCTTAATCAACTATTTAAGCAACATCAATTTGAGCATCAACATAAAAATGTTGATAGTAATGAAAGAAGTTAGCATTTTTTTTAAATATTAAGGTTTATGAGTGAAAATAACTACTAGCTCTTTTTGAGAAAATGTATAAAGGACTAGAAGTTAGGAATGATTTGGTATGAACTTTCTAAATAAATATAATTGTCCATGTTCACAATTTTTTGCTCTTAAATATGATAAAAATTAAATAATACATTTCTAACATAATTACAAATTAAACCTCAAACTATGTTGAAATTATCAAATTTTTATTCTAAAATTTGTGTACAAACTTATTTAGATTCCTAAATTATAAGAAAATTTAATGCATTGTTAATTGAATTAGCTTATTATGATATGAATAAAATCATAGTATAATTCATAAATTGAATTATTAAAAGATGAATAAAATGATAAAAACAAAGCTCATATGTAATTTACGTAAGCTTCAAAATATTTCAAGTCCAGTAGATTAATAACATTAAAGAATGAGTTATTTTATGTGTAAGAATGATTGTAATTTTTAT
>JANIHZ010000003.1:51950220-51965031 GCA_027478365.1 Erythroxylum rufum | reverse complement strand
TTATGGTTATAGAAAAAGTCATGTTTAATCTAATCAACTTAGTATTAAAATTTAAAATTATCAACATAATTAAAAATAATTCTCTTTTAAATTTAAGTTCACTATAATAGAAGGGGCTTTTGGCGATGAACATTTTTGTCACTAAAAGCCCTAAATTTATCACCAAAACCTTTTAACAACGACAAAAATTCGTCACCGGAATAGTCACAAAATTACGGTAGCAAAATATTATGAGCAATGTTTTTACAAAATCGTCAAAATTATATTTTTCCCCGATCTCGGATACGTCGCCAAAAGAGATAAGCAAGGATACATGTTATCGTCGCCAATGATATTTTGGGATACTTTCTTTTCGTGGCTAAAATTTATTAGCTACGTTATGGTAGATGTAGGTAATAATGTTTTGTTACGATTAAGATTTCGTAGCAAAAAATATTTAGTGACGATTTTGAGAACATAGATAAAAGTAATTGGTAACGGTTTAAGGAACATAGCTAAAAAGTTTTGCTGATGATCTTAAAATCGTAGCCAAATCTTTTTAGCTATTTGTTTGATTTAATTTTAAAAAATTACTAGTGTTTATTTAATTTTATATTTATAAAATTTTCCTTTTGTAATATAAAATTTCTATAAAATGTAACTCAATTTATATATAATAATGAGAGTTTTATCACTATCTTTTAAAATATATGATTTTATGTGGTGTGACAAAACTCTCATCATTATATATAAATTGAGTGTAATAAAAATTAATTTTGTGTTGTTTGTCCTATAAATTTTAAAAATAACATTGTTGCCAACTAATTTTTTTTTACACTTACAATTGTTGTCAATAATATTAAATTTGATTATTAAGAATATCATATTAAGATTTAATGTTAATTTCCTTTGTTTACTATATTGTAATTATTTTTTGATTACATCGCAATAAATATAATTATATATAGTAGTTAATATAATGTTATCTTATGCCATTACCAAAGCTGAAGTCAAATGGTAATGGCCTACCATTTTGCAACGGTTTTTTTTTACTGCAACAAATGTTTATGTACATATTTACATTTGATTGTACCATTTATAGTATGCAGATGAATTCATCAAAATGACTTTATTTCAATGTGTAACGAGGTTCTGATTGCACGTAACAATTAAAAGTCAAATGGACAAAACTAGAAATATGCTCAATTGTGTTTCTGTGTTAGACATAACAATTAAAACTCAAAACTAACAACTTATTACTCTTATTCTTAAAAGATCAAATACTTTAGCATACACACATTTGAATATATATATAAGGGAGTAGCTCAAAACTAATAAGCTAATTATTAAGATAATTTAAAGCTAAATCATAATTAGACAACTATTTTTATTAGAGGATTCTACAAGGGATGTTTATGTACATAAAAGCAATTATATTTCGGAGTTGCAAGGGATGTTTATGCATCCTTAAACATAGTACAAACACACTTAACCTTCTTAATCTTATCATCATATGAAGTAGTCTCACTTGATAGATCACAAAATTAACATTGCTAGAATGTTGGAACATTCAAATAAGAATTCTTCTATTGACTTTTTTGAATTAAACTGTAACATTAATTCTTCGCAAAATGTCAACGTGTCGACTAGTTTTCGCTGGTGGAAATGAGCTCTGCTGGGAGGAATGTGACAAAATTGTCCAAGATGAAGAACAAATCAATGCAGAACGAATCCCCTCATCAAACACTAATCACCGATTGCCTTCTATGACTGATCTTCTTCTTTAATATTTTTAGTATCATCTAAACTACCTCTCTTTCTTTATTATCAGTATCTCATTTTCTATTATGAAGCTATTATATGAACATTAGATTATATATACTATATGTTGTGTTAAGCTTGCTCGAATCTTCAAGAGAACATAGATGGAAATGAAGGTAGTGGTGACATCCTAATGGCTCGTATAGGATTAAGGAAATCAGTTGTTTTGGAACAGTGGTCGATTGCAAAAAGTATGTTTGTTCATTATGACGATAATGTTTGTTCATTATGACGATCATGGAGTTTATCAATTCGGTATGAATGTGTTCGAATTTGACTTCCTAGTACTATGTGATCTAGCTTTGATTGTTCTGTCCTCTTTGCTCATTAGCTGAAATACTTAGTACTTGCGGTTCATCTAATACCATTGTCCATACTGGATCTGGGAAATTGTTCATTGTATCTTTTGCAAATTTAGTTAAAACAAAGAAGTTATTGGAAGAGGGTGTTAGTTCATTAGAGCCTGAGGGATGATCTTTAACTATTTCAATTAATGGCTTGGAACATATAAGGAGGCTTCTTGGGAATCTAGACATTGAAAACCTCTTTACCTTTTCTGTCTACTCTAATGTCACTTGGAATCCAAAAAAATAATTATATGTTTTTCTTTTCAATGGAATATTAGGCATGAAACTTTATTTGTTATTTTGTCTGTAAGAATTTTTGAACTTCTAATTAAGATCGTGTACTACTTAGCATATATATCATTATATTATATTACTTAACATCTATATATCATTATATTATATTACTTAACATATTCCAATATTTATATGTATTATTATTTTACTGTTCATAAATGTTATAATTAAGAATTGTAGTCAACTTAAATCATGATATTTGGATCTCATTACTATTAAAATTTTAGTATGTTCTTTTTATGTCCAAAAAGTGTTTACTTTCCAAAAAAATGAAAAATCATATATAATTGTCATTTATAATTAACCTTAAGATTATTAAGCACAATTTCCATTAAAAATTATCAAATTAACATAATTAATTATAAATTCTTTAATATCGACTTTTGGTAATGAATTAAAGTTTTAGTTGCCAAAACTTTACCTTTGGAAACAAAGTACATATTTTGTTGTAAAAAGTTTGTGTTTTTGCATCATTTACAATTCTCATCATTAATCACATGACCTTTGGTGACGAAATTTGAAAATTGTCACAAAATTAGGCATTTTTTGCAACTACTTAAGAAACTCGTCGTTAAATAAACTGCTTCAGTGATGATATTATGTAACATCGCCAAAACCATGACTTTGTGCAACAAATTTTGAAATCGTCACCAAAATTCTACATTTCATGACAATTTTGAATTTGTCGCTAAAGAAAACATAGCTAATAGTATGTCCTGTTATAGTGGTTATAGAAGTATTTGTTAATTTTTAGTGTGATCTTGTCCTCTAACCTAACAATTTTAAATATAATATTTGTTTTCTATTTTTCATATATATCTTAAATTATACAATAAACTTTTTTGGAAAATTTAAAATGTTAGATCAAAATTTTTAATAGTTGTGGCAACAATGTTAACTTTCTCATCAATTAACTACTAATACGTAAACATTTTTAACACGAAGGTATTAAAGAACTTAGAAGAAGGCAGCCTTAAATAACTACACGCTCGAAGAAGTTGAAATAATACATACCCTTACAATAGATTCCCAAGTATCATGAAAGTAGTTGTTACGAAATACAATGATTCATATAAATCCATGTTACTTTAGTTTCAAATGTATTCAACCTATACACAACTCACTTACGAAATCATGTTAGTAAATTTTGAAAAAAGGGAAGGGAGATAGCCTCAGATCCTATAAGAAAATACTACACTTCATAAATATAGTTCAATAATATTTCAACAATTAGTAGAAAATCAGGCAAATATATCATCAAAAGCAAATATATCATTGGTTCTTCCCCTTTGTCATTATCAAAAAATAGAGGAAAAATAACTAATAAATAAAAAATTATCACAAGTATGTAAAACCAAACCAAGCCAAGAATTTGATTTTGCATGCTATCGATCTGTTTACGCATTTTATCTTGATTGCAAAGAATTTCTTTTAATTGTTAAAGGATCAGATCATTTGTTCTCTGGAGTGTGACAGGGGCTGATTTTTTGGGGCAAGACCTAAGAGGTCTGCTGCTTTTTCAGTTTTCTTCTCTACCTACACATTGTCATTCAGCTTATATCCAAATTGGTAGGCAATAAAAGAATGAAACATTCCAGGTTCATACCAATCCAGATTTTCAAAAGACACTCCATACTAGGAAAAATATTAGTTAAAAGCATCCCATATGGCAGACCACTAGTTGTATTCTTATGATTTCCCTTGTCCGTCGTAAATCCCAGGATCATTGCTGGGAGATTCATCTTATTACCCTTTAAAAGATTGTACACCACATATGTATCCAGGAGACTGCATCTTTCCACTGAACTATTCCTTGGAAAAATTGAAGTAGTGGATATTGATGCAAGGCATCTTTGTAGTAAGTTTAGATGTCTACACTATGGTCTCCCTTCATAGGCATTCTCAATGTGTAAGTAGATAAAGTCCACAACTTCTCCCAGATCAAGATCAGTAATATCCCATTTATGACAAGGAACATCAGTTCTGCCTATGAGAATTATATTCAGAATGTTTGCCTAGATTTCCTCCGTAATTACGATCTCACATTCACATACCCAAAAGATTATTCCCAGCTTTCCATCAATTTCTTTTTTTCTCTTGTGTATGTAAAAACATGTAGCTAAGTCTTCACACGTTGTCTCATTCAAATTCAAAGAATTTTCCTTACCAACAGCAAGAAAATGAGAAGAGAAGAGAATACCTATTTCATCAAATAGGAGAGGAGGCAAAATAAGTCCTGAAACCATGTATAATATGTAAAATACACAAGAAGGGGGTTGAATTGTGTCAAATCGTTTAAGATATTAATCTTTAAAAACTTCTTGATTTTCTTGACAAATTCAGATGATTACAAAAACAATTCACTTAATTTGGTGAGAATATGATGCCGCAATTTATCCTGGTTCAGCCTTAACCTTGGGCTACGTCCAGTCCTCAAAGTTCATCTGAGATTTCACTATATCCTTCAACGTTACAAGTATTATTTCTACACTTCTAGAGCCTCTTCAAGTCTCTTTCACAAAGTATTCTTTATCTATTTCCTTAGCCTCTTCAAGCTCTAGCCTTTCTTTTCACTTGAAAAGATATTGTTTGAGCTTCACATTACAGATGTATTTGCTCTCTTAGTGAGCATTTGAGCATAAAATTTCTCTAAATATGCTTTTACAATTAGAATTCTTTTCTCTTTTTATATTATTGTTTACGAGTAATATTTATAACCTAAATCTTCAACAGTCTTCTTGAGAATTCTGCTTGTCAAATCTCTTAAAAACGGTTATTAGTTAAGTCCATAACTAACTCCAACTAACTGACGTTCAAGTTCATTCTTCAATTTCATCGTCTTGTATAGATTCATATGCTTCGTTTGGTATCTCATATGCTTCGTCTAGTTTCTTAGAGTAAGCACTTCATCCAATCCATCCTATTTAGCTTTTACTTACGTATCGTCTTGATTTGATGATTTGTGCTACTTAAATCTATCTGCGCACTTAACAAATTCATCAAAACAGTTCACACACTTCTGTTATTATTATTATTGGACTTTCATCAAAATTAATAGAAGAAGTGAAGTCTTCTTGAATTAATAATCTCCCCCTTTTTGATGAGAACAAATAATCATAATATTAGAAGATAAAAAATAATATTCAGATAAAAAAAAAAAGATAATAGTCAGACGAATAATAAAGATAATATTCAGAAGAATAATATTCAGATAAGAATAGAGCAAGATATACAATGAACAAAAAACAAAAAAAAAAATCTAATGCTTTCTACTATTCTCCCTCTATTTGTTATTAATCAAAAAGATAGTTCATTTTAGACACTTCAAAATTTTAGAAAACATTTGTTGAATATCAGTGCGGATCATCTTGAGGCCTTCTTCTATAGAAACACGTAGAAGTACTATTTCTTCATGAAGATCACCCACTACATCACTTAGTTCATGAACCTTAGTATTAATTTCTTCAATGTTTTTAGCTAAGGCTTCTTGAACTTCTGTCTGCTAGTGACTAACTTCATTCCATTTGATGAAATTCTTCAAGAACTCTAAATTAGCTGTAGCATCATGTAGTATTTCACTAAGTTAATGAGTGTATTTAAAAACAGATTGTTTTTTAGGTGAATCGTCTAATTCTATGATTTTGATTGAGGGTAATTTGAAAGGTTGTTTTCCTTTTGGAATATCAAGATCATCAGGTCTGGATAATTTATAAATCAGTTGCCCTAGAAGGTGTAAAATGGTTTTAACTAAAGAAATGAAACCTAAAGGTTTGAAATGAATAAGTAAATGCACAAAGGTTTCTAAGTTAAAATCAATACCTTCAATTATGATACTTTTGTACCTTCCTTCTAATATTGTGCCAACTACCTTGAAACTTTCGTCTTCGTTAGATGTTCCAAAATTACTTCCTGATTCCCTTGATATATGATATGATACATAGATACCTACAGTTTGAGCTGCATGACATATATAAATCTATGTTCTTCACTACCACTTGAATCTCTTCTTCTGTGACATAATCTTTGTGTCCTTCAGGAAACTTCTTCTTTCCTTTTTCTTTGCATATCACTAGTGCTGAGCATCTAGGTTGTACATTTGGTACAATCTTGATTGTCGTTCTGCTTGTTATTGGATAGATTGAATAAGGATCTTTAGTAACCTTCAATGGATATGGTTCTGTCTTTTCATCTCGCAGAATACTATATAGTCTTTGTTCTTCAAGACTTAGAAGATGAATCGTCTGATCATTTACTGTTTATAGATTCAACTTAAACCTTAACTGTTTGTTTAGAAGGTTCTCTTATGATAATTGAACTTTTATTGCGATCAGGTGTTGATTCTTCTATGCCCTTCATCTTCAAATCTTCTTTCTTTATCAGTTGAGGAGGGTTGTAAGGTACTAGCCGTTGTTTTACAATCTGTGTTTTTGGTGGAACATTAGATGATGAAACTTTCTTCTGAACAAGTTTTGTCTTCTTTTGTTCTTCTACTTATTTGGAAGAGATTTGTTGTCGAGTCTTCTTCTTCTCAAATACTAACTTCCTTTTTATCTCTGTCTCTCCAGATGATTGTGATAACTAAGTCTAAGGGACAGAGATAATTGGTTTTGTAGGTTGCTGTTGTTTCTCTTGCTCCTTTTTATTCTCAAATTCTCCACCAAGAATTAGAACTTTCTACTTCTTCTGTTCTTGTTGTCGTAAGGTCATTAATCTTAGTGACCTTCTTGACTTCTCGGGTCTTTCTGATTAGAGCGTCTCAGCCTTCCTCTTTAAAGACACTTGATGAGTTAGTTGTTGAACCTTGCTTTCCTTCCTTTCTGGAAACATCTTGGCTTGTATCTGCACATCAGACGATTTTTCAACCTTTTTCTCTACTGATATTCTTCTCGACGATTGAGGTTTTGCTTGTATTTATGATGGAACATTTTCTTTCTTTCTTTGTCTCACTAAGAGCTCCCTTTTAGATTGTGCTTTCGGTGTAAAATCTACATCCACTTCGGCTTCAGTCTCGATCCCCATTTTGTGAATATTAGAGGAATTGATAACAATATTAACATTCAACTTTACTCTGTTTCCTCTATAAAATAGGATTCTAGATTCTTTGAAGAATCTAGTTAACAGCATACCGTAAGGTAAAGAACTACTCTTCAAATGATAATCCTCCCTAGCATTTATCATGTACTTCAGAATCAAGAACGGAAGATTTATTGGTTGGTGAGTGAGTAGATGAAATATACAATGTTCATCATTCATTGTCACCAAGTCCTTTGATCCTACTCTTGGTAAGATACAATGGAGAATAAGTGAATGAGGGTTGAAGACTTCTTGACTCCTGGATTACTAGATCCATATGGTTGTCGATTAATATAGGCTTTGTCTATATGACTTTGAGCAATTCAAATTTGTATTGTTGAATAGTTCTGCTCCTTCATTTGGACACCCAATAGCCTTCGCAACAGAATCTTATGTGATTATTACCGACAACCCATCTACCGTCAATACCAAGGTGTTGTCTACCACCTTCGCATTCTTCCAAAACTCATATACTTCATTCAAATACATCATCTTTAAGATATTGAAGAAGTTCTTCCAGCCAACTGCTTCAATCTCAGGTTTGATAGTCATCCGATTATTCTTCAAAGAAGTAAAATCGACGAGTCTCCCATAGATAAGAGATTTCGACATTTTTCATCTGTAAAATATAAACACTAAACACAGAGATGTATTTCGCTTAAAAAAGCGAGGTTAGTATAAAAATGAAAGAAAGATATGAAATGAACTGAAACCGATTTGAAGTTTAGAACAGAGGATTTGATCGTCTTTGTTGAGAGCACTTTGAACAACTCGATTTCAAAGTTTTTCAAGAAAATTCTAGAGTGTAAGGTGTTGCAGATTTTGTGATGATTTCCTTTTTATATACACTCTTGAAAACTTAAAATTTGTAACATTTTTAACTGAACCTCCGGTAATTATGAAATTGAAACTATCAAGTGAAAATTACCGTTACTATATAATCTAAAAACTTATGACTTTTCAGCTTCTTCAAAACGAATCATCTGGATCATAGAGTTTCAGACAAATGGTCATTTCATTGTCAGATTTCATCTGATTTCCTTGAATTTGTCTTCACTTAAGGGTTTGGTGAAGATATCTGCCCATTGTTGATTCGTCTTAACAAATTATAGATTGATGATCCCTCTGTGTACATAGTCTCTTATAAAATGATGTCTAACTTTAATATGTTTTGCCCTTGAGTGTTGTATTGGATTCTTTGAGAGATTAATAGCACTTGTGTTGTCACAAAAGATTGGAATCTGATCCTATTGGATAGAATAATCCTCTAACGGATTCTTAATCTATATCAACTGTGAACAACAGCTTGTAGCTGACATGTATTCAGCCTCTGCAGTAGATAGAGCAATTGAACTTTGCCTCTTGCTTGACCAAGATATTAGATTATGAATAAGAAAGTGACGGCCTCCACTTGTACTTTTTCTATCAATCATATCTCCAACATAATCAGCATCACAATAACTAATTAACCTGAAATCTTTACCTTTCTTATACATTAAGCAAAAATCAGTAGTACCTACCAAGTATCTTAATATTCTTTTGACAGCAATATAATAAGATTCTCTAGGATCTACTTGAAATATTGCACACAAATAAACACTAAACAATATATCAGGTCTGCTTGCAGTTAGGTAAAGTAAAGAACCAATAATTCATCTGAAAAGAGTTTGATCAATCTTCTTACCAACTTCATCCTTAAATAAGACGATTGAGGGATGCATAGGAGTTGACATTGTTTTAATATTCTCTATTTTATATTTGACTAAAAGTTCTTTGATATACTTTTGTTGATGAACAAAAATCTTTTCTTCAGCTTGTCTAATTTGTAAACCAAGAAAGAACTTTAATTCACCCATCATACTCATTTCAAATTCACTTTTCATAAGGCTTTCAAAATTTGAACATAATTTTTCAGAAGTTGCACCAAAAATGATATCGTCTACATATATTTGTACAACGATAAAATCATTTTTAATATTTTCCTAAATTATGTTTTATCTACTTGACCTCTAATAAAGTCCTTTTTTTATCAAAACGAACTCAGACAATCATACTAAGCACGAGGTGCTTGTTTTAATCCATACAAAGCTTTATGAAGTTTATAGACATAATCTGGTTTATCAATATGTTCAAAACCTAGGGGTTGTTTCACATAAAGTTCTTCATCTATAAAACCATTCAAAAATGCACTTTTCATATCCATTTGAAACAGTTTTATATTATGAAAAGCAGCATATGCAAGAAAAATCCTAATAGCTTCTAGTCTAACTACAGGAGCATATGTTTCATTATAGTCAATTCCTTCTTATTGATTATAGCCTTAAGCTACTAATCTAGCTTTGTTACGGTTTACTTTTCCTGATTCGTCTAGTTTATTTTTGAATACCCATCTGGTTTTTATAATAGACTTATTGAAAGGTTTAGTAACTAGAGACCAAACTTTATTCCTAGTAAGTTTTTTAAACTCCTCTTGTATAGCTAAAAGCCAAGCTTCGTCTTGAAGAGCTTCATCAATTTTCTCAGGTTTTAATTTAGAAATAAATGCTATATTTGCATCTCTTCTAAATTTAGACCTAGTTCTCACTCCTTTTGAAGTTTCCCCTATAATCAAATTTTCTGGGTGAGAAGATTTATATTTCTAATCTTTCCTTAAGCTAATATTTTCAGAAATATCTTCTACCTTATTAGGTGGATTGTTTGATGGTGAATCGTCTAGGTTATTAACTAAAAGAGTAGATAGAGTTTCATCATCAGAATCATCTCTTTTATCTAGATGAGAGTTATCATTAAATTTCACATGCGTAGACTCTTCAACATATTTAAAAACAAGATTATAAACTTTATAAGCTTTAAAAGTAATGAATAACCTTGAAAAATTCCTAAATTGATCTTAGAGTCAAATTTATCCAACTTTTCTTTTGTATTCAAAATAGTGCATTTGCAACCAAAAGGGTGAAAGTAAGAAATATTTGGCTTTCTTCCCTTCCATAATTCATATGGAGTTTTGCTTAAAATAGGTCGCAAAAATACTCTATTTTGAATATAACAAGCTATATTTACAACTTCTGCCCAGAAGTACTTAGAAAGATTCATTTCATATAACATAGTCCTTGTCATTTCCTGAATCGACCTATTCTTTCTTTCCACCATGATCACTCCTAATTCTAGCAATAAACATTCCTTTCTCATTTTGTAACTTTTTGGATAAAGCTTTAAAACATTTAAAAGACTCATCTTTATGTGATAAAAACAATATCCAACAAAATCTAGTGAAGTAATCAACAATTACGAGACCATACTTCTTTCCACCTAAACTTGGTGTTCTGGTTGGATTAAACAAATCTATATGTAACAGCTCTAGAGGACTAGATGAAGTTACAATATTCTTAGACGAAAAGGATGTTTTAACTTGTTTTCCTTTTTGACAACTCTCACAAAAGAAATCCTTGTTAAAACTAATCTTTGGTAAACCCCTTACCAACTCATATCTAACTAACTTGGAAATATGTTTAAAACTAGCATGACCTAGCCTTTTGTTCCAAATCAGTTTTTCATCATCTTTTCATATAAGACATGAAATATTTTGACTTTTCAAATCGTCTAAGGTAATCTTATAGAGGTTGTTTCATCTCTTGGAATAAAAGAATATGGATCCATCCTTGTTTTTGACTAAACAAGAATTTTGATTAAAAGATACTTCAAAACCAAAATCACATAATTGACTTATACTAATCAGATTATGCTTTAAGCCTTCAACTAGCAGAACATTATCAATAGACGAAAAGGAATCTTTAACAATTTTGTCGATCCCAACTATTTTGCCCTACTGGTTTCTCCAAAAGTTACTAATTCTCCTTGCTTATGTTGGAGGTCTAGGAACATAGACCTTCTACCCATCATGTATTGCGAGCAGCCACTGTCCAAGTACCATTGGTGGTGATTACTTCTTCCGAGAAAGGAGATTTGTAGTATATATTATATCCTTCTTAGGTACCCATATTTTCTTGGGTCCTTTGGGGTTAGTCTTACAATTTTTCTTTGAATAATAATAGGAATATTGTTTCTTTTTCCTTCTATTGGGAACGAAATTCCTATTATAAAGAACATTACTATTATGAATAGTATTTCTATTATTAAAGCCTAAACCGCTTTTATCATTTGGATGTCTATAACTTCCAACCATATCATTCATCCTTTTTGTACTTTCTATAAATTTCGATAAATCTACTAGAAGACTATTAATCCTTTGTTTTAGTTGATTAATTTCCTCAAATCTATCTACAATTACTTTCTTTTTCATATCGTCCACTTGTTTCTTGAGGCAGATGTTTTCTTCTTCTAAGAGTTTTGTGTTCTTCAAATTTTCAACAAATTTCTTTTTCAATAACCTATATTGTTTTACGATAACATGTGAATCTTCTAACAATTCTAAATAGGCATCCTAAAGATCATCAAAGTTAGAAATTACCTCATCATTGCATTCCCTTTCAGCTACTAAGAATATATTTTCTTGTTCTGATGTTTCTGAGTCGGATTCAGATTCAGACGAATCCAGATCTTCCCATGTTGCCATCATACTTTTTTTGTTTTCTTGACTATTCTTTAGTTTTCTTTTGAGCAACGGACATTCAGACTTGTAATGTCCTGGTTTGTTACACTCATAGCAGACGATAGAAATTTTCTCATTCTTCGAATCGTCTTTGCTATTCTTTTTAATAGAGAAGCCTTTATTTCTCTTTGATTTCTTTTTCCACATCCTTCTAATCTTTCTTGAAATGAAGGATAATTCATCTTCATCTTTACTTGAGTCTTGATCAGATTCACTAATATCATCATTCTTGATTTCTTTAATCTTTAATGCTTTTGAAGATATGCTTATATTTTTCTTCATCTTCTGATTCTTCTGACCAACCTTCAATGCAATAGAGTTATCCCTTTTGGGTTTGTCTTCTGCATCAAGCTCTACTTCATGGATTTTCAATGAACTAAGCAATTCGTCTAGCTTCAGCTTGCTTAAATCCTTGGCGTCTTATATTGTTGTTACTTTAGGTCTTCATCTTTTTGGAAGACTTCTGAGAATCTTTCAAACATGATCTTGATTTTCGTAGATTCTCCTTAGAGCTTTAAGTCCATTAATAATTGTTTGGAATCATCCAAACATCTGATCAATAGTCTCATCATCTTTCATCTTGAACAGCTCATACTGATGAACAACAATACTTATCTTGGATTCTTTCACCTCGTTTGTGCCTTCATGTGCAATGGCTAATGTATCCCATATTTCTTTTGCAAATTCGCATCTATGAACCTTATCATATTCACTTCTACTTTGAGCACAACTTAAAAAGAACTTGGCCTTTGAATTTAATTGAAAGCGAGCTTTCTGATCAACCGTCCATAGGTTACGAGAGATGATATCCCCTTCATTGTCTATTGCAATATATGGTCCATTTTCAATGATATCCCATAGATCAATATGTGTGGATTCTATGAAGAGTCGCATCCTGTCCTTCCAATAATGATAGTATTCACTATTAAATGCAGGGGGTCTTGAGATCAAGTTACCTTTTACTATAAAAATATGCGATTCAGCCATAGATCTTTGTCCTCACTTTGTAACAGTGTTTTTTGAAAGCTTGCTCTGATACCAACTGAAGTAAATCACTTATTAATACATATAATATGTAAAATACACAAGAAGGGGGGTTTAATTGTGTCAAATCATTTAAGATATCAATCTTTAAAATCATTTTGATTTTCTTTACAAATTCAAATGATTACGAAAATAATTCACTTAATTTGGTGAGTAATGCAATAGTGAAAATCAGTATCTATTCTTCTAATAACAAGAAAATTAAATAGATAAGAGATAGAGAATATGATGCTGCGATTTATCCTGGTTCACCCTTAACCTTGGGTTACTTCCAATCCTCAGAGTTCATCTGAGATTTCACTATATCCTTCAACATTACAAGTATTATTTCTACACTTCCATAGCCTCTTTAGGTCTCTTTCATAAAGTATTCTTTAGCTGCTTCCTTAGCCTCTTCAGGCTCTAGCCTTTCTTTTCACTTGAAAAGATATTGTTTAAGCTTCATGTTACAGATGTATTTTCTCTCTTTTGTCTGAGCACTTGAGCACAGAATTTCTCTAAGTATGCTTTTACAATTAGAATTCTTTGTAATGTATATTTTTGTACCTCTTTTTTTTTATTGTTTACGAATATAACTAACATTTATAGACTAAATCTGCAACGGTCTTCTTGAGAATTCTGCTTGTTGAATCTTCTAAAAATGGTTATTAGTTGAGTCCTGTAACTAACTCCAACTAACTGACGTTCTAGTACATTCTTCAATTCATATGCTTTGTCTGGTGTCTCATATGCTTTATCTGGTGTCTTAGACTAAGCATTTCGTCTGATCCGTCTTATTCAACTTTTACTAGTGTATCATCTTGATTTGATGATTTGTGCTACTTACATTTATCTGTGTACTTAATAAATTCATCAAAATAGTTCACACACTTCTATGATTATTATTATTTGACTTTCATCAAAATTAATAGAAGAACTGAAGTCTTCTTGACTTAACAATAGTTAGAGTCTCTAATGTATTTTTAGGAACCAGGGGGCTCTTTATCATCTGAATCAGCTGATATTGTCGACAGTAGTGCTTCATCAAATACCACATACATTGATTCTTCTATTTTCATTGTTCTTTTATTATAGACTTTGAATCCCTTACTTACACTAATGTATCCCAGAAAGATGGCTTCATCTAATCTCGCATTGAATTTTTCAAGATTGTCTTTTCCGTTGTTTAGAACAAAACACTTGCAGCCAAATGCTCGAAAGTAAGCAACATTTAGTTTTCTTCCTTTCCATAGCTTATAGGGAGTCTTTTTCAGAATGGGTCTTATGAGACATCTATTAAATACATAACATGTCATAGATATTGCTTCTACCCAGTATTCATGAAGTAGTCCACTTTCACACAACATGGTCTTGGCGATATCAACCAAAGTTCTGATGTTTCTCTCTACAACTCCATTTTGCTGAGGCGTTCTTGGACATGTGTAACTGTAACATCCCATCACCGATGGGAAGGGTGAATTGTTCATTTGGGACGGGTTAGGAATGTTTAAACTTATCTCAGCATGATCATGCATAATAAAGCCTCTATATATCTATGAATGGCAATTTTTGCACATGCACATGATTATACATGCATTCATGACATTTCCCGGCATATGTGTTTATTGTGAAAAATATGTTATTTGTGCTTGAAAAATTGAATTG
>JANIHZ010000003.1:51801284-51816156 GCA_027478365.1 Erythroxylum rufum | reverse complement strand
GTAAGGACTTTGATCTAGTTTCTTATAAGGGACTCCATTTAGAACATAACAAGCTGAAAGAATATTTTCCTCCCATATAAAATCCAGTAATCCTAAGGAAAACAACATTGCATTTATCATGCCCTTGAGTGTTCAATTTTTCCTCTCGGCTATTCCATTTTGTTCAGATATATAAGAGGCTGAAAGCTCATGAATAATCCCAACCTTTCCATAATAATCAACAAGGAAATTAGTACTATACTCACCACCTCGAACAGACCTTAATCTCATAATTTTCCTTTCTAATTGGTTCTCAACCTCAGCTTTGTATTTCATAAACACTTCCTCTGCATCACTTTTATTTTTCAATAAGTAAACCTTAGTAAATCGAGAACAATCATTCACAAAAGCAATATAATATCTCTTGCCTCCTTTACTCACACTATTCTTAAAACCACCCAAATTTGTATGCGCCAAATCCAACAATTGTGACTCTCTCTCGGTCATTGATTTAAAAGGTTTCTTAAAGTGTTTAGCCTTAACACAATTTTGACATTTTTCCATTTCATTAGTGATCTAGATAGGCAGTAAGTTTAAGCTTTGCGTCCTCTTAATTGACCTCATATTCACTTGCCCAAGTAAAGAGTGTCATAGGTCTAGAGACTCAACAATATAAGTTGAAGAAGTAGATGCATTCATTTTAATGTCAAGTACAAATAAACCCCCATTGCAAAATCCTTTACTAACAAAGTTCTCATTCTTGGTAAGAATTAGCTTATCAGAGTCAAAAGTAAGTTTGACACCAGCTTATTAAGTAATGCTCCAGAAATCAAGTTTCTACGAACAAATAAAACATTTTCTAACACCAACACTTTTCCAGAAGTGAGTTTAAAAGTGACTTTCCCAACTCCTTAGATAGGAACTCTAATGGAGTTGCTCATGTATACGAATTCACCATCAATAGCATCATTCAACTCTTTAAAAAGGTCCTTGTTGGTGCAGATGTGGCATGTGGCTCCTGTGTTAACTATCCACTCAACCAAATTTCTAGCAAGGTTGACTTCGAACACCGTAGCAGTAATGATCTCCTCATCATCACCAGCTTCGACCATATTAGTTTGAGGCTTATCAAAATTCTTCTGGTTACCTCATTGGTAACCCTTTTGGCTTCCTTTCTCGAACTATCATGGTTTTTGTCCTTGGCCCTTCTTCTCATGATTGATTCTAGCTTGATGAAGAGCAGCATGATGGCCTGGCTTGTGGCACCACCAACAATCACCATCAATCCTTTTGCGCTTAAACTGATCCTGTTTGTTGTTGTCGAAAAACTTGTTTTGTCCACTATTCTTCTTGAAGTTATTTGCATTTCTATGTTCTATCACATTAGCCTTAATAATAGGGACAAAGGTGAGTGATTTGGTCTTATCTTGTGTACAATTGGCATCCTCAATATTTATATGCCCTATCAACTCCTAAAGCTTCATGTCTTTCTTCTTATGCCTTAACTAGTTTTTATGCTCATTCCATGAGACAGGTAGTTTCTCAATAAAGGCATTAGCTTGAAACAGCTCACATATCCATACCCTCAGTAAGGATTTCAGTAACTAGATTTTCATACTCATGTAACTATGGGCTTATCATCAACAATAGTAAATTTTAACCACCTGGCAACTGCATATTTCTTAATATTGACATCATCCGTCTC
The DNA here is from genome assembly GCA_027478365.1 of Erythroxylum rufum. Lineage (NCBI taxonomy): Eukaryota > Viridiplantae > Streptophyta > Magnoliopsida > Malpighiales > Erythroxylaceae > Erythroxylum > Erythroxylum rufum. Next base: position 51,814,472 of record JANIHZ010000003.1, on the reverse strand, counting down.
ATATTTCACTTCTAAAGCATCCCAAATTTCCTTGGCAGCTTTGTACATACAGTAGATATCAAATAATGGGTTTATCATATGGTTATGCAACACTCCCTTAACGGTACGGTTATCCTTAGTTGTTTTAGGGTTGGTATTGTTACTAGGAATTTCTTGAAACAGTACATAATCGATTTCGTATTGTTGAAAGTAAAATAGATTTTTCTCAAACCATCATTTAAAATTTCTCCCATCTAGAGGCTCTAATCTAGCGCGGTCTGGTATAATCCTCTGGGCTATAATGATAGGGGTAGAACCGATGTAGGGACAAGTAAGTGCAAAACCTACGTTGGTCTCATTCACAGACGACATATTAAATCTAAAAGCAAAGATTTCTCACACGAAATAATCAAATAATACCAAGAGAACAATAGCAAGAGCAATCGGTATTTCAATTAACGTAGCAGCTAGAATGCAGTAATTTCAAATAAAAGTAGCAATTCCAAAAACAATAGCAAGAATAGAAAATATCCCGAAAAAGAGCAAGCAGAACAACACAATTTCTGACAACAGTAGTAACACAATAAATAATTTTTCCGAATAACGGTAGGATCGCAATAATTTTCCGACTTAGATTGTTAGCAAAAATAGCAGAAAATAAAATTGGAACGACTTATCTGAATGTAAGACGTTTTGAAAAATCACTACCCTAAGTCGAAAATTTCTCTTCTACAGTGCAGCAGGACAACGGGATCCGACCTCAGGGTTAACATCTTCTCTACAAGCTTCAGTGCACTCTAAAGGGTGGAGTAGGAACTGTCTCTAAAAATTAAGCAGAAGAACCAAGAAGAGAGCATAGTTGAAGAAGATGAGTGTGTTTTATGTCGTTTGGTTCTCCAGTGGTGAATCTATCTCCTTTCCGCTAACCTTGAGACAAGAAGAATGATGTTTTAAGATGTTATAAGTTTCTTCCGCACCTCTTTATATGGTATAGAGAGAAGGAGAGAGGGGTGTGTGGTTAATGAAGGTAGAGAGTGGAGTGTAGCATTGTGCGTCTGTGTATTGAAAAAATCAACACATAGTGGGTATATATATATTGAAAAATAAGAATGTTGGGGGCATAATAACACTGACAATTAAAAAACATGAATTTAAGGAACGTTATTAACATCATGGTAATAAAGTGTAATAAAAACGGTGGACGTTGCATAATAATGTTATCAATGTTTTGGAACAATCCCACCAAAGTGGACATGGCTACCACGTAACAAAGTTTTGGTTGCAATTACGTAACTCCTACATGGTGTAACTTAGACATGAATTCGATTCCCAGTTAACCTATGCGTAATCATAATGTCTACAACTTGTTTAACTTTTAGTTTATACCCTCCTTTCACTAAAAATACAACTTTCGTAAAGTTAAACTCAAACAAGAAGTAAGCAGATCATAAAAAGCAAGAAGAAAGAGGAACTAAGGAAGAGCAACAAGTTACGGATATTTGAGGTGGATTTGGAGCACAAAAGGTAAGTGGGAATGTTAAGACATGTATAAATTGCAAAGTGAATATATATATGTAAGTGTTGAAGAAGAAAGAAACATGGTGGTCGTGGCTATGGTTTTGATAGTCGTACGTGGTGTGCCATGTAATACGAACACTTTAAAAATGTTGTTATTTAACGAAGAATAATGTCAGGAGGTTTGGAATGATATCATGGTAACATCCTTTTGTAATAAATTTAACAAAGGAACGATATACAAGAACGTTTCTTCTCTTTACGAAAATTATAGTCTTTATTATCAAAATATGGATAGCCGTAAAGACGGTAATGAAGGACTCTACCTTACTGTAAAACAATGGAAGAAAAGGTTGCTTTGACATGTTTAATTTTATTTAAACTTTAAACCATTAATATTATGTTAAAAATGGAAAAGGAAAGAGGAACCTTTACCAAATAAAGCCAATAAGATTCCAAAATTCTGGGCAGAGACAATCCCTCGCTTCGCTTCTCACCTTCCTCTTTGTCTTCTTACGGTTGTTGTGCTTCATCTTTCCATTTCAATTCCTAATCTCTGCCTTCGATCCCTTTTGCTTCCATCCATCAATCTATTTTTGTTGCTGGTCAACACTCTGAAGAACAGGAGAGTCGCTATGAAAACAGTTCCTGCTTCGTTTCCTTGGTACAACTCTCCATACTGCTTCCCTATGTTTCCTTTCGTAGGAAAATCACGACTTTACATGAATTTGCCTTAGAGCTAGCTTAGTCAGAGTGACCCTTTTCATCTTGCTTTCATATAGTTCGTAATATGGGATTCTAATGATCAGAACCTTGATAATAACTGCTTAGAGCTTGTAAAGAAATAGTTTTGAAGATATTCTTTTAGATGAATTATGTGCTTATGTTGTTCCTGTGTGATTTAGGATTGTAAAATGAAGACACCGTTGTTGGAAATGCAGTGTTGATTTTGAAATCTTGTAAATTGGGGGTATCTTGGTGCTACTGAAGAGATTTCATTAATGGATTTGGATGGTGGAAGTACTTCATCTGATTCCACCGGAGTTCGCACTATTTCGATACATTCAGGACGAAATATAAGTAATTGGCGTCAGCACTTTCATTGCTTTCACTTTTTACTTCGTATTGGGTATAATGATATGATTGTTGCCATCAATTTTGTCTTGTTTTGTTGTCAGCTTTCTACCAGTTTACCCAGCAAAGCCTTCCAGCTTGTAAACCTGTCCTTACACCAGCATGGGTAAGTGCAAACAGGGTACAACTGATATGTTTTTGGCTGAGGATAGTCTTTTTATTTTTTAACGTCTATCTCAATCTTCTCATTATCAAAATATCCTTTGTTTATGGATCTTGATGAAGTGTTTGTTTGGTAGGTTGTATCTATATTTTTGTTGATGGGTTTTACATTCATTCCCGTTGGGCTCATCACTCTTCGACTTTCCCATAGTGTGAGTAGCATTTTTGCTTAATAATTTCTTAAAAAGATGTCTCCTCTTTTAAAATTTTTGGGCAGAATATTATTTAACGTTGTGTTGGTTTCTAGGTCATTGAGGTTGTTGATCGCTATGATGCAGAATGTGTACCTGAGGCCATTAGAGGCAACAAAGTTTCTTATATAAAAGATGACTCAATTTCCAAAAATTGTTCTCGGCAGTTGAAGGTGATGCTTTTTGTTGGCATTGCCTTTATCTCATATTGATTCTCTACAAGTTGTTCATGAATCAGTTATCTTTGAAGTATATGGATATCTAGCTGGAATGTGTTGCTTAATCTTTCTCTTCAATTAAAAGTAGCCTTTGATGGTGATGTTCATAAACCTCTCAACAGCAGCTGTTATGAAGAAAATTTCAGCATTGACACTTTTGCTTTACATGATTTGTCATGCAGGTGACCAAATATATGAAAGCTCCAATATACATATAACCGTAGGTGAGTTTGTCTTTATTTCATGTGTAGTAGTCAGTGTATTGCCTTAATTTAGTTAAGAAGTTTTAGTTTTGTTCCTTCAGTTTTATGTACTGTTGATAAAAGTGTTGGGTGTGCTAATAACACCTCATTTTCATTGAAGCAAACTATTGGGGAAATTTCAGCTGGGGTATATTAAGACCATATTTGATTTGAAAAAAATCTTTGATCCTAATACTGGTTCCTCTGAAAATTTTGTTTCCTGTTTTTTATCACATTTACGATATGCAATTTCTGAGTGTTATTCCCAGCATTCCCAGATTCATGAATTTGTACATTGAAAACTTCTGAATCTTTTTCAGATACGTAAAGAGCAGAAGTGATCAGCAGCTCTTGCATGGGCTGAAGTACAACCACACAAGCTCCTGTGAACCCCAGCAATCTAATAATGGCCTACCTATCGTCCCTTGTGGGTTGATAGCGTGGAGCTTATTTAATGACACATATACATTTGTTCGTGGTGGTGTAGAATTAAGGATCAACAGGAAAAACATTGCATGGAAAAGTGACCGTGATCACAAATTTGGAAAGCAAGTATATCCCTTCAATTTCCAGAATGGGACTCTGATCGGTGGTGGAAAGCTGGATCAAGACGTTCCCGTAAGTGTTAATGGAATGGGACATGACATTATTGCACTTACATATAATTTGAAAAAAAAAATCTATTAATAAGTTCATAACAACTTAATTGCTGCAACTTCCAAAAGAAATTACCTTGGAACAAGTTTTCACTTTCTTTTGTCTTTGAATGCCCACTTTGTCTTCAGAGATAATAGCCCCAAAATAGATTTCAAATTCCCCCTAGAGACCAGGACTCTGTATTTGCATGGCTCAACAGTCATGCCTATTTCCATTGTATTTACACTATTGTTTATTGAATCTATTATGCTCTTCAGTGGTATTTTGTGAGTTATTTTGATGAAACACCCTCTACCATGCGTGCATGCCCTTCAATTCTTTTAAGAGCTGACTACCCGGCGATAATTGTTTCTATAGATACTGCTGAAAAAGTATTGATTTCTCATCTATTATTTTATTTCTTTCCTTTTCATGCCTTTGGCTTTTGGTTGATTGTTTTTAACAGTTAAGCAATCAAGAAGATCTGATTATATGGATGCGGACTGCTGCCCTTCCAAGCTTCCGGAAGTTATATGGGAGAATTGAAGAGGATTTAGAAGAAGATGATGTCAAGCTGATGAATAATTATAATGCATACAGTGTGGGGGAAAAAAGAAACTTGTTATTTCAACATCGAGTTGGTTGGGAGGGAGGAATGACTTCCTTGGGGTTGCCTGCATTTTTATTGGTTCTTCTTCTATAGTCATTGCAATTGCTTTCATATTGCTACACGTTAATAATCCAAGGTAATGGATTTTTACAAATATTACTCAAAATCTACATGTTTATTTGCCAACACAACTGATAGTTGAAACATTACTTTAAGCAATCTTCAGGCTGGTGATTGTTGAATTTCTTGTGGCATAACTTCCACCTACGGTATTTCTAAAAAAAAGATAGAAAGAACAATAACGAACCATCCTATACTTTTCATCTACAACACCATTGTAATTTTCTTATTTGAGATTGCGGAGTTTAGTTTTGGAACTGTGGTAACTGGTGTAATTCAGTTTGCCCACTGACTTTCTTTGAAAATATATTTGTGCAAAATGCTTATTTTATTGGATCTGTCATGCACACCAAATTTATTTTTTATCTCCTACTAAAACTCTGTAGTCCACCTATGATGCATTTTGTTTTCAGACCTTATGGAGACACAACATACATATCCTGGAATAGAAAAGGCACTTCTAGTTGAAGAAGGTGGTGTTATGTCCGATCAATCTTACATGTTCATGTATAAAACTTCCTGCCCTAGAGGTACATTTTGGAGAGCTACTGTGACACAGTGCTGAGTATATATCCTGTTGACTGTTGCAGCTAGTATTGCTAGGTTTTATTACCCAGAGATTATGGCAGCTCTGAAAGAATCCTCCAATTGCTAACTTAAGCCATTCACATGTTTGCCAAGATGTTTCTGTAGAACCGCATTCCAGGAGTTTAACTCCTTGAGGGAAGTAATCCGACAACATCTGGTTGTAGACTATCAAATTATGTAACGTATTCCAGGGAATTCTGAAGCCGTTCGAGCTTCGGGGACTAGTGAAGAGGAAGTTTGGACAGATGCTGGTGGTGTATCTACAATGTTTACCGGTTACAGATTTTGTATTCACTTTTGTCTTCCAGTTAGAAGGGAAGACAGCGTTTAGGTGTAGTTGTTGGAATGCTGGATAGTCGGGTTGCTTGCTTTCGTGGTGGCATTGAATATCGTAATTGCAGTTGATGAAACTTAGTGGAATATTGATTGGGTGAGCTAGATGGCCTCTGGTCATCACATCATAAGTGACCTTTATTTGCATTTACTGCAGCAGCTCATATGTATATCTCGCGCAATACTTGAAGAATGATGATTCATGCTTGCTTGTTTCCTAGGTTGCTGTTGATTGAGTATCTAATTCTATATAATAAAACTGTTAATTCAGGACGTAGCTAATCTGAATTGAAAAGATGAGCTAGCTACCTAATCAAAGTATCTGCATATGCAATTCGCATGAAAAAGGCCACAAAATATATTTCTATTACCCTAGGCGTAAAGGGCACATTAGATTGTGTGAGAAAGGCCGAGTTAATTCCTTATTTGTGGCAAAAATCACTCAACGAACAACACAAACCTTTTGTTTAACATGAATGCCAATTACCAACTCAGTGAGGCTATCTCCGTGTTAAGGAATTTACATAAAGATACATAATATGCCAATTCTTCCAAAGTTCAGAGATTAGATACTAGGGAAAGAGATAAAAGATCTGGTTGGTGATTGGAACCCACTCGGCTTGTCCATTTCCTTCGGCCGGCAGTCGCGTTCTTCACACTTCCTCCAGTGCTTAACAAAACTCGTTTTCCATACCCTGAAACGTTTTCTTGTATTATTCAAGGCTTAGGCCTTTGGGCCGCCTGTTACTGTGAATATCCTTATAATACCAGCTCCAATTATGGAATGGTCAAAAGCACGTTCTTAAAATATACAGCTCCCTGTCCAATCAATGAAGTGCACACGTTCAAACCTTCAATCTCGTGAATCCACCGTCAATATTGTTAATTTAGTCTAGAAGCGTTGCCAACGCCACACCTTCCATGGCCTTTCCTGGTTCTTTCCTTTGTTTTAGCCAATTTGTCCTCTTTTAGACTTAACTTCTTGTATATATATGTATCTTTCATCACAGCCACTCTTATCTTCACCCGCCACAGACCGTTCCTGCTCTCTCTCTGAATCCATTGCCTTCGTCTTTCACTACCCAAGGCTTAAACTTCCTCTTCCACTCACCTTCTCCTCCCTCAAAGTGCCCAACTTTGGATTACAGAAACTTTGTAGTCATCAAATTACAACTCTTTTTGGGATTTTGCAGATGAGGAGGGAGGTGAGAAAAATCCACGCTTTCGGTGAAGTAGCACCAGCCCTTTACGTATCTCACAGAAGGTCTTCTAGCAATCCAAGGTTGGAGACCATTATAGAAGAGGACTGTTCTCAAAATATTGAAGTTGCTCGTAAGAGAGGATTGTTCGTTCTTCCACTAGTCTTGTCTTTGGCTATATTTTTCTCGTTATACAAAGATCTGGTCATGGTGGGAATGGCTTAATTTGATTCATCAGAGGATTGTGAAAGTCTTCATTTGTGTATTGTAAGATTGGAAATGGGGAGAAAAGGAAAATATCAATGTTATGCCTACGGCGTAGGCTTAGGGATCTCCCAAAGCTTTGTACTGATTTCTGTGGTGGAATTGTACTGATTTCTGTGGTGGAATGGTTTGAAGATTAGTAAAAATTTTTGCTTTTCCAACGTGGCTTTTGCAAATATTAGTTTCTAGTATCTCAAAATTTATTTTCCTTTTCGGTACTTGATCTCTGAATCGGAACATTTCTTCATAATTATCTTTAACTTCTGGTTCCATGTTTGGATGAATCATAAGACTGCGATGCCAAAAATACTGAAACCATGATGATCATTCTGTTATCAGGCCATTATGCAGCAGAAAGAACTAAAAACTTCTATCAAAGGTAAAAGAACATGGCTAACTATGTGGTTTTGAGGCTGTTAATTTACTTGTTTGTCTACTGAATGGATGATCAACTGATTGACATGCATCAATCATTTTGGAAACCAAGTGTTTATAGAAATTTGCACCATACAAAAAAAGTTGCTAGCTTCTCGTAAAACTAAGTGTTTTTCATATGACAAGATCATTCTATTGTCAGCTAGATGAAGAAGCTGCTTTACCGATGCCAAGTATTCCTCACAAACAAAACCTTCCAAGTAATTGACTACTTTAAATCCAGGCATCATTCTGCGCTAGGACTTATTCGAATCGATCGTAATTGTGTGTCAAAAGGTACGCTTACAATACTAAGATAGTATCAGAAATATTAGGTTTCACAGTTTACTTTAGTCTGTTGGTAACAGAGGAAATTAAGCTAGTACTATGTTTTATCCATTCCCAATAACAAAAGAAAAGTAGAAAGAAATCATCTGAGTGCATTCTTCTGATCATTGGAAACAAGCAGCAAGCAAGAGGCCACTGAAAGCACAAACAGGAACAAAAATCAACATCCTGTTAGGAAAATTTTGAAACCTCTCCACTCCTTCTTCTGCAATTGTCTCCAATTTGGGAGAACTTGAACGTCTTTGAGGTGATATTAGAAGAGCTGGTGCAACTTCTCCCAAGTGATACATTTTCCTTAACCCCCTCACCATCTTCTCCAATACTTGAACAGAATCTTTGATGATTACTTTTAGATAATGCAGTGCAGGAAATTGGCTTGAAAGGAAAATGGAGGACAGTAAAAAGCTGTGAATTGAAAGATGGCTTAGGGAAGGTCCATGAGTGCTCACATATATAGGGAGAAAAGAAATGACTAGTTAGTTGGTCATGAAATACCAGACAACCAATGCTTAAAAATGGTTTTAGCCCTTAATTGGAGAGTGAAAAGTCAAATGGTTACAGGGTTACTGTGTTAGGGCGACTGGGCAATCTAGAAGGGTTATCCACCGAAAAGGAATTGCTTTAGAGGACGGTAAATACTAATCTTGAACAACAAAGTTTGGATAAGCAGTCAAAGATAAGTTATTGATAATGAACATATTCTTTTTCAAACGACATGCAAGGTTAATAATGGAACATAACAGTTTCCATTATTGCGTTCCTTGTACCGAGATAGAAGAGTCTTACTGCAGTTGTACAAATTCTGGTACAAACCTAAATTATGTTTTTCAGTTTTTGAAAACAACTCACAAGACACCATCTTGAAGAATATGTGGAAAGGTCCAACCCAACCTTTTATGAACTATGACTCTGATTAAGCACATGTAAAATACTGCTAATGAACCTTATTAACTGAGACTACTTGTGCTCTCCTAGCTTTTTTATTCTTTTTGTTGGAACGAAAGACTGCTCGTTATCTTTTAATTCTACTAGTCCTTAACATTCCGTGAAATTTCAAATGTCTCCTAACTTCTCATAGTTGACTGTGCATCGAATGTTCAGTCGTCTTTAGGGACTAAAAGGAATACATCGTGCTTGCTAGGAACTTTTCTCAATGGATTCTGTAACGAATATGCTAAGAATTTAGCAAGAAAGCACAACATAGCAGTCCAGTTCAGTTATAGAGACTTTGTATAATAGTCCATATGTACATCTTCTGGTTGTTTAATTAGAAGGAAGCTAGAGGAGACGACTTCCGTTATAGAATATAATGGTCACCGAGAATATTTTAATGCACGAACAATTCTCTTGTTAATTGTTTCATTGGAAATTGAATAATGTTCTTGAAGTATAGGAAGTTAAATTTAATCCTTTTCAACCAACATTTTCATAAACACTTACCTCTGTGATTTTGTTTTTCCCTTTTTTAGAATCTTTGAGTTGTATAAACTCGGCGTCTTATAGAAATTTCATGCATGGAAAATCTATAGATACCTCCAGAAATGGTTGATCATTAGATATATAAAGATTTGCACCGTGTTATCATGGGCTTGAAAGAACTTAATTAAAGGGACAATAAGAGAGGAACACAATTGATGGACTATGGAAGTATACAATCCACGTTTTATAGAAATCAAGTTAATTTCACCTAAAACAGTTGAGTGTTTCCGTCATATTGCAGTGATGTTTTTCCTGAAACATGTCTATACAACAAGAAATACGAGGCACAAGAAAGTAGTACAGGAAGTAAAAACAAGACCCTCTTTGGCAAAACCTCAAAGCTTTGGTTTTGATGAGGTATTTCTTCAATAATTGTCTCCAACTTAGGACAACTTGAACATCTATGACGAGATACGAAAAGGGATGGTGCCACTTCTCCTAGGAGTTGCATGTGACTCACCTCCTTCACCATATTATTTCTGCTTTCTGGGATGTAGAACCGGTTTTTAACGTGATAATAATGTGTAAGAGCGAATGGAAGAGGGTCGTCCATATCTATAGGGAGGGAAGTAGATGATTGCTGGAGATGTTGAAGGAGGTAGTTGGCCCATAAATAGCTAAGTTGACGAGTTCTTAGCCTAAGATTAGACCGTAACCAAACTCTTTGGATCTTTTGTTGGCGACTTTTATTTCCATAGTTCTAGACGTCTTGCTTATGACAAATAGTTAATGCAATGAACTGTTTTCTTAACTGGCATTGGCACCTTCCTCCTCCACGTATATTCAAGCCCTCAATTTTATCGATAAGTTGAAAAAAATACATCAACTTTTAGGAAACTGGTTGAAATAAAATCTACACATGATTGATAAGAGGAGCAATTCGATGAATCACCATTAGAGAAGGCAACATCAATGGAAGTTCATTTAATATATTATGCACGAAAATCCCAAATTGAGAAGAGAAACATATGAAAGCAGATTATAGAGCTCCAGGCTCATCCATTTTGTTATGTACATGTCAAAGTTGCTGTCTTTTGAGTTTAAGCAAGCATACATTATACATAGCAATTGGTATTAGAAGGAAAATCCACTGATAAAGAGATAAGCATATATGAATTCACTGTCACTTCTAGATCATTAATTTCATGTTTCAAGTTCTGTTAAACATTGGTAATAACTGTAACGTATCCATTCAGTTTATTGCAGCTTACCTAATGAAATTACATTTTTGAAGTACTCAACTTTTTTTGTTAAAACGTGGAAGGAATTAAGTGCAGAACAACCCTGTATACACTCTTCTATTCCTCCTGCTCATTATCAACATTATGCTTGAGCTCAGATATGCATGCATATATATGAGACATTCTTCAAGTTTCGAGTCGTATGGAACTTCCCATGTTAATAACGAAATCTGTAACAATAAGGAATACAATCTTCTCAACATGTAACAGTAAGTTATATGAACAGACTGGAAGAGTCTTTCCGTATTTCATTAAGATAAAAGTAAGTACATTGCATTCGCGATTGTGATTCAACTGATGTACAAAAGGGAAAAGAAGACGCTAGAAATAAAATATTTAGCTGGATAAATTCCTATGCAACAAGAAAAAAGAGACTAGAGAAGCAAACACAGGAAAGACAAATAAAACCGTCTTTGACACCACCACTTGAACTTGAAACTTCTCTGTTCCTTCTTCAACAATGGTTTCCAATCGTGGACATGAAGAACTTCTTGAACGAGATAGCAGAACGGGGGGAGCAACCTCATTCAATTTATGCATGTATCTCATACCCTTGTCCATTATGTCTATGCCAAAAGAAACTCTTGTGTTGAGAAAAAAAACAAGGGTTCCTGTAATAATTTCCGAGGCTCCTCCTATGTTCTTCTCTTGTTCTGATTTTGGATGAAGTCTTAGCATAAATATAATGTATCAGTTAGATATATTCGTGTGTACGGTTAGTTGAAAATGTCAAATGGACAGCACATAAATGCTAATTAAAGACTTGAGCTTTGTTCTTGATTTTGCTTGTTTGGAGTTATTCAACCATCTTCTGGATAAGTGTTAACACCTGTTGAAGTTTCATAACTGCTTCCCTAAAAATTCCCATATGACCTTCTAGATGATCTAGACCTTCTGATTTTTCCTTCTTCCTTTTTTTATTTCTACTTCATAGACCTTTTGGTTCCGGTTAACTAGGCCTCTAACACAACCAATTCCGTTTAATGACCCAAATAATTGCAAGTTCTCAATTTCGCATAATTAAATGGTATAATATCTTTTGGCCTTCTTGAGAAAGGACTGCCCTCATAGACAAGGTTTCCCAGTTTTGCGAGATTCAGGAGAGGATCATCAATTGTACCTAGCGTTTCTTTTGTACTTTACAAAGAGACTATTTCAGTAACTTAAATATGTAATCTTACGGTCACAAAGAATGGTAACAAATTTCATGAAAAGTTGGGTTCTATGTCATGACAAGGATGTGGGACTATCCCTCTCAAAGAGGTCACCAGAAAGGGTAGCAATAAGTTTTGGATAAACACTTTACTGCTTTGCACTTGAGATGATAATGCATTGTCATTTTCGTTTGGAATAAAGAAAAAGGATCAAATTTTATTCTTTTCCAAGGAATATTATATTCTTTCTCTTTTAATACTAGTTTGTTGTGTTATCGGACAAATTTCTTAAGACGAACCCAAACATAAAACATTTTAAAGTAGTTTCATGGAATGAATCTTCATCATCATCAGGATTATCGGCAAGTACATGAACTGTTAAGAGAGATAGGTAAGAGAGTCACGCGTTTTTAGTACTTGACCTGGTAAACACACAGTTTATAAGATCTTCAATTCAGATAAGGAAATAAGATCTTCAATTCAGATAAGGAAAACCTTATTTCTTGATCAGCAAAGGCATAACACTTTTTTTTTGTTTTGTGAATGGTAGCAAAGGCATAACTTGCTAATTCAGAAACTTCAGTTGACATGAAAAAACTAGTACAACCAAATCAACGTACGACATGAGCTTTGGCTAAAACAATCTCATGTGTTCGGTCACGTTAAACGACGTTCTACACGCATATGGAGGTAATTCTTGCTGCTTAAGCACATCCCCATGGACGGCTTTGAGATGAAAAGGATTTTTCCACTTCTAAGAAACAGGTAGACTGAGTTGCCAAGACTGACGACGATAAACTCTGACCTTTCTCTACGCATTCTTCTTCGACTTCTTCTTCATAAATTGTCTCCAGGGTCTGATGTAAGTGAAGTCTGGCAGAGATTGTCACAAAGTGAGCGGGTGCCAACGCAGAAAGTGGCGTCCTGGGAGAGACATTGGGGCTTCGAATCTTGAGTTGGTGGTGGATGGAGGGTGAGTAAGTCGCCGGAGGTGACTGAAGTCTTTCCATGAGAATGGTTTAATGTTGTGTTGAGGGACAAAGTTAAAAGGATAAAGGGGCCTTCATCAGTTTCGCTAGGCTAAGCTAATTAATTCCACATCGTAGGGCTGGTATATATAGAGGTTGTCTTCCTCCACGTCCAATAACATCAAAAAAGATTTAAAATAAATCTTTTAAATATCGGACCCAAAGTTAAATCAGTACGTAAGATAAAAGGTTTTAAAAGTTCAACATATATTAGACTGTTATAAAATTGATTAAGGATTAAATAAAATTAAATAATTTAAAATATAATTAAAAGAGATTGTGTTTACTCGTCAAGAATTTAAAGTTTAATTAAAAGGAGATTATTAAATAAAA
>JANIHZ010000003.1:51776120-51789183 GCA_027478365.1 Erythroxylum rufum | reverse complement strand
GTAAATAAATAAAAATTTTATTGAATTTAAAAATAAAAATAAAAATGAAAAAAAAACCAGAACTTAGATAATAAATTTATTTTGATAGTATAGATAATATATCTGTATATTTATGTTCTAATTTGTAACAGGTTTATGAATACGGATGGAGGACTTCATAAATATACAAAACTAATGATTTCTATTGCATTACTTGCCATGGCCATGACATAATAATAATGCTCCAGCTCACTTTGGGGTCAAAGTACAAAAGAGAAATGAAAGTTTTCCTGTCCTTCCCTTCCAACTTCAATGATGAGATGCACATCCTATTCCTAAAATGGTAAAACCATGCATGTTAAATATAAGTCTACCCTCCTTATCCAAAAACCGACGACCTCAATGTCTTAGCAGCTGGATACGTACAGGAGTGGCTAGTAACAGTTCAAGATTCTCATTTCCTTGTTTTCCTGATTTCTGGTTTGGCTCCCACTCCTATCCTATTCCTATCCTCACAAGGCTTGAACTAAACATAGGCTTAACAAAAATCAAGAGACATCGCAATCCAAGTGTATCACCACCATCCAAGCCACCATGACCACCGTTTGTGGTGTTCTGATTGTATCTTCATTTTCAGCATGTGACGCGTCATGTACAGCTTAGGATTTAAAAGGATCACATGCTCAAGGATGGATATGTATATTGGGTTAAGTGGGTATTATTATTTTAAGTTTTTCATAAAATAAAATAAAATTTTGTCCCCCACTTAAAATTTTTTTATCCCCATTAAAATTTTACTTTCATTAAAAATAAAATTTTATCCCGCTCAAAAAAAATTTTAGATCCGTCCTTGCACATTCTTGTCTATTTTGTAAATGAAAACAAGGTAGAAAGATCAACAGTCTTAAAAATAATTATCTGTATCTTAGAAAGTATAATTAGATTACAAATTATTCATTGTTAAATTATACATATATATATATATAAAAGAGCATGTTTCTCCTTCATATATAGGGTTCTTATCCTTTTGGTTAAACCATGCATATGCACATATTGCTCTGTACTTGCCGTCCTACTATCTTCTTGTTAGATGCTCCATGTGAGGAAAATAAAGTGGAAAGAACAAAATAAAGGGACCCTTTTGAAGACCTTGAATCAGAGCCACCAGAGAAGACCTTTTTGGAACTCAGGAAATTTCTCTGTGGTCCTTAAGCACGATGTGCTCTCACTGTGACCACCGTTCGGTGCCCTGGATAAGAAGCAACCGAGTAGCCGTAGGGAATTGAGATGGAGAAATAATTAATGAAGGTGACCAATCACTTAAATGTAAGATCAAATTATCAACGGACCAATGAAAACGGCCCATCCGCATCTAGTAAGGCATCAATTTCAGGATTTGGCGCCTTAGATATGGGATTATGCGACTCGTGACTCACTGCATTATTGGTCTAATTCCAGTCTATATGGTTCATAGTAATTTGTCTTGGTTTTAATTTGCTCTCTGAATCAGATGATATTAGAGAGTCAATTAGCTGGATCGGATGTGGCTTCAGATTAATGGACAAGCTAAAGCCATAGTTATAGCCGGCAAATTACTCCTATTGTCCTAATTCCATTGGTACTTTCCGGCACAGTGAAGTTTTACCCTTTCAGGTACAACAAGAAGAAACCTTTTTAATGATAAACATAAGTTAGCTTGGCAAACACATAAGTAAGGAAATAGGAATTGCTCAAATTTTGATCTTCCTATTTAAAAACTTTGGTTATTTCAAACTCTTGAGAGACCAACGTTTGCCAGGAAAATTTCCCATTAGCATGCCATTCAAATCAAACTTGAACAACACAAACAGCAACTTTTCCAAGTTGATTCCAAGGCAGGTCATCAGAAAGGTACAAGAGATTCCTTTTTTTCTATGAAGCAAACAACTGACAGATGGCTTGCAACTGACATCTCCCAGTACAACCACGGAAAAGTGCAAACTTGGAAGCCAACGTTAACAACAAAAACCGTATCTTTGAAGATAATCTAGTATTCCACACAACGTGTGACACATACTAGAAGATGGTCCCAGGATGAGGTTGCTTATCTCAAAGCCTTTGCATTTAATATCATAAAGTAAAGTGGCGGCACTAGCTGACAGATTTGTTTCTCTAAGTTGATAAGGACTAATGACCCAGTTTAGGCCGAAACAAGCCCTTATAAATCCCTCCCACAACTCTAGCCCATGCTCATGCATCGAGTCCTCTATGTGTCTTAGCTTCTCTTCCAAAGAACTTGAAACTACCAAACAAGCTACAAATAACAAATATGGCTACTTCCCGGATAGCAAGGTTTATCTCAGAAGTTGCACCGCCACAGTACATTAGCGTCATGAGGAACAGAGCTTCAAAGATGCTGGATACAATCAGTGAGGAGGATAGAGATGCCGCTGCAAATGATTCTCCTCTTGCTTCCTCCAAGTCACCAACTTCATCAGCTAGTTGCAGCAGTATTTGTGCTACTGCTGCTAACACCACCGCTACTAATTCCAAGTACTTTCTCAGGGGGGTTCAAAAATCCCTTTTTCAGGCCTGAACACTGACAGCTACGGACGGGCTCTTTTTCCAACCGATCACAAAGCGCACATTTTTGTGTCGTTAAAAACCTCTTATTTTTGTTCTCTTCAGTCGATGGATGGAATCGACGGAAAGGGATTTGGTCACACTTAATGAGTTGTATTAACAGAATGCTAGTGTAAGAGTCCGTTGTAGTCTCAAATGTTGTAAAATGCCAAAAGCTCTTCCATAATCGATGCAAATTTAGTTGATGGTTTGAGATTCAGAGCAATTTCATTCTTGTTTCAGTTCTCCGAGAGAAATGGATGATGCAGAAACAATAAGCGAAATAAGTAATTTGCAGTCAACTGGTAGAGTTGGAAAGAAAATCATGTTTCTTTTCAGTAGTGAAAATCTCAACACAAGGAAGAAACACAATGTTATGCTACAAGCAGCTTGCTTCGCTGGCAAAACTTTCCAGTCTATTTTTTCCACTCACTTGCCCCTTGAAGATTTGATACGACTGTCTAGCTTCCTGGATGTTTCTGATTCAACTGCCTCCTTCAACTTCTCCAGTGCTGACACATTTAAAAGGAATAAAAGGCTCATTCATATACTGCAAATGAACTGACAAGTAAATCCAAGGCAGATGAGATTACCAGTTGTGTATGTCGTTTGAAATGATTCAACGCAACTCGAAGGAACAGAGTAAACAGGACAGGAATCGTTGTCAACCTTCTGTAACAGTTTCTCAAAACGCTTGACCTGAAAATGAAAGAAAATCAAACACACACACAAGCAAGAGATGGGAAGATTGAAACAGCAATATAAGATTTCATTTGACAAATTTGAAGGCAGCAACTTTGCTTGGGCAGTCAAAGCCCACCAGGCTGTGACCAACAACACCCACCAACTGGATACCACAATCTAGGCATTCAATATGGTTCAATTACTATCTCAATAGATCTTTATAAAAGTGTTTATGAATGTAATGCATCACCATGGGAGGTAGGTTTGCAAAATAGACGCTGCTCCTTTCATAAGAAATAATATGACAAGAATAAGAATCTATATATACATATAAGAACAACTATCTTGAATAATCTAGTTACTGAAGCATATATAATATCATCCAAATAGAAGGCCAACCTCATGTTTGCGCAACAATGTGAAGCAACGTCCAGTCTGGCCTGCCCTTGCTGTTCGACCAGCTCGATGAATATATGTCTTCACATACGCAGGCATATCATAATTAATAACATTTCTAACTCCTTCAACATCCATCCCACGAGTCATAGCGTCAGAAGAAACAACCACTTGTATTTCCCCTTCCCTGAAAGCTTTTAGAGTCTTGCTGCATTAAAAATTTTCAAATTCACTAAACCAACATTTTGAACACTGATATACATTGATTATAACTCCACGTTAGACTTCCTACCATTTTATATCGTGATCTTCACCATTGCCAAAGCATAGACAGAAAATGACAAGCATTTATTTCTCACTACGGAGCAGCTAAACACTACTCATGTCAAATGTATAACATAGTAGCCCAAAATATAAACAGCTAACTACAATGCCAAGAAACATTTCTGCAGTAATGGTTGATTGTAACTAGAACTACAAAGCAACCATGTGACCAACATTTTTCTAGATAGGAACTACATATTTTGAAGAAACATAACAACAGCTACAATAATAATATAAGGGATAGTGAATTATAAAGTGTGAAACTCTCTTAAATTTTCCATTTTAGTGTCCAACCTTCTAAAGTTTTCAATTAAGTATTCAAACAATTACTAATCCTTTATTACAGAATGAAAATGCATTTCAAGAGAGTAATGATAACTATGATTTTCCTGTTGTTATTAGAAAAGGAATAGATAGTGCAGAAAAGGACAATTGTATCCTCTTGCAAATTATTTGTCTGTTAAAAATTGTTCACCATCCCACAAAGCCTTTGTTATTAGTTTGAACACCATTACCATCCTAACCACCTTTTCTGAGGCTTTGTCCAATGAGAAATGGAAACAAGCTATGAATATGGAGATGGAGGCATCGGAGAAAAATAAAACTTGGGAGGTGATGAATTTGCCAACTGAGAAGAAACTAGTGAGACGTAGGTGTACACAGTTAATTATAATAGATGGATCAATAGAAAGATACAAGACAAGGTTCCATGAGATATACTCAAACCTATGGAATTGATTACTCAAAGACTTTTGCTCCAGTTGCAAAACTGGATACTGTTAGACTTTTATTGTCACTTGCAGCTAATTATAGTTAGAAATTACAACAATTTGATGTGAAAAATGCATTTTTATATAGAGAACTAGAAGAAGAAATTTATATCGAGGTCCCACTAGGTTACGGAAAGAAATTGGCTGCTCATATTGTTTGTAAACTAAAGAAGGCCTTGTATGGGCTCAAACAATCACCACAAGCATGGTTTTGAAGATTTGCAAGAGTTATGATGACTATGGGATACAAACAAAGTAATGGTAAAGTCCGATGAATAGGGTTTCATGGACTTGGGTTAGATGAATGGATGATTCACGAAGTGACTCGAATGGCTTCGAACAAGCTATGAATTAAGGGGAAGCTAGTTCGATATAGATGGATCCACAAGTGGAGTAATCCCACATTAGAAAGAGACATAAGGATGAAGTGAATTATATATATAGATAGGACTAATAACCTATTACCTTAAAGTTTTGAGTTGAGATATGATATCCTGGTTGCATATAGACTCACTTGGATCTGGTCCAATTTCTCCACAAGAAACCTCAAATCCTTTATTAATATCAAAGCTGCAGGTTTTCTTAGAACTGAAACCTTCAGTTGTTTAGCCGTTCCTTTCCTTTCCATATACTTTGTTTTTTTTGTTCATATCAAAACAAAGTATTTTCCTTAGCCTTCATTGTTGGCTATTTCTACTTGCTGGGAAAGGCCTTAGTTGCCTAAACAAAAGGTTTTTTAGTCCTTGGAGATGTCAGAAGTTGTAGAGACAACAACTACATCCCAATTAGAGGAGGTTTTTCAGTCTCAACAACCTGGAGAACTCCAAAGTATACATGTTGTATACAAATTATATGAAAAAAATTACCTAAAGTTTTCCCAACTTGTTCGTACAGTGCTGGAACGAAAAGAAAAGATTAGTCACATTACAAGTACTAGACCTAAGCCAGAAGATCCTCAATTTGAAGCATGAGATCAAGAAGACTCCATGATTATGGCATGGTTGTGGAACTCTATGATTCTTGAAATTAGCGACATGTGCATGTTTTCGAACACTGCCAAGGATATTTGAGATGCAATTCAACAAACCTACTCTAAAGCTAGGGAGGCAGCCCAAGCATATGAAGTTAAAGTGAAGACAATGGCTGCAAAACAAGGAAACAGAATAGTCACGGAATAGGCCAACCAGTTGAAATCCTTATGGCAAGAACTTGATAACTACAGAGTGGTAAAAACAAAATGTCTTGAAGATGCAACTCTTGTAAAAGACTTCATTGAGCAAGATATGGTCTATGATTTTCTAGTAGGACTCATTCTCGAATTTGATCAAGTCGAGATCCAAATTCCTGGCAAACCATAAGTACCATGTTGTAATGAGGTTGTGGCACTAATCTGAAGTGAGGAAAGTAGAAGACTCATACTTAAGAGTTATGGACAGCTCAACCAGAGGCTTAAAACCGTGACAATTTGTGGTGCACTTATTGCAAGAAGGCATAACATACACATCAAAAATGCTGGAAACTTCATGGAAAGCCTCCAAGCAAAGAATGGGAACAAAAAGGAGAGTCGTCAAGGAGCAACGCTCAAGTCTATGTTGCTGCAGCACAAAACGGTGAATTAGCACCACAAGAACCAAGCAATCTCAGCCAAGAAGAGATTGAGAGGGTGAGATCACTTATTAAAAACCCTAAACACCCACTAGGTACTTGTTCTTTAGCATATTCAAGTGAGTTTTCATTCTCTATTAGATTAAATATCTCAGGTACAACCTTTGTCAGCTCTTAGTTCATGGACTCTGAAGCTACCGACCATATAACTCATTCACCAAATATTTTTTTACCTAATCTCCATGTCCTAACAGTAGAAAAATAGCTATAACTGATGGCTCTTTGACAACTGTAGCAGGTGTGAGAGATGTTAAACTAAGTCCTTCACTAATATTAAGAAACATCCTTCATGTCCCTAACTTATCCATAAACCTTATCTTTATACAAAAACTCACTCAACATTTATGTGGTAATATAGTTTTTTATTAAAGTTATTGAGTATTTCAGGACAAGGACTCAGGAAAGATGATTGAATATGTTAAAGAACAGGACGACCTATACTAACTTGAAGTATCGAGACAATCAAACATTTTTAAGAGCATATTACCTCACTTTTTTATTTCAAAATTTATTTCTTCCAATAAAAGAAAATTTTGGCTACATCATCATCGACTTGGACATCCATCTTTTAGGATTATTAAAATTCTATTTCCTTCTCTGTTTAAAGGTTTAGATGTTCAACATTTTTATTGTGAAGTGTGTGAACTTGCTAAACACAAGTGTATACCATTTCCAATTAGTAATAAGAGAAGCTCCACTCCTTTTTATCTCATTCATAGTGATATCTGCAACCCTTCTCCTATTCCTGATATCTTTGGGGATAGATGGTTTGTCCCATTCATTGATGATTGTACTTATGTCACTTGGTTGTTTCTTCTCAAACACAAATATGAGGATAATATTGTTCTTTCAAATTTTTGTTCCATGGTTAAAAATCATTTGGAAGTCCGCATCAAAAGGTTTGGGTCGGATAATCTCAGGGATTATTTTAATCAAATTCTAACCCCCATACTTTCAAAAGGAAGGGATAATCCACGAGTCCTCTTATGTCAATATCCCACAACAAAATGGGGTAGCAGAAAGAAAAAACTATCATCTCCTTGAAACAACTCGAGCCTTTATGTTTCAAAACAATATGCCTAAATCTTTTTAGGAGAAAGCTGTTCTTACAGAAACTCATCTCATAAATCGTTTTCCTTCTAAGATCTTAGGATTCAACAGTTCCATGAAAAAACTCTCAATGTTCTACCCCGCACTACAAACTACTAACAATCTTGTTCCTAGAATATTTAGGTATATATCATTTGTCCTTGTCCAAAGTCAAAACCAAAGGAAACTAGATCCAAGGGCAATAAGATGAGCGTTTGTGGGATTAGAGAAAAAGGAGTAGAGATTCTTTTATTACTAATTAGGAATGATATAAGCTTGTGTTTAGCAAGTTCACACACTTCACAATAAAAATGTTCACATCTAAACCTTTAAACAAAAAAAGGAAATAGAATTATAATAATCCTAAAAGATGGATGTTCAAGTCGGTGATGATAAAGTCAATTTTTTCTTTATTGGAGGCAATAAATTCTGAAATAAAAGAACAAAGTAATCTTCCCTTAAAAAATTTTAATTAACTCGGTGCTTCAAGTTAAGGAAGGTCATCCCATTTTTTAGCATGTCCAATCATCTTCCTCAAATCCTTGCCCTGAAATACACAATAACTTTGACAAAAAAAACCAAATTGCAACATAAAACTTAAGTGAGTTTTTGTATAAAGATAAGATTTGTAAATGGACATTTCTTAGAATTAGTGGACTTATTTTAACATCTCCCACACCTACTATAGTTGTCAAAGAATCATCAGCTATAGCTATTTTTATACTAGTAAGACATAGGGAATAGATGAAAAAACATTTGGTGAATGAGTCATATGATCGGTAGCTCCGGAATCCATGAACCAAGACTTAACAAAGGTTGTACCTGAGACATCTAATCCAATAGAAAATGAAACTTACCTAAATATGCCAAAGAATAAGTGCTTGATGGGTGTTTAGGGTTGCTAATAAATGATCTCACCCTCTCAATCCCTTCTTAGCTGAGATTGCTTGGCTCTTACGGTGTTAATTCACTGTTTTGTAATGTAGCAACATGGACTTGTTTGTCCCCATTCTTTGCTTGGAGGCTTTCCATGAAGTTTCCAGCATTGTTGATGCGTATGGCATGTCTTTTTGCAATAAGTGAACCACAAATTGTCACGATTTTGAGCCTTTGATTGATTAATCTTTCTAGTCTTAAAGAAGGAATCTCTTTCCATGTTTATGGTTGATTTATTGCTATCACTAGACACCGCAGCTAAGTTGTCCATAACCTGTGGTTCCAGCATGAGTGTTCTTTGGAGTTCTCTAGGTTGTTGAGACCAAACAACCTCCTCTATTTAGGATGCAGCTATTGTCTCTACAACTTTTGACATCTCCAAGGACTAAAAACCTTTTGTTTAAGCAATTAAGGCCTTTCACAAGAAGTAGAAATAACCAGCAATGAAGGCTGCAAAAATACTCTGTTTTGATATAAAAAAGACAGAGTACAAGGAAAGGAATGGCTAACCCTAGTACAATATAGGAAATAAATTTGTACAGATTTGTTAGATCCCATAATTTATGAGATACTCTTTCCTAATGTTATGGACATAATTAGTACCAGATTGACATAATTAAACAGATTATATTTTCCCACAATAGTCCAAAATATAAACAGCTAACTACAATACCAAGAAACATTTCTGCAGTAATGGTTGATTGTAACTAGAACTACAATGCAACCATGTGACCAACATTTTTCTCAATAAGAACTACATATTTTGAAGAAATATAGCACAAAACAAAAGCTATAATAATAATATAATGGATAATGAATTGTAAAGTGTGAAACTGTTTTAAATTTTCCATTTTAGTGTCCAACCTTTTAAAGTTTTCAATTAGGTGTTTAAACTTTTTAAAGATGGACAACTATGTTCAAAAAGTTGTCTCTGTTAACCTTTTGCTAATATGGTAGAACACACGAAGACTAACATTTGCAGAGATTACTTGTAATCTTCTTCCTCACATGATTTTTAGCATCAAATAAGTGACCATATTTCAAATACATAATTACCAATGTGTTCGCTATAGGAGACTTAAAAACTAGGTGACAAAGACGAAGATGAAGAGCCACGAATTCCTTCCAAACGTTAGCCTTCATGTGCTCCATCAACCACGCTAGTAAAATATTAATAGAAACGAAGTTTTGATATAAGTTGTCTGATTTTTAAAAGTTTAGATACTTAATTAAATTTTTAAAAAAGTTGAACACTAGAACGTAAAATTCTAAAAAAGTTTGATACCTTATAATTTGTTATCCCATAATATAATTAGAGACAAGAAATAAAAGAGCTTTTGATGTGCATTTTAAAAACTAGGAAAACTTGATCCAGGTTTACCTTCTTACAGACTGACGCTGAAGACCTGAATATTCCTTGACCTTGACTTTCAAATCATCAAAAAAGCTCAGTAAGGTGCACAATCGATGCGTTGACTCCACAGATGAGGTGAACACAATGCACTTTTCTCCTCCCAAGTTTTGTAGAAGCACAATCAAGTATACAGGCTTCAACTTGGAGTCACAAATCTATATAAACATAGAACCAATGATTTGTGATGCAATAGCTATCCCAAGTTAATACTTTTATCAACGACATTCTTTTCATAAAATCCCCTTTGCAACAATTCTAAGGCTTCAACAAAAGGTTTCTACATGAGAGCTACCACAAAATGAATTTCAATAGTATTATCTATTTGAGCATATTATCTTAGCATACCACTTTGTATGATTCCAATTTTTCAGGAAGCTGATATCGCGTTTTCCCTGTTGTCAACAATAAAGGGTGATGTAGATCAAGTTGAGCAATCTTGCTTGGATCTTGGGTCAATGTGGCAGATAAAACCATCTTCACAAGCCTAGGGTAAGGCTTACCCTTAAATCCCCTTTCAACACCACTGAATGTAAAGCATAAGTGGCCAAACAAATCAAAAATTATAAAAATACAGAAAACAGTAGTAAAAACATTAAAGGGCATGTGAATTCTTGAGAAAATCCAAGTAAAACTTTACTTCACCCAAAAGAAAACATTTCCTTGACATCATTGCAAGTATCAATTGCAGACATTATTCTCATCGTTCAAAAGCATGACAAAATTTAGAATGATAAACATCGTTCCTTCATTTTAAGGTAGGAAACCATAGCTGTCAATGGAAACAGGACAAAGCTCAAACCAAATATACAAGGGACATATACACGACCCACCATCTCCTCATAGTTTTTGGAAACCCAAATGTAGGCATACTATCAACATTATTCATAAGGTCTTCATCATAAGAATGAGTTAATTTGAGCACAGTAGGAAGCCACGACTGGTATGCCTCTCTGAGCAAGCGATCTGTTTCATCAACAACCTAAAAACAATATGTTTTATTGGCACTTTTTACTACAATAGAGATTAACAAAAAAAGTATTCCATGATATGCTTCTGGGTAGGGCCTACATGGTGAAATTAAACGTATAAAAAATCAATGAAATTGTGATTTTGCATATCCACTAACACCACTATTGACTATTAATCCAATCCTAGATCCATCAATCATGTTGAAAAATGCAACTCGAAAGAAACTTTAGCATTACATCCTTACTCTTAACAATAACTTAAAAACAGAAAGTATAACTAACAAGGCCATATTAGATAAAAGCAAAACTTGTTGAAGACTTCTTCCATCCATATCTTTCACAAGAAATACATAAAATTCTTCATTCAAAAGTACAAATTTAAGTTGGAGGTAGCACAATGTGTCACTTACAAGATAACGCAAGTGGTCCAGTGTGAATCCCTTAGTGGAAGTGATATGGTCCATAAGCCTTCCTGGGGTTGCCACCAATATATCTACTGCACTTTGTAACTCATTAAAATGATACTCAGGATCATAACAAATTCCTGCCTCAGTATTAGGTCTGTTAATAAGCTCTAAAATTTCCTGTGCAATTGAAGATTGGCCTACTGCCAATCCTACAGATAGACCCACTTCAGGTGCAATTGCACCAAAAACTTCCTTAACCTGAATTCCAGAAAGGAAAAAGGCATCTTGTCAGGTGAATGAACATGTACAGTTTAAAAGAAAGAGAAAGCATGTCAAAAAGCGCAGAGGATCAAAGGGGAATCACTGCTGACAAGTATCAAAAACGCACAAAGGGATTTGAATCTTTTAATTCCATCTAACATGAAACAGTAATTCCATGAAAATGAAATAAATTGATCCACTAAGGTTCCGGACTAAGAGGTTCCACTATAGAATATCTAGCTCATAAAGCAATTCAGATGTGTTTATCTAATAATAATAATAATAATTGAGAGATCAACAAGTAATCCTAGTAGACATAGCATAATAACGAGAAGATATGAGGAAGTGATAACTTGAGGCAAAAAGCAGAAGCACGTAAAACCTGCAATGCTAAATCTCGTGTAGGCAAAACCACCAAAGCACGAAGGCGTTTAACAGCACGCTTGGACAGCATTTGGACTATTGGTAAAGCATAAGCAAGAGTTTTCCCGCTACCTGTTGGAGAATTGATGCAAAGGTCTCGCTCAAAAGCACCAGGTCCGATTGTCTCTTGCCAAACTGCAACTTGGACTGGAAAAAGTGATGAGAAACCCATGTTTTCCAACGCCGCCTTCAACCTGAATTAACAAAGAATTAACAATGCACTCCAAGACCAAGACAGCCAAAAAAAAAAAAACCAACGACAACAAGATGCTACACCAAAGAAGATAACTTTGTGAAAATTCAACTAACAATATTATGAGACCATTAAGTTATACCTAGTATCAAGGCAAGGAAGGAGATGAAGAGGGCATTCTTCGAATTGACTGACATCAACAGGGCTTCTCATCCATGGCAACACAGGTGCCCTTCTTCTCTTCCTTGATTCCTCCATTTTCCGACTTCCTTAAACCCCTTGTCGGAGGGTTTTAAGAATATTATTTTCCTAGAGGACTTGGGAGAGAGGAAGTAGAGAAAGAGGATGGGCTTTTCCTTTTTTTAGGCCCAGCCAACAGCTTATCTCTAGGCCAGATATAGCAAGGCTTGCTTTTTTATTATTATTTTGAATTATTAAATATGTTTTAGATACGTAAGAATCAATTAGATAATTGTCCTTTTTGATAATTAGCATATTGTACCAGTGATTAGCTGATTCTATTAATAGTTAATTAACCAGAGATTAACATAATTGCTTTGACGAATGGATAATATCAGTTATTTATTTAAAGATGTTTGATAAAAATTATTTAATATTAGTTGTTGAAATGACTTGTGAGTGCATAACTTAAAAAAAATATTTATAAGAACATAAGTATTATATTTTAGTATTACTTTGAATATTCTCATAAAAATTATGCTTATATTTCAATTTGCTTCAACGAGTAAAAATAAAGTATATTAAAACTTACTCACCAATATTCAAAATAAAAAAAAGTTATTTAAATTAATGTTTGAAGCTAAAATGAAAAAATGTAGTAGTTAATGAGCATAAAAATTATTTTCACTTATATAAAAATATAATTCCTTAATAAAATTAGTCTTATCTTGTAACCAAAACTAAAAAATTATTTTTAATAATTTTATTTATTA
>JANIHZ010000003.1:51736890-51749257 GCA_027478365.1 Erythroxylum rufum | reverse complement strand
TAACTATAGAAGTCCTATATCTTTAAACTACCTACGGAATAGGAAACAATAAACCGAAAATAAAGGCATCCACAACAGTTATCAGGCCCAGTATCAATCCCTTCTCAAGTCCTGTGATTCTTGTTAAAAAGAAGGATGGGTCATGGCGGATATGTGTTGATTACTGAGTTTTGAATAAGCTCACGATGCTCGACAAGTTTCCAATTCCAGTGGTAGATGAGCTGATGGAGGAGTTACATGGGGGCCAAGTATTTTTCCAAGGTAGATTTGAAGTCAGGTTATCACCAGATCAGGTTTAGAGAAGAGGATATCTATAAAACGGGGTTTCTGACTCACAAAGGGCATTACGAATACCTAGTGATGCCCTTCGGACTCATGAACGCATCCGCAATGTTTCAATCCACTATGAACTCTATTTTCAAATCTCTGTTACGTAAGTTCGTTCTGGTTTTCTTTGACGACTAGAATGAACATATGTAGCATTTGGCTTGGGTGTTACAACTCCTACTGGACAATAAATTGTATGCTAATAGCAGGAAATGTATTTTCGGACAGCAATCTGTGTAGTATCTAGGCCATGTTATCTCATGTGAAGGGGTAACTATGGATCCATCAAAGATCAAAAGCATTTTGGAGTGGACTATTCCCAAGAATGTGAAGGGAGTAAGAGGGTTCCTTGGTCTAACCGAGTACTACAGAAAATTTGTCTAGGATTATGGTAAAATTGCAAAACCACTTACTGAACTTACCAAGAAAGACAGGTTCAGTTGGAGGAAGGAGTCCCAAGAAGCTTTTGAGGAGTTGAAGAGGAGAATGACTACATCACCAGTTCTAGCCTACCAAATTTCTCCAAGGAATTTTCCATTGAGTGCGACACTTCAGGAAGGGGTTTGGGTGCTGTCCTAATACAAGAGGGCCGCCCATTGGCTTATTTCAGCAAGACACTAGTTGAATCAACTTATTCCAAATTTGTTTATGAGAATGAAGTGATGGCAATTCAGCATCGGAAGCATTTTTTAACTGGGAGACATTTCAAGGTTTATACCGACCATAAGAGTCTGAAGCATTTATTAGACCAGTGGATTCCATTAGTAGATCAACAATGTTGGCAATCTAAGTTGTTGGGATTAGACTTTGAAGCTATCTATAAACCTGGAAAGCAAAATGGAGTTGTAGACGCCCTCACTAGAGTGGAAGACGATAAGATATTGTTCACAGCAATTTCAGCCCCATTTCGGCTTGATATGGATGTGGTCTGACATGAGGTCAAGGGGGATACCAAATTGAACTTACTCATTACAGCTCTCCTACAGAACCCCAACTCTAAACCTGATTATCATCTAAGGGACGACTTCTTGTTCTATAAGAACAGGTTAGTTCTTTCATCCACTTTAACTTTAATTCCCCAATTACTGCAAGAATATCATTCCTCACCTTTAAGGGGACATTCTGGTCTCCTAAAGACCTACAAAAGGTTGTCTAGCGGATTGTTTTGGCTAGGAATGAAGTCGTCAATACAGAACTTTGTTTGTAAATGTGCCATATGCCAAAAGAATAAATACATGGCTATGTCTCTAGCTGGTCTCTTGCAACCCCTACCTATTCCTAAGCTGATTTGGGATGAAGTCTCAATGGATTTTATTACAGGACTCCCGAAGTCCCATGGTTATGAAGTCATAATGGTGGTAGTAGATCGACAATCAAAGTCATTTCTTACTTCACAAACACCCTTTTACAGCTAAAACAGTGGCTGAAGTATTTATCCGTGATGTGGTGAAATTGCATGGCGATCCTAGTTCCATATTGAGTGATAGAGACGCACTCTTCACTAGTAATTTCTGGAAAGAGTTATTCAAGCTACAAGGGACAGTATTAAAGATGAGTTCTTCCTACCATCCCCAAACGGACGGAAAAACGGAGGTGGTTAATAGGTGTCTAGAAACCTACCTTCGTTGCTTCACTAACGAACAACCTAAAAATTGGTCTTGTTGGTTGTCTTGGGCTGAATATTGGTATAATACTAACTATCATGCCTCAATTGGGAGGACTCCTTTTGAAGTCGTCTATGGTCGCCTTCCACCAACCTTGTTGCATTTTTCCCAAGGAGAAACTCAACTGGAATCAGTGGCGCTAGCTTTGGTTGATAGAGATGAAGCTTTACGCCAACTCAAACATAACTTACTGCGTGCGTAATCTATGATGAAGAAATTTGCAGATGTTCACAGGAGGGAGGTGAAGTATCAAGAGGGAGACTTGGTCTTTGTTAAGCTAAGACCACATAGACAGCTTACTATTGCAAGGCGAATTTGTCCCAAGCTTTCTGCACGTTATTACGGTCCTTTTAAGATGATTGGAAAGGTGGGGCAGGTTGCTTATAAACTACAGCTTCTACCTACATCCAAAGTACATCCAGTTTTCCACGTCTCCCAACTAAAGAGGGCAGTGGGCGATCATCCTGTTGAGCATAGTCTTCCTTAAGGTTTAGAGATGGATACCTCGGAATTGGTTGAACCGAAAGCAGTCCTAGCCTCACGTATCACTAAGTCCAAGGCCAGAAATATTCAACAGTGGCTCGTCCGTTGGAAAGCTAAACTAGCAGAGGAAGCAACTTGGGAGGATGCAGAATTCATTAAAGGACAATTTCCTTCTACCCACCTTGAGGACAAGGTGCCTATTGAGGAGGAGGGAATTGTTAGCAATGTTAGCACATCTCCTAGTGATCAGCCCATATTACCTAAGCCCATTAAAACTTATGTTTGTAGGAGCAAGATGGGGAAGGGGAAATCTGCCATGTAGGCAAGTTGTTACGAGTTTGTTATAGTTAGTTAAGGAGAGAGAATATGTAGGAGGAATATAGCTGTACTACAAGAGCAGGGGGTATGTTTTTCTGAATTGTGAAGGATTGTCTAGGCCTGGATATTTTTCCATGTGGGGAGCTTGCTCCAATTGTCACTTTTACTTATGTAAATAATACAATCTCTATAATATTACCTATCATGAAGACTATTCAAAACAGTTAATGATGTTTGGTTTTGAAAAGAAAAATGAAGAATTGAAGTTCATGCCAAGCTTAATATTTTATTAGGTGCTTGCTTGTATTTCTTACATTTAGGTATAGAGTTGGGACTTGCTAAAAATATTTGTCTATATGTTATTGCAGGCAGCCAGTTCATTGGCTTGTGCTCAAAGAGGTTGGATGAGTGGTGATGTTGATAAAATTGTCTGTGAATCATGTGATGCATGCCTGAATTTTGCATTGTCATCTTCATGGAGCCCTGCGGAAGGTTTGCTATCAAAACCGTCCTTTTTATTACCTTATTATTGTTCATTTTGAGACACTTGACTCTCATCCTTCATAAAAGTTGTGTTATCTTTTAAGTGTTTTTTGGAGTGGTGAGTGGGTTGGCTTTGTGACTTGAACAGATGCTCAACTAATCAAGACGATTACCCCATTTCTCGCTCTCTTTTTTTTCCCCCTGTTTCTTAAACAGAGGATATACTTAGATGATATGATCTTCTGATATGAGGACAAAGTGCAGGTAGATAATTGCCTACTAGAACTGGTCTTTGAAATCAAGAAAATTCTATTGTGAGAAAGCATGCGATTTTCACATTTCTGTTAATATCATCATACTGAATTTGTTTCAATATAATAGTACCTAGAAAGTCGCCTACTCTTTAGGCCTCTGACCAACATCATTAAGGTTGACAAATAATTGAATAAGATCCTTTTTCTTTTTAATTCACTCTGATTTTACTACATTTGTGAATTGTTTTCCCGGATTTATGTAGTGAAATTGATTTGTGGCCATTCTTTATATCTTCCCCTTTCCTACTATCCCAGACCATGAATTTGTTTTGCCTACTTTTCTAAATACATTGTTGATTTCTTAATTGCGTTATGGCTTGATGTATGCATGTGTTGCTTTTTTCTCTTGCAGGTGATCTTTGTTTGATTGTCCAAAACTGATTATGCCTGTCATTGTTAATTATCTTAGCCATTTTTAGTGTTCACTATTCATCTCACTTCTCTTTTGCATTTCTTGTATTTAGTTGAAAATGCTGGTGAAGCCTTTGCCAAGCAGCTGGTTGTTGGCCACCAAGCTAGCTGTCCTTGGAAGGGAAATAGCTGCCCTGAAAGCTTGGTGCAGTTCCCTCCAACCCCTCAGTCTGCCTTAATTGCAGGATATAAAGATAGATGTGATGGACTTCTGCAATTTCAATTTCTTCCTGTTATTTCTGTATCAGCAATTGAACAAATGAGGGTTTCTCGAGGGCAGCAGATTGATCGCTTTCTCTCCCAGTTGCAGAACTTTGCTGCTGGAGAAGGAAATTTTAAGTCAGACAGTATACCAGAATATGAAGCTTCTCGAGATTGGGCACTCTGTTTATATTCTCGTGTAAGATTTATTTATGCCCCTTTCCTGCGGGAATCTGCTGATTTTTCATTTACATTATGTGTCTTTGTCTGGCTTTAGTTGTTTCTGTTTGATTTGTCTATTTCATCTGACAGGCCCAAAGGCTTATAAGCCTTTGTGGATGGGAGCCAAGGTGGCTTTCAAATGTTCAAGACTGTGAAGAGCATTCTGCTCACTCAGCAAGAAATGGGTGTTCCTTTGGCCCTGCTCATGCCCAGGTTCGTATTTCACATGAACCTGTACCAAGCATGAAAGCTCACTCTTCTTCTGGCAAAAAAGAGACTGGGAAGGCTAAGATGCTAGATGTAGATTCTAGAAGTGACTTCAGATCGCCTTTGCTGGATTGTAGCTTGTGTGGTGCTACTGTCAGAGTATTGGATTTCTCAACTGTACCAAGGCCTGTTCGTTTTACTCCCAACAACATCGATATTCCTGATGTGAGCAAAAAGATGGCATTGACACGCGGAGTAAGTGCAGCCAGTGGTATCAGTGGTTGGGTTGCTACTGATGATGCAGAGAAAGAGCTGATTGAAGACCGGGATGAAGTGGCAACAACAGATGAGGGGAAACTGCTGCAACATTCAGAAGTTGATCTGAATCTTACAATGGCGGGGGGTTTGTCTTTTACTCAGGCAGACAGGACAACAATACCTGAAAACAGTCATAATGCAGACATGGGAAGGGATTTGATGATTGGTCAACCTTCTGACAGTGAAGTTGGTGATCGAGCAGCATCATATGAATCAAGAGGACCTAGTTCTCGTAAACGGAGCTTGGAAATAGGTGGAAGCTCAGATGATAGAGCACACTTGATGATGCAGCCAGCTGATAGTGTTGAAGGAACTGTAATTGATCGTGATGGTGATGAAGTCACAGATGGAAGACAATTTTCTGCTGGGCCCTCAAAACGTGCTCGAGAAACAGATTTTCTTGACACATACTGTTCTCCATATCAAAGAGACTCATCTGGTGCGGGGCCTAGTCATTCTGTGGGTCATGAGACGTGTGCAGATGGAAACAGAATTACTTCGTATCTTCAAGGAAGTGATCAAGTTGTAGGAATCCCATCAGCTATAGGTTCAACTCGTGCATCATCTGTTATTGCAATGGATACTGTTTATCATGATGCTGATGATGACTCTATGGAAAGTGTTGAAAACTACCCAGCAGATGTTGATGATGCTCATTTCCCGTCTTCTAGTACATATGGCAATCTGGATGTGCATGAGACATCAGAACTTAATTATAGCAATCAGGGACAGCAAAGCATCTGTTTCCGACCTGCTACAGAAGTAACTGCTGGAGAAATGGGTGTCAGCAGTACAAATGATGGTGAAGAAATTTTTAATGCAGAAACAGTGGTGGCTCATGCTAGGGATGGTTTTAGTTTTGGTATTAGTGGCGGAAGTGTTGGTATGTGTGCTAGTCATGAAGCTGAAATCCACGGTGCTGATGTTTCTGTTCATAGAACAGACAGTGTAGTTGGTGATGTAGAACCTAGAGTAGATTATGCTGAAAATCAAGGTCAGACTGGTGAATCTGCTCCTGATCCTGATTTAATGGATGAGATTGTCCCCGATGAACTAAATAGGGAAGATCCTCATAGTGATAGCCATGAGATGTTGTCTCAATCGTTGGAAAGGGCTGATAGTGGCTCAAAGATAGATGGCCTGACAAAGGCTGAGTCGGTTGAAAGTGGTGAAAAGGCTAGCCAGAGCTGCAAGATAGCCCTAGATACAAATGCCCATCCATCTCATTCTTGTAATGTAAACATTTGTTCAGGCT
Source organism: Erythroxylum rufum (assembly GCA_027478365.1). Lineage (NCBI taxonomy): Eukaryota > Viridiplantae > Streptophyta > Magnoliopsida > Malpighiales > Erythroxylaceae > Erythroxylum > Erythroxylum rufum. The sequence goes on along the minus strand of JANIHZ010000003.1, from coordinate 51,743,054 downwards.
ATGAAGCAACTGATAAAGAAGTCACTAAGGCTGGAAAATCATCATTTACAAACAATTGTCTGCATATAGAATCAAATTTTGCTAATGGTATAGGTACGCCTTCCATTTTCATTATCCCATTTCTGGCTGGATTGCACTCACGGATGGATACATGTTAAGCATTGTAAATACGGTGCTGAATTCACGCACATATCTTCTTGCTTCCTTCTTCTTTTTGGAAATCTTCCTTTGTACAGCTTTCTTAATGTTCATTTTTATATAGTAGACTGCTTTGACATGTAGTTTGCAATGTATGACTAAAACTAGACATTAGGCTTATAAATTTTTTTGATCGGTCGTCCTTCTTGTTTAATTGCTAAAATCCATATTTGGCAAGCCTTAATGTTGTTAAGAGACAAGACACTGAGTGCAGTTTGCTATTGGAGGTGAGTTAAATTGTTCTTGGACTTCTTTTGTTGTTATATATAATCTTATACATGTACTGAAAACAATATCAGGTACTGGAGAAATGTTCGGTAGACAAATTTCTTGAATGTTTCAGTTTGGAGACATGCCCCCCATATTATTTTCTTTTCTTCTGGCTATTTTGTTAATGTATGGTCTTTGATGTTCAGGGCCTCCAAAGGGTGAAAGCAATTATGAAGAAACTATGGAGTTTGACCCAATTATTTATCACAACCAGTTCTGCCCATGGGTCAATGGAAATGTAGCTGCTGCTGGTTGTAATAGTCACGGATCTGGCAGCAATGCTGATGCTGATGCATTATGTGGGTGGCAGCTAACATTGGATGCACTGGATACATTACGAACTGTGGGACAAATTCCAGTTCAGACAGTTCAGTCCGAGTCAGCAGCTTCTTTGTACAAGGTCAGTTATTTGTTGCCCCTGGAATTGATAAATTTGTCAGATTGTCAAGCAGTTGGAGGGATCTTTCTTGCAGAATCTTCTTCACTATGTTTTCTCATATTATGTTCATGTTCATCTTATAGAAAATAATTAATTAAACTTAGGTGGTGCAGGCTTCCTCCCTGTAGATCACAGGAAAACTCTTCATCATGTCTCTGCAATTTGAACTTATTCTGTCAATTTAGTAATAACTTATCCAGTTACCACGTAGTAACCATGTATGCACCTTTCTTTGTCAAATCTCATTGCAAATTGTTGACAAGTTATCAATCTGTCTCATGGTCTGGAGAGAATACTAATGGAGGACCCGTCTCTTGTCTTTGGTGGTTTCTCAGTATATTTATCTTCATATCTTTCCCATTCAAGTTTAGACTTTAAAAGGAGTAAAAGCATTTTCTAATTAAAATGCTTGAATTTTTGTTTTTTAACAGTTTCTTGGTTACAGTTTTTTGGCTGTGTTTTGTGATCCTTTTTAAAGCTTTGTTGACAAGTCTTTGTAGCTTATATTTTCTCTATGTTGCCTGGAGTTTAATATTGTCATGGATTTTCACAGGATGATCATCAAACTCCTGGACAGAAACTCATTCGACGGCATTCTATGACCAGAAGCCATGGGCAGCATTGAGATTTAATCCAAATGACAAAGGTATTTATAATTATAGACAAAGTAGATTAAGGGCAACTTTGAAGGATACTCATTTTGCTTCTCTTTGCAATGTCAAGTACTGTTTTCTACTTCAAGCACACTGCCATTTGTCAATAGTTTGAAAAGTGGATCTGATGTATGACGGATAGAGGACTAATTGTATGCTAAAATCAAATAACTAAGGAAAATATAATATACATTGTTGAATATCAATGGAACTTAGTATTAAATATAAGAATATTACATATATCATCTTAATCAGCATTATAGTTGTGATCAGGTACCTAATAAACATGTAGATTTAATGGCAGTGTATGTAGGCTTCACTGTCAAACAACATAGAGGCAAAACCTTTTGTAAATTCTTTGTTTCCTTTTCTCTTCACTTTCTACATGGTGGCTGTTGATCCTCTGTTTCTTTATTTGTATCCATTCTCTCTCTTTTTTGGTGAATTCCTTCTTGGCAGACATAGGAGGGCACCAGGATCTCTATTCATGTCAATTCTTCTCCTTTTGCTTTCTTCAAAATGATAATTAATCTCGCCACTGGATCCAACTTAGTTTAATTTTTTTGCTGGCATGTCGCCTTTTTCTTATCTTTAGCAAGTTTTTTCAGAAACATCTTTTCAGCTTTTTTCTTTGTCAGCATGTCATCTTCCACAGCCACCCTCGTTTTCTTCTTATTTCTGGTGAGTCCATCTGTACTCCAGCAAGTTCTACCGTGGTCTCTCTCAACTGCCTGTCTCAGTAGTCTAACTACTGTTGTTTCCTACCTCTGGCCTGGTTATCATGCTGTTGAAGTGTTCTTTACCCTGTGGTTTTGACGCTTCTTCCTATTTCTTTTCCTGTTTTTTGAGCACTTCTTGCTGTTTCAAAGTCCCATCCTTGGCTGTTTTCTCTGCTTGCACTGCTTCTTGCCGATAATATCCCTTCAACTCCCATAGGCTGCTACACTACCTTCAGGGATAAAAGGTGGCAGCTTTTTATTCCTTTCTTAATTAGGGTTTAACCTAAAAAAAGAAAAAAAGAGAGAAGAGAAACACAGAAAAACCAAAGAAATAAAAAATGAATAATGCAGGTAATTGCAAAATATCTTCTAGTATTTCTTCTTCAGTTATAATTTATACCCAAACTGATAATAGAAAGTATCTATTTATCAGCTTAGGAAGGAATCTTGAATATCTTAGGGATTTAGTATTCAATTAAAGAGTATTATTTGTATTCTCCTAATTAAGAATGTATTTATGATGAGAATATATTTGAACTAATAAATAGAGAATAATTGTACTACGAAACTTACACAACACCCAAAGAAAGATGTAGCCTTAATGGATTTGTGTTTGTGGATGTAGGCTTTGCATGTATTACTTCCTTTTAAATTCGTTCTCTCTTTCCTTTTGTCTTTACTTCTATTTCAGATCTTCATTAACATCAATGAAGAAGATTAAAATTTAAGTTACATTAAAATTGTTTAGCTTCACACTAGCAACTTCTTGAAATCCCATATAGGGTTTCCAAAGAATTATGCATCGCACCTAGTACTTAGAAATCACTTATAATATTTAAGAATCACTTTTAGGTGAGAAAGTATCACACTGTTTACTTTGAAATTCGTAAATTGAAAGTTCTCTTCACTCTCTGGTAATTGAAGCGTATAATCTTACATATCAATTTTGCACTCTTCATCCTAATCCTATCCAAATAAAAATTGAGTCATACTCTAATTAGGATTCTGATATGTTTTTTTGTGTAGTATCTAGTCACGAGATGACTCATAGGAAAATCCTCATATGACTCATAGGAAAATCCTCTTTTCTCTTGTTAGAGTTCTTCCCAAATTTAGTTCTAATATGGTACGGTATCGGTATCAATCAATACTGTGTACCATTTCAAATAATTTTTTAAAATTATAAAATAGTCTATGAATTTCATAAAATTACAAAATAGTCTCTGTTCACACTTATGGATCAATCAATGAATCTTTAGTACCATTATATGAAGCAAAATTATACTTAGGAATAGTAGACGCTTTGGCGTGCCAACGCTTCTTTCCTCCCTTTGGTCTCTACAGGTACAACTGTTGCTCCCCACCTCATTATTCTTACCTCGCCCCTTCCGGTTTTGCAGAATCTCCTCCAGCTGCGAGTTCAAGAACTTTTGTTGGACTGTTGGTTGCCCTTCCCCATAGACAATAGACAACCTTTGATCGATGTTTCTCATGAGTACATCCGTTCGACTTGACAAGTCTATAGAGTTGACCACGATGACAGGCTCTAATACCAAATTATTATGTGCTTGTGTAGGATCTTGTCATAGGATGGCTCACAGGGAATTCCCCTTTTCTCTTGCTAGTGTTTTTCTCCTTTCTAAGCCCTATGATTGCTGTTTAGAAAACTCGTCCTTGACAAACTTATGCCAACTATTTTTATAGAAAATTTCTCACATATTCATTGTCATGCCTTTTAAATAGACGGGAAGTAAAATAGAATAGGGATATGCTAAGCTATTCTCCCATTAAAAATAGACTTACGACAATAATAGACTTCCTTACTTCCTAATCAAGGTGATCTTATATTTCTTTCCTAAATATGCATCTTGCATTTCAAATTCTTATTATTCCTTTATAGACTTAAATTTTAATTCAACAAGGACAACTTAAACAAACTAAAATTCCCTTTTCAATTTAAGGAAAATTGGTAATTAAGAAAATAACTATGTTAATTTTTATTTTGCATCAGAATGAGCTCATCTTCAATTTAATATTTGTTCATAGCTCTTTATGGTCATGCATATTGTGGTGCAATTAGCAAATAAGATGAATTCAGGAGTTTAAGTTTCCTGCAAACCATCTCTGCATGGCACATGTTGTACATGTAGCCTATGTCAAACTGGCATATAGAGTGCAAGAGATGCTTAGAATCCGAGGTAAGTGATGCTAAGCTAACATCCTTATTGCTTGTGCTACCTTTTACTGTGAGGCTAATGTGGCTTCTTGTCTGCTGCTTGAGCCTGTTTGGCATCACCCATCAAAGTCTGTCATCTGTACTTAAACTTCCTTCAGGATCCATTCCAGCATGCCTGTGATTCTTACACAGCTTAGATGCGTATGTGCAAGGTGGCACAGATTGCCATAGTGCCTGAAGTAGCCAATGTCAATTGTCCTGATACATTTTTAAGTATAATAATTTTTGGTTCATCTTTTCATATATGCTCACGCATCCATTATAACATCTGCATTGCTTGATCTGAATTTTGTAGACTGTTTTTTACTGTCTATTGCTTGTTACACTTTGGTTGACCATTTACTTTGAATTTATTTGTCTATGTAGTTCAACTTAATATGGGTTTCAGTTAGTAAGATTAAACCACATGGTCACTTCTGCATGCCAATCAGCCTGACATTCATTCTTGCGACTAGTATACTTACTTAAATTGGCAATTTGTTCAATTAGTATATTGAGTAGGTGAACGTAGGCTATTTATGAGACCTGAATGCTACTTGCTAACCGATGTTCTTGTCCCTTTTGCCAGTTTTCTTACAATTGCATATATAATCCTTGTAACTTCTGGCAACATTTGGTATTATGTAGAATGGAACCAAGTAATTCTGATCACGTGCTATTTATGCTATGTGTAGATCTCAAACATTGTCAATACCAGAATTAACTTGGGATTCACTTTTGCCATCGTATCAGCTGGTGATGAAAGCCGTGAAAGTTAGAGAACCCTTGTATTACTTTGATGTCTCTCTTTAAGATTCTGTTTATGTTCAGATGTCTAATGGTACTGGTTTATGTAGCAGAACTTCTGCTCATGCATTTCATTTTCCTCGACTTGACCAATTGGCAATGCACTGCTTACCAGATTCTATCAACTCCATATTATTGCTCCTATGTTTCCAAAATTTGGCTTTCTGGTTTCTAAGTGGATGTTCATGACGTTGGTGCTGTTCTCTGCAAAAGCACATCTAGGAACACTAACAATAATGGAACTATGTATGATACTCTATATGGCACTCATCTCACTCTGCCCCCCCTTCATTCTTTCAGAATCTGTTCATGATCACCTTATGTTTGCTTCTCTTACAGAGTAAGAAGATGGATGGAGATGGACAGACATTGCTTATTCTCTACTTATCGTGTTTGATGAACTTTAGGTGTTCGCAAGATTAATCCAATTATAGATTGAAATAATTTGCGAATTTTGCCATATACAGTGCGTCTATAATTCTGTTTTGGTTAGATTTTTGGCGTTTTTATATTTACCCTTTCCTGCTCTTTTTCTTTTTTATACTGGGCATATGTCCCAACTAAGTATTCTTGAATGTAACTTACTTTATTATGAGATCTAACTTTTATAGTTTTTCTTACTTTCTTTCTTCTAACGCTTCCAGCTTGTAGATAACAATGATTATTTTTAGGAATATAATATACGAGGAATATAATCAAATGAGTATTATTTTATTTGATTTATTGCTAAAGAATTTTTATGTCAATATTTAATTTGAAAGCATAAACTTGAAATAAAAAGAGAATAATTAATAAAAAATTAAAATATTCATTATAATCATCACTAATTACATTATTATTATTACTACTATTATTATTATTAC
>JANIHZ010000003.1:51684637-51703460 GCA_027478365.1 Erythroxylum rufum | reverse complement strand
TGCACCTATCTATGGGGGAATATGGTCACATGGAGGAGTAAAAAGCAGAATGTAGTAGCTAGAAGTAGTGCAGAAGCCGAGTACAGGGCTATGGCTCAAGGAGTGTGTGAAGTTTTATGGCTTCGAAGAGTTATGTTTGAATTAAATTTGGAAGTTAAGCCTCCCATGGAGTTGTATTGTGACAATAAGGCAGCCATTAATATTGTACACAATCCAGTACTTCACGAAAGGACAAAGCATATAGAGGTTAATAAGCACTTTATAAGGGAAAAAATGGAAGATGGAAGCATATGCATCCCATTTGTTCCTACTAAAGAACAAAGAGCAGATGTCTTCACAAAGGGGCTGTTCAGACAACCATTTGAAGAACAAATTAGCAAGTTGGGCATGATAGACATCTGTGCACCAACTTGAGGGGGAGTGTAGAGAATCCCGTAATAATAGATAGTCCCTTAATTAGGGATTATCCTTATAGATTATCTTTAGCTGTAATATCTAGCTATATTAGGGATATTTCCAAATAAGGAGTTTTCCTAATTAGGAAGACTCCTATAACTATGTACCCTAGCTCTATATAAGAACTGCAGCATATGTAAATCTTATCTTCTGAATCTATAGAGAAGTTTTTACAAATACATATAGGATAACACACCATTTTGGAGTAGGATAGTAGAATATTCCTAAATAATAAAACTATTCAATTATAAAAAGTATTCTTATATTTGACATAAAATATTCTTATTAAACACTGTCGTTCATGCTGATATGTTGATGCTATTTACCTCCACCTCACATATAAATTTTGCTAACAAATAAAAATAAAATTATAGAACTATTCATACTTTTTTTTAATTGTTTGTTAGCTTGAGATAAACATATGCAGCTCTCTTGTGGTTTGACCCATTCTTAAGAAACGCCTTAAGGCTTAATATTCTTTAAAAAAGTCCTTATTTTTTTTAAATGGACAAACACACCCCTTCTGTTAGTTTTTTATCAGCTCTACTAACACATCTCTATTTCTTGGGAACTTTTTTTTCTACACTTCCAAATGAAGATAATAACATCATTGTAATGAAAATAATTGAAAACTGAAATCAAAACTAAAATGTCTGCCTTAGTTTGGTCATTTAGTTGCTTAATTACCCTTATTACCTATTCATCCACTATTCAGGATGCATACCTATCAATTTTGAATACATACCTCTCACCAAACAGATGGCCGTGAGGGTTGTATTAGTTGCAAAAGATACTGAGATGTTGTAATCTACGTTGTTTCTCCTATTATCATTATAGCCATGTTTGGAAGGATTATTATGTTCATTATGAATATCTGCAAAATCTGTCATGATTACTCAATATCATATGTACTAAAGATTATCTTCGCTTCCAAATTCTTCAATGTTTATAGTTAGTGAATTGCACTATTGGTAATATCTCCCTTGGTATTTGGATATTTGATTTTGATGCTTTTGACCATATAACTGATAACTTATCTTTTTTTTCCCCTAATAAATTAGTTACTGCAACAACAATAACGTGTCAACAAGAATTTCGCTAAGATGTGAGGTTTGGGGAGGTCTAATTAGTAGAAAGACTGTTTTTAATAAATCCACAGGAAAAAAAATTTGAAAATGGTTGGAAGAAAATAATAGACAAATAAATAAACAAATAACTGTATAAATGAAATAAATAAATAAATAAACAGACAAGAAAGAAAACAAATAAGTAAATAAAATAAACAAACAATTAAAAAAAGAAAAGAAAAAAACCAAATAAATAAATAAAATAACTATAGAAATAAGTAAAGTTTTTAGGCCAGTTAAAAAAAAAACCAGAATCGAAGAAAATTTAGTTAATTTTTTTTAAAAAATCTTTCTTACTAACTCTGGAGAATTTTCTCCTGCCCTGATGAAGCCTTTATCCTTTGTTTTTTTGGTCCATTATTTGTTATCTTTTAATCATATTTATCTTAGTCAGGTTTTTTGTTCTGTGACCATTATTTATATCTAATGTCCAAGGAATGGATAAGAGATTATTATTTATATCTACCTAAGAGGACTCACACCATATTACTTCATAACCCTTTTGTACAATGGAAATATGTGGTCCTTATAATTGCATATTTGATTAATCATATGTCATCCTGATTGGTCCCAATCAAAGGTGTCAAAGCTGTTTAAACACAGTATTCTGCTTGTCGAGAGAATAAACTAGTAAGTTTACTTGAATGATCTAATGATCCCTTTTATTGCAAATAATGGAAATATAAATAGATAGAGGACTTAACAACTCTTCCTAAGGAAAAGGACATTATTGGCTAGTTGGCAAAAAAATAGCCAACATTTATTCATAGCAGAAACATGACCAATTCAAATATTTAAACAAAATGATCTCTGCTCAACAGATCAGATACTTTAATCCAAATATCTTGGATTCTTGGTAGGCACTCTCCCTGATCTTCTTAGCACATATTTATCACATCCACCATTTTGCAAGATAGCACATTTCATGCCATTTTTCAGCACCCCACCATCTTGTCTTCTCTTTATTAATTTGGTCACATATGTTTTTCCACTTTATTGATTTTGTGCCCACCTAATTTTTACCAATATCAGAAAAGCGTATTTTTCATACTATCTCAGATCTTAGTTTGGATATTTTTGTTGTTCATGAGCTCTATGATGGTGAAGTTCACCTATGTAGATGTTACTCTTTGAGCATGCTCCCTATTGTCTCCTTCTGTGTTTCCATGCCTTCACTTCTCTACTTGTCTGTCCTCTAATTGGCCATCTTCCATTAGTTGCAAATTCTTTCGAAGTTTATGGCACCTACTACTCCTCCAACTTTTCTCCCTCACCTTTACCTAAGCTAGACTGTTGGCTGACTGCTCTAAAGATGAGAATATGTCTTCTTTAAGTGAGGCTATGATTGATGTCGCTACAAATATGATTTCTCCTATTGATACTCCTTTAGTTACAACCTCACTAATTAAGGTCAGTATGCCTATTTCTCTTTGCAAAGGTACTTGCTCCTACACTAGTAGCCATCCTACCTCTCATTACATATCTTATTGTTCCTTATCTCTTTGCTATAATGCCTTTGTTTTCACTTGATCCCCTATATCTATTTCTGAGATATTGATTGAAGATTGGGTTCATTTTAGATGTTGTACTGTTATGCTTGAGGAGAAAAATATGGATACTTTCTTTAACCCTAACATTAGAGGTGTACCTAATAAGGGAGAACCATATTCTGATCCAACTCGTTGTTGAAGATTGGTTATAAAGTTCTTTTATTTTTATTGTCACAAGATTTGATATCGCCTTTTTTTTTTTTAGTGTGGTGAGTCAGTTCATGTCTTCATCTTGTGTTAAACATTGTGAAACAACATTTTGTATCTTATGATGTGTTAAATAGGCTCTTGGACAGGATTTCTTGTACCTTAACCATTAACATACTCACATACTGTGATATTCAAATGTTCATTATGTTTATTTTATGTCTAATAGGCATTCCCCTTAGTATTTGTGGGAGAAAACTTGGTATGGTGAAGAAGTAAAAGCTAGAATGTGGTAAATCATTCTAGTATGATGGAATTATGTCTATTGCAGCATTTATGTTGCTATGGTTTTGCTATCTACTAGAGGATTTTGGGAGTTATTCTCCTAAACATGTTCGATAGAAACTTATGAGATTAATATATGATAATCAATCAACATCACACTTTGTTTCTATTGTAATTTATCAATCGATGACAAGATGGACTTCAACTATCATTTCCTTAAAATGAAGATTGTATCTCAATAGCTGTTTATATTGCTCACAGCTTATGCAATTCATTTGGCCAATCTTTTCACTAAATTATTGAAATATTTGATAACCTTATACTTTTGTATTGTAGGATTAAGATAATACAAATTCTCCCATTTAAAATAGTGTTAAATCTTAAATGTTGATATGAATTTCGGAATTCAACTGCAACTACTATGTGTTTTCGTATATATAATATTCATAATATGATTAATTAATCCAGTTACGTTTCAGTTCACGTCATCATAAGGTCAAAATAACATGAAGGTTAGCTTTGTACCACACTAACACTAAATTACACAAGTCAGCATTCACTGCCTAAAAGTTCTTCCACAAAAAGCTATAATATGGGGTGGATTCTCAAGTTTAGAACTTACGTTTCCAATGCAACAGCATAATTCGGAGTCGTTAAAAACTACTGTGGAAGTTGGTTTATGTGTTTTTCCTTATATTAGCAAACTGTAGTTTCTCAATTGTAATCTTGAAATAAAAATGAAAGACTCTCTGTCTTGCTTGTTATCTATTTCTAATTGTAAAACATCCGATTCTGATTACATAAATTTGGTGGATTATACAGGCAGTTGTTGAGTGTGAAGGTGATTCCATCGATTTGAGTGGTGATATGGGAGCTGTAGGACGGGTAATAATTCCAGATAACACATCTGGTAGCTGTGAAATGTATTTAGACTTGAAGGGTAACTATTTCTTCTTCTATGATGATGATTGTTTCTCTTTACAGTAATTATAATGTGTATCTTCTTCCATCTATCATTAGTTTTCTCTCATAGAATCACAGCTATCTGAAGACTTTTAGTCGGTGGTAAATCTTCTTATTGGATTTAAGAAATAAAAAGTGTCTTTCCTGTTTATGTTCAGAAACCATTCTGCGCTTTAGCTTAACTGTCGTAATTTTCTATTTAAATGTGTTATAATATTTGTCTGTATATGTGTTTTCACTCTTCTTGCTTGTTTTCCTTTTCCTTCACTTTCAAAGTTGTATACTTTTCTCCATGTTGAATATGTTGTCTGCACTGAGCTTGAGTCTACATCTGATTGGCATGGTTTTAATTTATTTTGCATTGTTTCAGGAACAATTTACAGAACGACAATTGTTCCTTCCAGGACATTTTGTGTTGTACGTTATCTCTACTTTTTAATATTTAAAAATGACAATTGGAGGCTAAAAAGTCCCTCAATTTTGTATTTTGTTATTCAGTTCTTTCAGAAATAACGTATATCTCTACTTCTTCAGGTTAGCTTTGGCCAGTCTGAGGCAAAGGTTTGTTGACTGATCATTTGCTTTTTGGGGTCTCTTATGTGTGGTGGTCTAATTGTGCATCATTTAGAATAATATGCACTTAATCCATATTTTTATAAAATTTGGTTGCCTTGTTACTGTTTCACTTTGGTCCCTATCCATTGTCTGAAACTGTGCTGTGGGTCCAAAAAAAGAGAAAGAGAAAAAGTCATATGGTTTCTCTAGCTAACTGCTTGTATTATAACTTATTTTGTTTTGTCATCAGATAGAGGCTATTATGGATGACTTTATTCAACTAAAACCACAGTCAAATGTCTATGAAGCTGAAACTATGGTTGAAGGTGGGGATTCTTAAATGACATTCCTAAGGCAGTTGGTTTCATTTTCAAATGCTTGAAATATCAATCACCCACCACCACCCAGAAAAAAGATGATGACAGAAAGCACACATGCACTTGCACTTGTGGACAACTACTTTGTTATTATTCTTCTCTGACATGAAGTGGGGAATTATTCTTTGCTAAGAATACGGTCTATGACAGGAACACTCGAAGGTTTCTCTTTCGATTCTGAAGAAGAAGTAGATGATCGACCCAAAGGTTTCTATCATCAATCTGATCAGAATGAAGGCAATGCAGTACCAACAGACGGGAAAAGTAAAGGGAAAGCTGAGAAATCATCAGTATGCTCACTCTCTCTTTCTTTGTAGATCACAGTTGTTACTATCTCAAATCTTTTAGGATATTGTTCATTTTTTGTGCTGCAGGGAGTTGTACAGAAAAAAGGTAAGACCAAAGTTGGAAAGCCGCACTCAACAAAGAAAGCAAAAAAGAAGGTTTTAGTATCCAAAAGGGCTAAAACAAAGAAATAAGGGCTATGTACATCCAAAAGGTTTTAGTACCTTGCACTCTCAAAATAATGAGTGCAGTGATTGTAGAAAAAATATGTCCACAGCTTCTTTTACCTACAGGTACTTTTTTAAGTAGACAAGAATATCCAAGGTCACATTCTTACTAGTTTGTTTCTTCAAATGCAAATCCTTATAATCGTAATTGAATCATTTAACTGCAAGCACTTTTCCAATCGGTTTACCTGATAAGTCCCGTATGTGGCGAATAAATTGCATCAACAGCTTAGAGAAGTAATACATTTCAAGCAATAGATGCTTATGCACAATACATAAATTTAATAAGATATAGAGCTGTTCTCGGCTGTCCTTTCTTCATGATAATAATTCTATTGCCCCTTGGATCGATTTAGGCAACAATATTTTGGACTGATTGGGTCTGGTAAGTAATTTACTTCCGCAGCAATAAAGCGAGGATAAGGAGAAGGATCGACCCTTGGAGTGGTACGATAATGGTTGAGGAGGAAACTAAAGGTGCAGCTTCCCTACTCCGGCTACGATGAATAACTGGAGGTACAGTCCGGACTCTGCAGGATTAGAAATCGTTATTCCTTTCTTTGCTAGGAGATGGTGGGAAAAAGAATTAGAAAGAGTTTACATAATAAAGAAGAATAATAGTTGTACTCCTGAACGAATAATTGATATTATGTGAGAAAGGCGGTGTAAATGAGCAATGCCTACCCGTTACTATTTGTAGCAGTTGTAGTTGGGCAGAAAATGATGGCATAATCATAAGCTTTGCAAGTAAAAGTGCTGGTGGCATCATCGAAAGCATAGCTGTAAGCCTTTGGACAAGCTCTCTTGAAAATGTCGGAGTAAAATGAAGGACGACATGTCGATGGGTTTGCAAACTCTCCACTGCAGCAGTACTGGTCCAGCCCAAATGCCTCACAAGCACTCTTGCATGCAACCACTTCCCCTCCCTCATCTCCATTTTCCTCATAACCATTTACTACCTGAAGTTCCTTTGGGCAACCTTCAATGATGTAATGTCAGACATACAAGTCTGTTGCTAAATAACCCAAAAAAAAAAAAAATTGAATATTGATCTTATGGGAAATTACGTACCCCTGTTGATATCCGAAACACAACCAGTAGCATTACATGACGAAGCATCATAGACACCCACAGGAGCTGCTATGAGAGGCAAATTGTAGCCATCTACGAAGCTGACATCGTAGAAGTCTTTGTCGTCGGGGGCTGATGACCTCCCCAGCGTTATCTCGAATAATGACGCAGGTGGAGTGGCACCGCTTCCATCGCATTCCAGCCTTCCTCCACAGTCTCCAGTTTGACATGTCCCCATCCCAAACTCGTCGAATTTACAACCTGTTCTTGCCCATATCCGACCAGACCAACCAGGAGCACTTGGGATTCGCACAGTTTGTCCAGAATCCAACTGGAACCCTGTTGTAGGAAGTTGGGCGGTGCCTGAACCAGCAAGTGTGCCAGGCCATATGGTATAGGGACAGTCATTTGTTATGGTGAACGAGCACGAGTAACAAGAAGAGAAGAGGAGCCATAAGCAGTTAAAGATGGCCAAGTTGAAAGCAACAGCCGAGGACCTGCAGGATGGTATCCCATTCATGTTCATTTTGAGTACTATTATTAGCGTAGGGTAGTACCTATACATAAGTACGTAGCTATAGGCATGAAGAATCTACAAGGAAGAGAGAAATTATCTGAAGATTGACAAATCAAAAACTGAAGGGTTACGTTGCTTAATTTGCTGATCGTCCCAGCCGCAAGTGGCCGCATTAAAAAGTGATTCCTTTCTTTCACATGACATTTGCATTGCATGCAAACCTCTTCTCCGTTTTCATTCAGCTCACGTTCAGTGTTAAGGTCAAGGAATCAAGGCTTATCTCTGCCAATATAATTCCTCCTCCAACGCCAACAAAAAGAAAAGGAACTGAGCCACAAAATTTTCATGAAAGAGAAACGAATACATTTCTTGCCAAACCTGAAAAGGAATTTACTTGGGAAATAAGAATGCCATGGACAATTTCAGGGGTTTGATTTTGGGGCAAAGCATCAAATCCCATTTTGGGAAATTCTTAATACCTTATAAGGTGGTCTATCATCTATGGATACAATAGAAACCCTTCATGAAGACCCTAGGCTTAATTGATCCATAAAATTACACTGCCTACATACGAACGAGAAAGAATGAAAAGATGCATGGGAAGTCCTGCATGCACACCGTTGACTGAAGACACCCATTATTAGCCAAGCACGAGAAAGAGAGCCCTTAGACAGACAAGCTTGCTCCTTCCTAGATTTAAGTAAAACACCCTATGCAGCGTCACGTAATTCTCATGCATCCAAATTCTGATTAGTCTGATACTATCATCTTCAATGAGCTTCTTGCTGCTGCAGTCAATGTCTAACAACCAAATACTTATGGATCACCACTGTTGATCAGATCACCCCTTTTATGGTGTCCGTCTTTCATCCACCACTCAATCTTTCAAAACATTGTCCCTGACCATGGATGACATACCCTTTGCCTCAGATACTTGACATCTAATCATTTTAAAAGCAACAGGTCACAATGACTTCAGGTCGCAAGAAGGACTAATAGGAGAACTTCATTCAGCAAGACAGGATGCAGATAGCTTAAACGTGGAGAGCAAGACTAATTTTGAATTCATCAAAGATTTACAATCAGATCACAAACAGCGTCTGGCATCAAATCCCACGAATACCAGCAAACTAATGAAATTTAAAATCAACATAGAGATTGCAATACCGAAGATGCCCAAAAGTCCAAAGAAAATAAGGTTCTAGAAGGTAGTAATATAGCAAAATTTTAACCAAGATAGGATTTTAGATGTAATCTACACCTTGAAAATTACAAACAGCCTCTGGATTCAATCCAATGCATTGATATGAACAGAAACCATTACCTTGCATTTTAGCATAATTCAATCAGGAGACATGACCAGTATGTCTGCAAGTTTAACACGCTTCATAACTATGGGCTAGATGGGGGAACCCTTAACCACAGTCGGAGTAAGTGCACTTCATAATTCTACAGCAAACCTTAAAAGTCCCACAGTGTCCAGCATATCCAGTGACCCAATCAATATACTTTCTGCAACCAGAAAATCGTAGCAATTGAGCACATATATCCTTTTCCACGGAATCTGATCAAGCATAAAGAATTTGTTGACTCTATAACCACAACTGCAGTCGAACATCAATTGAAAATTACAATAAGGGTTCCATCATTCAAGCAAAAAGCAAAAGATCGCTGAAGTCTTCCTCCTTGTCATCAACACTTAACTGTAAACTAGTGTGTCATTCACCATTGTAATACAAGTTACCTACAAAGAAAGTTAAAAAGATCAGTTTGTGCATGTTATAAAACATCATTTATTTGCCATAGCAAAATTCTTGTAAACCATCCTGAATTGCACACATTTCAGGCCCTGCAAAAATTAACATGTACTTCAGGTGATCATATATAGAATCAACAAACAATGAGAGAAGCGAGCAAGAGATCAAACGATCCTCTTAACCTGCAATTAAAAGAGTCAAGCACAGTATTTCAACCAAGCAAAAACTCTATTTTACAGAAGACCTCGAGAAATGCTTTGCTGCAATATCAAAAGCCGCTAAAGACTATCCAATAGCAACAGATCTTGATTTGATTTACAAGATACTAGTAAATCAACAAGGTCAAAATAGAGGAGGGATCACTAATAGAACAATACATCCATACTAAACATAAATACACACGATATAAGTATACACATAAGACAAATTGGAGAAAGGCCTTATGCAGGACTGAAAAGTAAAGCAAGTAAATAAGTTGAAGCTAAGGACAGCACAATCGTAATGTCCCCCAAAAATCAGAATGCGTCAGTTCAGTCATTCAATTTCGGATTCCCATTCAAGTGTCATAAATGGAGGAACAGATACCTCATTCAAGTGTGAAGGGACAGAACCTAATAAGAATATCCTACAAGAAGTGAAGCTATGCTTACGGAAGTGCTACGTTACATTAAAGGAATAAAGAGTTACTACAGGCAGGACACATCAAGTCCATTTAGAGTGCTGACAGTTCAAGTTATCCAAATTGGTTCCATGATAAAAGAAAAAGACTAGGGAAAAACTTCTTAAGGAACAAGAAGAGTAAAAAGGAGAAAACGTTATTTCAATTATCTGATGGGGATATATCTAGCTCGTGTCCATGCCATCTCTGACTTGGCTATAGATGGGACTGACTGCAGAGAAAGATCTCTCGAAAGGAGAGGAATGAAAATGCATATCACGCCTGCGTTTAAAAGCACAGCTATCAGTGGGGGAATTGTCAGCATCAAGCTTCCGGCAAACTCCTCGGACAGCCTGTTCCTCCACAGGAGAAAGGGGGAAAATCTGGCGACTTGCTCGGCAAAGGGAATTATGGTTATCGTACAAAATTCTCTGATCACAGTTCTTGTCACAAATGTGGGTACGGCCAGTTAGTTTGCAGCGGAACATGTTTCCACATACATGTTCATTTTCACATTTCCAATCGCAATTGTGGAGAGGGACTGGCCCATCTCGGCCCAGAATAGTAGACAGATAAATAACGTTGCCAGGTTCTGAGACGATAGACTTTCCATATACCTCCATTGCTTCTGTGCGACGTGAAAGGTCTTACTGAATTGATTCTGCAAAGCCCAAAATAATCGAGAAAAAAGGGGTCAAGCTTGAGAGAGAACAGAAGGACCTCTTTAACTCCAAAAAACGGTTTACAATTTTGAATGCCTTCCTTCTACTTTTATGTTTCATCATGTTTGCTTCCAAATACTCAAGTGGTTCTACATGTTCACAAACTAGGCTCCACCTTTGATTCTGTTAACGGAATCTTCCAGCTAAAATTTGTTGCCTTTCTGCTCAAAGGCTAATGTGGATTACTATAAAGACATTGTGGAACGGGAGTCGCAAGTTAAAGGTCGCATCTTTACAAGAAACAAGCTTAAATTTGCATTATGAATGTCATAATCGCTTAGAGAACAAAAAAGATCGAAAGGGTCAACAGTCAACGAGAATAACAGTGCTACCCAGAAACAGATCTGAATTGAAAGCAAGTCTTTCTCCTTACTACTGCACATCCAATCCAACCCAAAAGGCAGATAGAGGCCAGCTTCCGCTCAAATAGCAAATTAATTCCTAATCAAAGTACTGCTAAACAATAGATGTTATCCTACGCTATATTATATACAGATAGCAACAACAATGTAGACAACAAACAAACCCACCCACTGCAAAGGGAGGAGAGAGAGAGAGAGAAGGGCGATAGCTTACCTGATCCAGGAATAAAAGCCAAAACAGAGAAAGACAATGACCACCGGCAACCCCTTCACACACCGCACGCGCTCACACTCGCTGAACCTAACAAAATCAAACACCAAGAGAAAATAGAAAGGCAAAAAACAAGAAACGGGGAGAACAAAAGATGGGGTAGATATGAGTAGCGTGTGACGTATTTATAGAGAAGGATATGATAGTTTAGGCAACCCAATCCAACCCAACCAAACTAAAACATCAAAGCTATAAAGGAAGTAAAATGGGCTTTTAGCAATCTTTAGCTACTGTTAGTGTTAATAAACTATAAAGACAAGAGAAGAGAAGAGAAGAGAGAGTATATACATATTAATGCTTTAGTGGGAATGCACGTGTAAATGCACGTGAAATGATGGTCAAATTGCAGCATTGTCTCATTTCATCTCATAAAATCAGGCCTAAAGATGGGGATAATGTGCGAAAATGACTTGTTGACTTCCATCCCTCACCTGCCCAACGGCTTCATTCCCAATTTTCACTCGCGTGAGCCTTTTTTACTTTTTCGTGACAAAACTGTGGTCTCTTATGAACAACTGACACGTGTCTCAAGCAACTTCATCTGTGGCGGACTCGCTTAACGGTTTCTTAACGAAAATGGAAAAGATAACCCCGTTAATTATTTACAAGTCATTTAAAGTTAACAAATTTTATATATTAAAATTCTAAATTTTAATGTTGCTCGTATATAATATTTTAAACCTTACCGTTTACACCAAAATTTAAGTTAAACTCTAACGTTTATAATGCGTTCAAATTAAACTCTTCGAATTCTAAGAAACTTACACGCTCTTCGAATTCTAGGAAACAAGAAGTTGACAATACATTTTGATAGGTCCATTATTTTGTCTAGCTTTTATGTTTATTATTTATTGTGGTCCCCTATTTCTTATTGATTTGAATCGTCTAGTTGTTTGTTTGTATTTATTGTATGTTGTGATCCCCCTATTGTCAACCTAAGCTTGAAATGCTTATTGAGGTGTTTTTTTTGTATGTTATGGTCCCCTATTCTTTGATTTATTTGCGAAGACTGAATGTTGGCAGTGAATATGTTGGCAAAGATAAAAGTAACAGAGTTCTCCACATTTAAAAAGTTGGTACTTGGCATTGAAGTCATGAGATGTTCTTGTCACATGTTGAAAGTGGAGACACATGATCATTTAAATCTTTGCTCGGCTCTGTTCATTTGACTAAACACATTTTTTAAGGTGTTCTAGTTATAGGATTCCCAATTGCAGATAAATTATCTTCTAAACTTCTAATTCACTTAATGAAAATGTTAGATTATAGATTATCGTTGAGCAAATTGAGCCCACCATATGATAAATATTGGTGAGAAAATTATGCTTGCCATGTTTTGAAGAACTTATCTTTTTCTTGTTTTGTTAGTAACATCAGCAAATATATCTTCAATTTTTGTTCTGAAATCTTGAGATATACTCTTAACTTGAAACAAACCATACTCATGAAATGGTATCGATGTTTTTGTTTCTAATGCATGATTATTATTTTAAGTTTATGGGGATTATTTTATCAATTTAAAAATCTTTATGTGCTTATGTTATCCTCTAATTGTAAATTGGTACTCCAAGCTTTCATAATTGCACGCAGTAACCATTATAAACTTGATAATATCATTTAAATGTCGACTTTTAGTAATACACTTGCCTTTATATATTTGTTTGCAATCTTTAATGCATGAAATATTATAATTTCCATTTGTATTCTAATTTATGTTTTGTTCATTGTGGACACTTTAGGAGGCAATTGAAGTTGATAATGTAACCTTATGTACAATGAAATGCCTAAAAATAAATATTTTGTTTATTACGTATTTGACACATTATTAATAGAAATGGGATTGAAAATATAATGTAATTTTTAATACAATCACCACCTATCTAATTTAAATGAAGATAGGAAAACCTAAAGAGAAGTTACTAAAAGTCCTAATAAGGAAGATGGGAAATGAGTTACATAGGTTTGAAAAGATTTTGAAAATTTGGAACTTTTGCAAAAAAAGCTTAAATATCGATTAAACAAAAGTATGATAAGGAATTAGAATTGCAGCATGTAGTTCTCTATAAAAGGTAATGATGTATTATTTGCTTATTAAATTTTGTTGATAAATTTTATTTCCCCTTTATTGTGAACAGGTGTATGATGATCCAATTTCATAGTATAAGGTTGTTTTATAGTGGAAAGTTCATAGTAGAACCAAAGTTGAAATATGTTGATGGGCAAACAAGTATTTTTGATAAAATTGACCTTTATTATGTTAGCTACAAGTAAATATGTGAGATGAGAAACAAGTCAGGATACCTTTAAGTGCATATAACCATTGAGATTGATTGAATCAAATGAAATCTTGTGACAATCCACCAAATGAAATAGTTGACAAAGGAGTTGGTGTAAAAGTTAGTGAAGAAGTTGATATATGATTTGATGAAGAGCTGGATGATCATGATAGAGACCAGGACAAGTTTTATGTAAGTTGAGATTTTAGATGACAACTAACTAATTGAAATTAACTCGATTGATTGTGGCAGTTTTATTGATAGTGATAAATATCCAAGCAGAGAAGAGCCTAGTGAACTATTGCGAAGACCTAGTAGTAGTATTAGGAATAATCCATTTGATGTTGCATCATATTGGAGATTGGGGATGAAGTTAGGATTAGCTAAAGAATTTAGAGATTTTGTTGTGGATTACGTAGTGTGAACATGATACAATGTCAAGTTTAAAAAAAGTGAAAGTCATTTTTATTACAGGTATGCAAAATTAAATTTTTACTTATCATCGACAACGATATCTATGGCATTTATTCATTTATTCATACATCCTTATCTTTTTTGTGTAGTTCAAAAGATTGTACATTTGCTTTAATGCCATGAAAAGAGAATGGAGGCATTTGAGGTCAATTTTTGGTATTGATGGCAACTTTCTAAAGACGAAATTCCAAAGCTAGCCATTGAGTGCAGTTATGAGGAATGGTATTGTTCACCATTCTAAGCAACGACCGGAGGCATTTATGAATGATTGCTATAAGAAGTCAAAATTCCTGGCATCAAATGAGCATGTGTTGCAACCTATTAAAGGTGCAATTTTCTGGCCTATTATTGATGCAAAAGTAACCCCCACTCAAAAGAGTTATGCCAGGAAGACCTAAAACAACTAAAAGGAGAGGAGGAAATAAGCCTAATAAGTTGAAAAATACAAACAAATTGACTTGAAAGTGTCAAGTACAAAAATGTAGTAAATGTAGCAATTATGGTCATATTACTAGAAAATGTAAGAATGAATGATCAACTCAACCCGCTCAACAATCTCCACTGGTATAAAACATTATTTGATTACTATGTATTGTTTCATATATCTAATGATCATTTATGACATTCTTTGATTATCAAACTAACATCGATATTCGTGTCATATTGGTTAGGTCATTTTTGAGGTCCGTTCATAAGTTGAACATATTGTTATACCGAATCAATAAAGCAATACTGTGTGCATATGACCATTCATCCCATGATTGATAACTTTTACAAACAAATACTATTAGGCCTTGTTTGGTTGGCATAGATTCTTGCTGGGAAAATAATCTTTTTCTTAAAATTTATTTTATCACATTTGGTTCATTTTTTTGAGTAATTAGGAAAGTAAAAACTTTCTCAATTTAGGGAAAGTAGTAGCACTTTACTTGGATTCTAAATCCCAATACTTCCTTGGTATTTATATTACTTTCCTCAAGAATTTAATCTAAAAAATACGCTAGCCAATTCAACTATTCCTTCTCTCTTAACTCTACGACAACTCTTTTATAAAATCCAACCTCCTCTTCAACTATTCTTATTATTCTCCCGTTAGTAGGATTTTGGATATTTTTGCTCAAAAGTTTCAATCGACAATCTTCAGGTTCATATTTTTTCTTCTGACTTGTATTACAAATTAACATTATTTAACGATTTCAATTTTTATTTGGTTTGTAAGGATATAATTGGAAACACAAGTCAAAATTAAATTAAATTCCATAAAATACTGTTACATACCAAACACTATAATAAGAATCAACCCAACTTTCCTAATAGAATTCTTATAAATATCCAAACATGTGAATATCTTTACTTTTCGAGGAATCAGATTCCAAATTCACTTTACTTTCCCGCCAACCAAACGGGGCCTTAAAGATATGTCTGTTTCTAGATTGCTAGCTTTTCACATAATAGTAAACGAAAGTATGAAGAAGTTGATCCACATGTATTCAAGTTGTATTTTGAACCAAGAGGTCTAAGGTTCAAAGGATAACCTAACATAACTTTCCAATAGTTACAAACTGAAGCAACGAGGAGGAGATCATCAATGAATCAACTACTACATGATCAACCTTCTCAGTCAAGTGTAAATGAGGGAAGCAATTTGGTTGATTCCTAAACTTTACATTAATGTTGTCTATGTGTTGTTGGAACTTAATTTCGTTATTATATTCAGTCACTTTTGTATATGGACAGATTGTAATATAATCACTTTTGTATATACTGCTCTAATTATTTATTGTGATATAACCACTTTTGTATATATTGCTTCAATTTTTTATTGTGATGTAATCACTTCTGGATATCCTTATTGATAATTTTTACTACTATTAATTAGGCATCATTAAGGCACCTTCATGAATAACAAAATCATAAAGATAAAGCACAATACACAATATATCACAACTTAATTCAAATGGGGATTTTTCATTTTTCATTTTTCATTTTTCAAGTTTTAAACAAACTACTACAATTTAGTTCCACTTGTCCACAACAAACCATACTGTAACATCACCATAAGCACAAAAACCTTATTTCAACTCATTTTTCTCAATCGTCAACAAAATAATGTTTTCTTTCGTTAGCTTTATTTGCACCTAAATTTTCATCATTGTACATAATTCAATTGCGGTTTGTTGAGTCTTCTTCTTCAAGATACCTACTTCTTTCTTCAATTTATAAATTACTTCAACAGTTCTCTCACTAAATTTGTCATCATACTACTTTTTAAAAAAATCATACCTTCCAACTTGAAAGAAAATTAATAATTAACAAGAAAAACATTAAACATATATATAAACAAATTTACCTTATCGAAAAATAAACTAATAGAATAATTGAGACATCTATAAAATCTACTTCCTGAGTTATTATCACTCTATGAAGTTCTTAACAGAGCTTTTAAACCCTGACAACACACTAGATAACCATTATTGAATTTAATGTAATGTTAGTTAAAGACGTCTCGTCCTGGGTAGTCGCTGCAAAATTATATTAATATTCTTAGTTCTTCTAATCAACTAATCTTGAAACATGAACTCGTAGGACAAAAAGGAGCTATTTAGCTACTCACTTCATTTCTTTATAATAAGCAATCATAAAAGTGAAAATTTTATTTAAAAAGTAAACTCCAAATATACTGACCCTGCTGCTTTTGGTTGGATGGTAGAGTAGTTTTCCATGAATAATAAATTTCCTTCTTCAACAAATTTCATAGATTTGAAGAGTTGATTGTTATTGCAAAAATGTCCAGCAAATGACTTCAGCTTCTAATAACTGGTGCCACAGGAAACGTAACTTTCTTTTTGTTTATATTTGTCACTATAAGAACAACTACTCTAACCATTAAAATTGCCTACCAAATTTCCTTTTCTTTTCTTGCTGGAATCCTTTTAGTATGAATTGTAGAGGTAAGAAGTATTAAAAATTATGTTGATTCATCTTGCACACAAACTTTTCTTTTATATTTAAGTTCTATACATAGACTCCTGAGTAATGATCGAAAGACATGCATCATTCGTACAGTTAAGAATTACTCTCACAGTTGCAATGAAGGGTTTAAGCCACGATGATCAATGAATTAAAGCATTGAGAAGGAACATGATCTAATTTCCATAATCTGCAACATTGTTTCATAATCCTGAAGCAACCCCCCAGATGGAAGAATCAATTCATGAAACAATTCCCAAACTCCCAATCCTTACAAGCCACCAAATGATCCCAAAATAAGTAATTTAACCCAAGAAACACAATTCAGTGCATCAATTCTTTTTACGAACTTGAAATTGGAAAATTTCGAAAACCAAGAAGCCAACAACCTCAATTTGCAATATTGATATAATACCCACGAACAAAAGCCCTACCTTTTTCCCTGTGTTCATCTTTTGACCTGTGTTAATTAGTGGTGGGCCCCTATTCTTCCCATTTTCTTTCTTTCCAGTCTAAACAATGGAAATCAAACCTATGTCTTGGCGGCGACAGTGGCGTTGATCCTCTACTCTTAGGAGGTGCTGAAGGAAGTGAATTTAATGGCGAACGTGCAGGTGGTGGTAGCGTTACATAAAAAGCAATCGTCTGAAGAGAAGGAGAAAGAATTAAGGATGTATGAAATCGTTTGAAGAGAAGTAGAGAAATTAGGGATTGAGGAAAAAAAAAGAGGGAGCATTGAACATGCTAAAAAATGTGAAGATTGCGCAAATTCCAGAGGGATTGCGGAAGAGTCAAAACCGTGGGCATTGACCATGCTCAAAACGGTCTGGATTGCACAAATTTCAGAGTGTTCAACACGGTACATTTTAACTAACAGTAGGACCTATTTCCACTTTAATTTCAAAATTCCAGGCGGTTAGTTTTAACTGGTTGTGGACCCACTTCTATTTTAAATTCAGAATTCCAAACTATTGCATGTGTTTTAAGTATTCCGTAATGATGTCCAGATCTTTTGTCCAATATTATGGTGTCTTATTGTATTCAATAAATCTCAATCATTTATTTATGTGACGTTTGCATGGAGCCTACGTGAGTCTCACAAAATAAATGACTGAGATTCTATAAGATATAATAAGACAGAGTAAAACTGAACAGAACATTTGAATTCTAATGACTCAATTTTATTTTAAATTTAAAATGCCACATTAGCCAAGGTGGGTCCCACTCTTATTCAAGTCTTTTTTAAACCGCATCAAAAAAAACATCACGTGGCATTTTACTAATGGATAAGTAGGATCTGGTTTGGATGTTCTGTAAATGTTAGACTTCAACTTATGATTCAAATCATTAGAGTTCAACTTAAATTTTGATGTAAACTTTAGGATTTAAAATGCTCTTTTGGCCATTAAATTTATTAGAACTATTCTTTTTGTTAAGTTATTTATCAATTCGTTAGTTATAACATATTTCTCTTTATTTTTATTTTCGTAAAAAAATCTTATTTATTTAAATTTTTAGTTTAAATTTTTTATTTTGGTTCCTTTCTGAGTTGTTAACATTTATGAAAATCACATAAGGTAGTTTTTGTTTTTTTAATAATATGATTTATTATCAACAAAGTATATATTATTTAATGTATTAATTAATAATAATAATTGTGAATAATTTATATTTAATTAACTAAAATTATCAATAATATTTCAAATAAAATATCTTCAAAATGTATATATTTCAAATAAAATAATTAGAATATAATTTTAAAATTATTTTAAT
>JANIHZ010000003.1:51655927-51680098 GCA_027478365.1 Erythroxylum rufum | reverse complement strand
TTAAATCTTATAATTTAATATATTTTTATAAACTCGGTCGGAGTAGTATAAAATTTACTAACTACTTTACCCTATTCTTCAGTATCTCTATCTCTATCCTTGAAAATTTTTGAATTTTCAATTTTGAAAATAGCTAACGAACAAACTTATCCTGAGTAAGAACTCCTGTAGAATTGTTAGCTTTAACTAATCCTCAGCACGTAAATTAACACAGGTGCATGACGCACGTCTCCCAGGATTAGGCCACCTTGGGGCGTTAATTTTAAGTTTTTGTATAACTATCAGAAAATAAGCTCGATGCTGAGACGTGGAACAGTTTTTGTTGTCCCTGCAGGTCATCCAGTGGCCCTGGTATCCTCGGAGAACAAGAACCTGAAAGTACTTTGCTTTGAAGTAAATGGACAAGGCAACTTTCGATATAGTCTTGCGGGTAAAATTGGCACCAGCCCCGATACTTCAGTTTTGATTTTAGTCCCGAGGCTCTATTAAGTTGAACTCCGGTGGTTTGATTACAGGTAAAAAGAATGTTATAAACGAGATGGAGAAGGAAGCGAAAGAGCTGGCACAATATTTTTAACCATCTGAACAACCTTCAAAATTTCGGAATATGAAATAAATGTATCCAACATATAATCCTACTCATTTAACTTCAAATTAAATATACGCAGACTGTATTGTTCTACGGTAAGCTGTCTTGATTTCAATAATTTTGATTTTTAATCTATCAATTCAATCACTAATCTAATCCACTTATATGTAAGTACGACTATTACTGAAAGCTCTTCCATTCCAAACATCACGCAGCTATAACATTTGGTCTTATTGGAAATAAATTTAGTCGGCCATAACAATCACAAGGACACCATCTTCCACAGTTCCGAGGCAAATTACCCACCAAGCGACTGAAATTCCCAAGCTTAACCGAAACTCTTACAAAGAGAACACACGTGCCTTTCATTGTTTATATATATATATGTATATATATATAGAATTATCATATCCAGGAATTGAACTACTTACATAAAATGTGCAGCAAGTACTGTTGAGTAATGCGTAAACGGGATGTCCACAACCTTGAAGGCCATACCAACTTTAAAACCAAAAGTTTAACAGGGTTTCAACATCCAAACGACTTCATCTCAATAGTCTCTCCTAAACGAATCATTTGTATATAGCAGCTCAGAAGGAGATGAGATCATCCTTTGAAGACTGCGGCTTCTTCTGATCATGGCTGCCTTCAGATGCAACCCCGCCTTTCTTACCAAAGATCATTTCATCAAGATCATCCATCATGTCATCATTGCTCCCTGAGGGAGTTCCACCTCGCAAAGCCGCTGGCTTCCTTATCAAAGCATCTTCCTTCCCTTGTCTAGGAGACTCATCAGGCTCAACAGCAACTGGAATCATAGCAGGCTCCGGTTCAGGTTGAGCAATTGATGGCTTTTTCAAATCATCATATTTAGAGAGAGCTTTCTGGATCTCATCATTCACATTCAAAGCTTCAAAAAGCAAGGCCTCATTATCTCCCGCTGTCTCAATAATTCGTTGAACAGTGATCTGAGATTGGCGACATTGCTGGATGAGCGTCTTAGTCAAGTCATCCTGCCATAGAACGGCCCACCCAATCATTATGTTTCAGAAAGTCTAACTAAACGAGAGACATGGAAATGAATATCCACAAAAAAACCAAGGAGTTGCCCATTAATAAATAGTAGAATCATAGTCAACATTTGAGATGGCTTCCGGCAAGGGAAAACTAGCATGACAGACGCCATTAGACAATATAACAGCTTAAATTGCCTCAACTTCATTGCCACATGATAGCATTTCCCACTATGGTGGTTTATAAACCATAAGTCCAGGCAACCTATTCAACTTGAACTACATTAGATTAGCTCAATGCCAATAAGAGCCAAAGGACAAATTTTCAACAGAAAACAAGCAAGCGGATTGCATTGGAGTTGCACAAGCAAAGGCCATTGTGTAGTAATAACAAATCAATTGTCTTTGCCAAGCACAAGAACCTAATTTATATGGAAAAGAAAAAACAGAAATCTCTCAAACCTTGAGAGACTGTAATATAAGCTATTGAATTCAAGTCCCATATATGCAAGATCGACAGGTTACTGCCCTACTGGATACAATATAATAGCTAGAAATGAGCAGAGGATTGACAGATAGCATAAAAAATCCTCTATAACTAATCAGTACCTTCCCTCACTTCCTAATCGGTAACCATTAACAAAACCATAGGTTCAATGATTTGGGATAACTTCTAAATCAAGTAATCTTTGTCCATTTTCTTCATCAATTAGCTTGGGATAGATAAAATTTGAAAAGCTCTTCTTAAAGTAATAAAACAATTGGGTCATGACAACTTAATTTGTTGTTTGCTAAAATTGTATTATGCCATTTTACTAAAAGAGTGGTGCCTTACTTTTGGAATTGATATGGAATTTAATGTCATACAAACCTATTTTAATTAAGCACTACAAGACATAAATAACAGGATAACAGAAGTGATAATCAAAAACAAGTCTGCTTCCAAATTGGTTTTCAACCAAGTAACCTTTCTTAACTGGGTGGATGAATAGGTAGTCTGAGTAGATTAACAATTTTTATGCATACTTGGAAACTAAAGTGCAATGTTCGGCAATCTCTTAAACTATAATATTCAGAAGTAAATACCTTCAATGCTATGGCCCAAATTCATCAATTTGTATGTAATTTATCAGGATTGACAATAAATTTTTTTTGTTATTTGTCTTTAATCAATTACACTAGCAATATTATCAAGCACATGGCTTCCTCAGGGTCATATCAATAGATAACTGCAAAACGAATGAATCTTATTAAGATTAAACCAACAAACCTCATACTAATGAAACAATGCAAAAGAAATTTTTGTCATAAGAAATCTGTATATAGATTAAATATTAAACTACCGTGTGCACAAATTTTTTTTTTGGGTCAATACAAAAAGTCAATACTCCTTGGATATTGACAATGAAGCAATAACAAAGAAATTCAACAGATAAGCAATAAAAAGGGAAAAGGGAAAACCATATAAGACACCGTCCTCCTTATGCTGATTTCTTTTTTTAGTCCACTTATTTTAAATTTGACTCTCATTCTCTTGATATTTTAAGTATCACAATGCAATTCTCACAATCAAATTCAACAAAAATATATGAACATCTTTTACATTACCTAACATTTAACATGAGTAAATTGTATAAAAGGTCTGTTAAGTTAGAAGATTAAAAACAGAAATATGAAAAGCAGAAGAAAAGATAAAGCAATGTTATTATTGGATTTCCAACAAAGTTGATGCAAGGAAAAATGATTGATTTTTCTTCATAAGTACAAGGTTTGAAATAAAAATATAGAAAGAAGATTACTGAAATAGGAAATTAATATAGACAAAAGATTATTCCCCTCCATCACAATAAAAGATTACTCAAGAAAGTAAAGGGGTAGTGCAACTCTTTTTAATAGTATAATATATCTAATTGATCCAAGAATTACAATAGTATATTGTTGTACAATATATTCTCCTTCAAGTACTTTTCAGTGACAAATAATTTCATATAAGTTTCATAAGAACATCTGATAATCAATAAAACTGATACTAAATATGGTCACTTCATTTTGCATAATCTGCAAGATCAAGAATATTAATAAGAAGTATAATATATATTTTTTCAAAATGTGACCAAATAACTTGATCTTTTCATATAATTTTGATGGCTTATAGACAGACACTATTAACTATTTTAATAGTATGAAGTAATTATGACAGTACAAGCTACGTACAGCCTACTACATTATCATGCATCACTGTTTACTCTTTATTACATGTATTTGACATAGCAAAAGTAACACAATATGTAGTGACAAAATTAAGCCACTTCCTATGTCCTACAAAAAACAATCTTAGCTTCTTTACAAAACATTTCATCAAAGTTCATCCTGATTCGTAGAAAAACAATAGCAGTGCTTTGCATTTCTTGATCATGTATGATATATTAAAATAAAAAGAGGAGAATGCAGTAGCAAAAGAAGAATCGGTATGGGACGAACTTCTGTATCTCCAATCAACTAGAATGGCATAATAGAACACTTCACTCAACCCAAGTATACATAAAACCTTAACAGGCCTAGGAAATAAGAAAAGCAGTTTCATTACTGATGTTGGCATATCCATTAAATCATAACAACTAGTAAAGCCCCAATTCTGTAAAACATTTTAAGATGATAAACCCATGCAGTTTTCAGGCACTTCGCACAACAAGTAGAACCAAGGCGATGAATTATTCTATAACTAAGATATCATGGCATCCACATTGTCTTGGTCGGACATTCAGATTAACTATAAGATAAAAGTTACCTCTAAAGCATCTTGCTGTGGTGAGGAAGACAATACTGTGGTGAGAAGCTCTATACTATTTCTAGCAACATCAAATGTTTCCTTCGTTTGCTCAGCTGTAAAGCTTTGCACAGGGATATCATACTGAATTTGCTGGACAAGACTTGCCTCCACTTCAGGAGCAGTAACTGATCGAGCAGGGGTGAAAATAGGTGCTAAACTTTCATCGTCACGACCAGGGAATCGGATACCTCGTGATTTCAAGCTCTTTAAATATGTCCAAGAGAAGAAGGAAAACAAGGGAGTCAGCCACAAGTTATTGATTGCCCATGGCAGTGATAATATCCCAAAACACAGATACATATAAATACTCAGATGTCCTAATTTTTTACATTCAAATACAAGAAGCTAGTAATAAAATAATCAATGCAATGGTAAGAAAGCCTTGGTTGGCACCAACCATAGGCATAACAATCTGACATTTAATGCATAAAAGTTGAAGATTGTAACTTCTTATCTTTAACGGCTATAGGATGCAATGTGAAAATTTCTTCATCAAAGATAGCAAAAATAGATCTAATTTAACTGGCTTAAGTGCACCTAAAATGCTTCTAAACCTAATTACCCGAACTGAGTTTAATCCATCTCTTATTCTCAGGCTAAGACTTGCAGTTAAGTAAGCGAGAAGACTCCAGCTCTACCTAAAAAACAGGCACAAATTACCAAATACTGATATCAAATTCTAGTTCACTGAGGGCAGGGTATATGGCTGAAGAAGATGAACCAGATGCCTTTGTAAGCTAAATATTAGATAACTATGACTGGCCTGTACAGTATAATATTCTTAATGGACCCAAAATGTAATTAGAAACTCCCTTTTCGTTCCCGAGTTTTCAAAACTACCATGTAAAAGGTCAAATCATTAAGACAAAAAAGATTAAAAGATACCTTGTATGTTTCCTCATACACAGGTAGATAACGCAGCTCGCTTGTTGATTCCCCCCATGATTCAATCAGAGTTAGAGCCTTGTTCCGATTATTAACCACAGTCTGAGGATCATCAATCAGCTTCACCATCTCATCGAGTACCCTCTCAGCTGCTACCTCGGAGAAAGCCTTTTCACAGTTCTTGACACACGTTTCAAGTAACATCATCGTCAAGTATTGGACCCTAGCATTCTTCATCATAATCCGCTTCTTGATGGCCCGAACTAATTCAACACTGCTGACTCTTTCATGATTTATCATGTCACATATTTCAAGATTCATGGCCCAATCAGGCTCATCAAGCGTCTCGGCAGTTGCATCCTCAACAATTTTATCAGCCTGGTTAGGACCTTGGAATAGCTCCTTCATCTTGAAACTCATAGAGCTCATGCCAGCAGTCATTTTTCTGCCTACCTCAGCCCCTCCAATCTTGAGGCGTTCACCAAAAGCACTAACCTTATCCATCAAATTATCACTCATGTTTGATCTTTTCGAAGATTTAAGATCAAATATTCTGATTTCGATGACCTGAAAATCAAATACCCAGCTGCAGATAGAACATAATACTCTGTGCAATGCCTAGTCTTGTAGAGGAAATATGGGTAAAGAAGAAAATCACCTACCAGGTTTGGCTTCCATGTTTGGAAAACAAATATCAGACTAAATAGAATGAAATATTACCAAAAAAAAAAAAAGAACAGTTTCTAAAAAGCTATTATTCAGTTATCATGTTCGGCGGTGAAATTAAAGGACAAACTGCCGAGAGAATAAACTAGGTCTCCCAAACCCCATTAAGCAAAAGACACCCCCTAATATCTTCGTTCTTCCAACCGCAAACATAAAAATTTTGAGTGCCAAAACTTGCCTACGAATTGTCTCAGAAACTAAAAAGTAAGAAACATAAACCCTAATCAAAGTTCCCTTCCAAAACAAAGAGTAATTCACATAATGAACAAATTTAGGGAAAAAAAAGGAAACAGAGAGAGGTAACTTGATGATCCCTGAATCAAAAGTCAAACGAAACCCACTTACTAGATACATACTAAAACTCCAAAAAGGAAAATTCTTATCTTCACAGCACAGAAAGTCAAAACAACCAACTCTCTCTTTACCACCCAATCGCAAAAAAGGTATCAGATGATCATAACATATAGCAAAAATAAAATAGAAAAGACAGAGGCGCAAAATGGAAGTTCCATTGAAATTGATATATCAATTGGTAATTGAACACTAGAAAGAAATAAGACGAAAAGAGAATTTGAGTTAGTTTTATTCTCAAATAGAAAAGGTGCAGAGTAGAAATTGTGTACCTTTGATAACTGGAAAACTGGGTTCGTTTGGTTTATGATCTTCCTTCAAGATTCAGTGGTGTTTATGATCTTCCTTCAAGCTTCAGTCAACTCACCGGCGTCTTTTGTGTTTTATTAGTTATTCTTACGCTTTAACCGCATTGATTAGAATAAGTTGCTTTTCTAGGAATTCTCTTCCCCCGTGGCCGTACTTATTTAAAATTATGTAATTAGATATTTTTATCAAATAAAAGGACAATGTGGCGTCAATTCATTATTATTCCACGTGAAATTTAAGGATACCGATTGATATTGATAAGCTACTTTTTCCAATTTAGATCAAGGTATTGTATTAGGAATTCAATTTCTGTGACAGAGAATCAGAAGCAAACTTTTGGTGATGCCTGATTGATACTTTTTTTTAAATATAGAATAAATTGATTAGACCAGTAAAAAAAACAACATTAAAAAACAAAAATACAGGTTTCTTGTCAACAGAGAAATACAAGAACACGCAAAACCTAAAAAGGTTGAAGCCAACCGATTCATGAGCAAATCCCAATCTTCTGGTGTTACTTGTCATATATGCGCCGTGCTGACTTGAGTTTTAAATTATCGTTTATTATTAATAATTTAAGTAAGTTCTCATATCATTTTGTATTAGTATAATAATAATAAGTAGACTAATGTTAGACCTCTAAGTTCAGACTGCGGGATTGTGCGAGTGTTGGCGAGCCTTGGCTAATGCTTGGCTCGCAAGTCGACACGAGAAACGCGTGTTGACAAGAGAACAAGGTAAAGTCTTGCAAGTAGGCGAGCAAAACCTAAGGAACTTGCGAAGTAGGCGAGGGATGCAGGAAGTATCGGCGTAGATCTCGAGAATAGGCGAGATTCGATACGCGTGGACACGCGTAGGCGCGCATTGGCGGAAATCTTCGACGAGATGTGAAATTCGGATGCGAGGCCACGCGGAGTTGGAAAACTAAGTCAGGCGAGACTCAGGAGTGCACAAGAAGGCACAAAGGCATGTAAGACCCCGCGAGGATGCGCGAAGGCATACGAGCGCAACGAGGCGTTTAAGCACTTCACTTCGGCGAAGCAGGTCGAAGGTATGTGAACTGTGCGAGGTTTTATGCTAACTCGGTTTGTGACTTGTACTTAGTCATGGAGCGATGAGACTGCACCATGAATGAGTTTGATCATGGAAGATGGACTTATCCATGGACGTGCATTGATGGACTTATGTGCGGATAGACTGTGGTGAAGACGTATAAGCAGTGACGTAGCAACTGTGGATGATGTGGCACATGATGACGTGGCGAATGAGATCACAAGTGGATGAACATCATCTTTAAGAGATAAAGATCAAGTGAAAAGATCATCTGAAGGTAGAGGAGATCTTCTTGGATAAGGGTAATCTTTCCTAGATAGGGTAATCTTTTAAATGTGATGTAACTTAATCCTATGAGATAAGATACGATAAGATTATGATCTTTACTAGTAGAGTTCTAGTAGGACTCTTAGTCATCTGAAAGAGCCTATAAATAACTCATTAGAGTTGAGACCTATTCATTTGATCAGTGAGGTATTCATTGAGAGAAATCACTAAGACGAGAGAGCTTTGAGAGTTAAGAGCTTTTGGGGGAGAGTTCTCATTGTAAGGGCTTCAAGTAGGGAGTTCTTTGGGTGCTTCGAGGAGGAGGTACTCATATCTTTTGTTAACATTTTGTTGAGAGTTAATGAAAGAGGTAGCTTCGGCTACATTTAAAAATCTCTTGTTGCTTCTTTACTCTATTACACTTGTGTTTTTTGTGTGTGTGAGGGAAATACTTAAACACTTGTGTGCGCGTGAGGTGTTCGAGGGCTAACGGAATTGTTCGACAACATTCACGTAAGAAGGCTGAATCTTGCTTAAGCGGACCTAAGCGGGATTGCCACACGAAAGCGAGCACGGCTTGGATAGAAGTTCGAGTTCGAAGAAAACCTTTGTAACATTAGCCACCTATAATTTGTCTCTCAAACACGATTCCGAACCTTATCTCTTCTAGTAATATCACACATCTACTGAAGCATACGCATCTCGGCTACCAACAACTTTCTTATATGTCAGCGTTTAATGGGCCAACATTCCGCCCCATACAACATGATTGGTCGAATCATCATTCTATAAAATTTTCCTTTAAGCTTTAATGGAATCTTTTTTATCACATAAGACTCCTGATACGCTTTGCCATTTGACCCACCCGAATCTGATACGATGGACTATATCGGTATCAATATTACCATTACTCTGAATGATAGACCCGAGGTATTTAAAACTAGATTTTTGTAGTATAACATCAGTACCAACTGCTACCGCCGCCTTATGGACCATTTGGTTTTTTGAAAAGTTACATTCTAAGTACTTCATTTTAATCTTGCTCATTTTAAAACCTTTCGACTCTAACAAGGAAACACATATATTCGTTGCGGATAAATGATAAACTACTTCCCAGTGTCATTCATAAGAACAGTACCTTCAATTTACATCTCCTGTATCTTTAGCATGTTAATATCAGAGCTCACTGCATTTATAGCATCTATTTTGTCAAGTCTTTGCAATTTACAGCATCTGAAGTAGTCAAATTCAGTTTCCAGTTCTGTAACAAATATTTCTCACGTTGACTGTGGTTAAATATGATTTTAAGATGTTCGACATACCTTGTCCAAGAAGGGTTGAAGAGCAAGTCCAGGAAAATTGGGAACTCACGCAATACGCACTTGCGCCGCGCAACGGAGTGATTGTGAGACCACTAAGATACGTGCTCATCTAATGGAAGAAATAGATTTGGAAATGGGAGTAGACAGAACATATCTGTCTATTACTTGAGTAACAATGAATTCAAATATTATAACATCACAAAGTAGAGCGGTGGACAAACACATATCTGCGATTCCAATGTTCCACATCCACATTCTCTATAAATTTCTTTTGTATTGGATCCAAATGATTGTCCGTTGATCAACATGAAGAACAAATTAATAAACTAGAATTCTCATAATGCTTATTTTCACAACAAAAAGGAATGAATTTGGGGCATGGTTTGTCAACCATTTACCCATGAATTTCCTTTTTCTCATCATTCAAATGCCAATATCAGCTAATTTGACTTTCAATTTCATGTTTCCAGCTTGAACTAGCAGTTCTTTTCTAGATGGATCCACTCTTAGAACCGTAGCTTCCTTCCCCATGGATGGAACTTGCACTGTCTCTCCAACCTCAGGGAACCGTGTGCTCCGTACTGCGATGAGAAGATGTTAAACAAACCACTATGCATAATATCCATCATTCAAGAATGATAACAGCTGAAGACTTTAGTATTTAATGTATTATGGAATTTCAAAATATATTTCAACTTGAACGAGACTAATTGCAGAAGGGAAATAATTTCATAACACACCAAATACAGATTTCGTTGGAGCTTCAAATGCAGATGAAGTCCTGCTTCTAGAATCTTGACTATCCTCTGCCGTAGAGCACTTGCTCTCGTTTGACAATATTTTTTTCTGATCGGCTGTAGTGGGCTGATAAGATTGTATTGTATATGCATAAACCTGCCGTACTTTCTTGTGAAGGATAGAACGTGCCACAGTAGCAGCCTCAGATACTTCTTTCAACTTCCTGTACTTTTGCATCATACCATGCTCCATTAATTTCCTTCTGGCAAGCAAAAGACTTTCATGAGAAGTTCTTGATAACCTGCAATTAGCAACAGGACACTATGATACATTGAAGGTCACAAGCTTAAGAATGCACACCTGCTACTAAAAAGAAGTCGATTTATCTTGTTAGCAAGGACAAAAGGAGGAATCACAAGCAATTACCATTGTAAGCTCGTTATGATATTGCTCAGCAATGAGTTTGTTTCCAAGAAGAGATGCGACATTTTGTTTCGTTGCAATGCAGGCTCAGTTTTATGGCTTAAAGTCTTGGCAAAATTTCTCAGTTTTCTTTCAAAGACATTCTAAAATAAGAAAATTTTGGAAAAGTAGGCATAATAAGGAAGAAAAGGAAAAGATTTTCTTCATGGACAAGTGTTCGGCGTCTTGTTAATGGAAAGAAGAGTTCTCAGTATATTTTAAATACCAGGTGTTGCAAACTGATTAATTATGAGGAAATCAAAGATACCTTATTATGTAAATCAAACAGAATGCACAGACACCAAAGGAGTGACACAAATTTCAGAAAAAAATTAAGTTCAAATAAAGCAAAAGGAGTAAAAGGCCATGATTTTCGGCATGTGGAGTTTGTGCTTTTGCTTAGAACATTTGTGTTTGTGATTTGAATGTCTACAGAGCATCAACAATCTTCGCAAGAAATTTGTGTATATAGTATAAGCTTTATACACTTACATCATATAATATTGCGCCTCACATAATAGCTGTTGAAGACCTTGTTTGAATTTTTCCATATCTATTATGATCTGCAGGATGGAATAGGAGTTGCAGTTGACATTTGAAATTAACACTGAGATAAGAAGCTTTACAATAAGTAATATATATAGTATTGAAAGCTTCTTTAACTAACAAATACATGCATCTCTTTACCATGTGCTGAGACGATGAAGATTACATCATTGCAAACCTACCACGGCTTACTAGATCATTTTAGAACAGTTGGAATCATGAAATCTTTACAAAAGTCTCACAATGAAGACCACTGTAATTCTTCAGTACTCTCTCAATGGGATAAATAATGCCTTGGGTTTTCATTTAATTTTCATGCGGTGATATGAAAAATAGAAGTAAAATTAAGTAGGAAAAGAAAAAAAAACATGAACATTTTGGTCTGCTAAAAGAATGCAAAACATATTTCGAAGTCAACCAACTTTGCTGAAACATTTCAGCTACCTCATTGATTTGTTCACTGTCACCACCATATAGTTCCTGTGCACGGCTCAAAACTCTACTGGGCAGTCCCAATTTTTCACATATACTAATGGCATTTGAGCGACCTACAAATTGACATTAACCAAGAGAAGAGAAGCTTAAGTAATCATGTACCATCATTGCGACTAAGAAGTAACTCATAACTATTTAAAGAAAAAGAGCAGGGAGTGGGGAGTGGAGGGATAGCGACCACATTATTGGAGAGAAGATAAAGAAGGTAAATAGTCAACAAAAGAATCAAAATATCAACCAGCTTTAACATGAAGATCATTCCAGACTATTTAAATTGAGGTATATACAGAGCAAAACCAAGTTTTATGGATCATAAGTAACAACTACCAAATCACCAAGGCCTCTCTCTCTCCCCCCTCTCTCTCCATACTTTCCCTGCAGAGTCAGTAATTCACAGGCATATTCCATTTTCCATTTTTATCCTGTAATAACTAATCAAATCTTTTTTCCAGGGCTTCAAGATCATGTAAGTGAATCCCTTTAAACTAACCAAATGCATTGTGGTTATTCCTGTTTCTGAGCATCCTCTTGTACCCTGGATGCTCTGCTCCTGTTCCTGTTGGACTACATGTTCAACTTATGAAGATATGGGTTGAAGGGTGTGCTTCTGCTCCTCAAACATAAACTTGCGAACAAACCTAGACACAGCTTTGAATGCATTATAATGCATATGCTACTCTAATTGAGAGATCTGGGTTGACAAGTCTTTCAAAAGAAACATGATGTAGGCTAGATGATCGAGAAACTTCTTCATACCAACATAGAGGAGGTGCAAGGAAACAAAACCAGTCATTAGAATTAGACAGCTAGTATGTGACAGAAAGCAGTTAATAAATAGGCCCCACTTTCAATTGCATAATAAAGGTTACGTATTTCAGTTCGATGGTGTTGCAAAATAACAAAGTCTTCTCTCCCTTAGGGCTCTACTCCAAATATGAACTTTTAAAGTCTAACAAGGAGACGATGAAAATAAACTGCAATAGTATCATTACTACTCAGTGAGAGGTTCAGAAAAAAGGTTTATTATCAAATCATGGCCTTTTCCTTTCTCAAATGAACATCCATATGAAAGAAGAATGATATTAGTATTTGGAACAACAGATGACAAACATAACGCTGCAAATTCCACCACATATCAAAATGCTTCACTGAGACAGCAGACAAACCTGGTACACCCCAGAGAATTTTATAAGTTGGCTTTAGATTCAGTTCATCAAACTCCATACAGGCATTTTCAATGGCATTATTACTGCAAAGAAAATTTTGAAACGTTAGGCCAAAGGAGTGGGCAAGGAGGTCTTATACCTCAAATTTGTGCAAAACTATTGCCTCTATTATTTTAAACTAGTATATGAAGATGCGATCATACCTAAGTAAGTTTTATGAAAAGTAAAATAAGAAAACTTAAGTGTGGCATTCACCAATGAAATATCATCTTCATGTGACAATTTCACCTGTATTTCAGGGATTTCAGTTCACCATGATGTGTTGTTGCAATTGTCAGTAAGGCACCAGTGTCAGCAAAAGATTCCAGCAGTGACATACCCAGTGCAGCTCCTTCAAGCGGATTTGTCCCACCACCAACCTAAAATGGGCAGAAGTTATGTATATAAATACCAATATTTTTCCACTTTTAGTCTCACCTGGCAAGTTGGGGGTTATCATTAAACTCATCTAGAAAATATTATGTTGAGGCATAATAATCAGTAAAACAGTTCTAAGACGTGAGTCCTAGACTAGGGAAAAGCTATCAGAAAAAAGGCTGTCTGAAACATACTTCATCAAGTAGCACCAAGGACAGACTTGTTGATTGAGATCGTATGTCCTGCAAAATGATCAAACAAATTGCATAACCATTTGTTCCTCAATAAATTACATTATTGAGAAATGTATACCACACATCCTTTATAAAAGCATATAGAAAAGATCATGCATGTAACCAAAAAAAATCTCTTGAACTGAAAACTTGTTTGGTTTCCTATACACCAATACTGCCACAGACTCCCAGTCCAGGCTTTTAATAAACTAAAAAGTTTGTTATGCATAATATGCCCACTTTTGTTAATGCCACATGACACATTTGAAAAGTCTATTAAGATATGCAACTGGGAATGATATTTAATTGAAATTAAAAATAAAGAAAAACAAAAGCAACCATAGTGCATTTGCTTACATCTTCTCAACATTAATCCACAAAAAAATGAGCTGGACAATAATTCTGGAAATTCTTACACTTATTTGTTTCAAATGGCCAGAGAATGTTGACAGAGATTGGGACAAGGACTGTTCATCACCAATATCAGCAAAGACAGAATCGAACCAAGGAATTTGTATAGATTCAGTAGACAAAACATAAATGCCTGTAGTATTCAAGTTAGAATAAGGTTACATCAGACCATCACAGGTTCAGTTAAAAATAAAGGATAATCAGTATATCTGCATATACTAACTTTATCCCAGAAAATAATTCCATTTTATCAAGAGCCACATGGGCAATAAAATTGGTGACCTTTTCCGTAAGAAATCTCATGATAACAGTTGACCTGACCAATCCACAGAACAGGCATGTGACTTTGAGTTTGCAAAATTTGTATCAATTAATTGGTTTTTATATCGCTGGAATTGAGATCTAATTAAGAGTCTTGGTGCCTTTAAATACTTTGGTATCATATCAAGGGAAAAGCATGTAAGAGCGGAAGACTGAGAAGATGTAAAATTCAACAGACCACAGGAAGAAAAGAGCTTAGCCTGAGAATTCAATAGCCAATGGCAGATGGAGAAGAGACGAGAAAATGACAGAGAAACGATTTAAAACCAACCTGATTTTGCCATCAAACAAGCTAATCCAACTGTTTTTAAACAAATGGTTTTACCCCCTGTATTAGGGCCAGTTATAATCAAGACTCGGGTTTTTTGACTAATAAAAAAATCAACCGGAACAGGATGAACTTGTTCCTGCTCAGAAGCCTGAAAAGAAGAAATTCGTTGTCATACAATAGTATTTCATCTGAAAAGCCACAACAATACAAGGAAAAAAATATAAAGGAATGACATGAGAAAGAGATTGCCACTGAAAGCCGTAAAAATTTACATGCATTAAATT
The DNA here is from genome assembly GCA_027478365.1 of Erythroxylum rufum. Classification (NCBI taxonomy): domain Eukaryota; kingdom Viridiplantae; phylum Streptophyta; class Magnoliopsida; order Malpighiales; family Erythroxylaceae; genus Erythroxylum; species Erythroxylum rufum. The sequence continues at coordinate 51,665,409 of JANIHZ010000003.1, read as the reverse complement.
TTTTTCATCGGTTTTTCCTTTACATTGGGAAATATCTACTTATACATTTATCATAATTTCCTCAAGAAATTATATGCCATTATAATGAAATCCATAAGTGCATCAATAGGGATGACTGCTACCAACTAAACTTTCAATACTAGCATCTCGTGACTGTAATTGGAGTTACACACCACCACCAAAGTATAAGTTAGGTAAAAATTAAGGACTATGGATTATAGGTTGTTAGTTGGAGGTAACTTACTGCAGCAACATTGTTGGTACCCTTTCGTGATTTCTTCTGATTTTGCCTGTGTTGATGTAGTAAAAAAGGGTGATAAGCTTTAGGCATATACAGTAACCAGTCTCTCTTACAGGAAGGCCCATTTATGTCATGTGGCAGATATAAGTTGGGACATACACCTCCAAATGAAAGGCTGTAAGTTGCCCGGGCGTTGATCTACAAAACAAGAACCAAAATTAAAGGAAGCAGTAAAAAAGAAATGATTACACAAGCAATTTCTCATTGATTTCATGGTTCCAGATCCATCTTTAGGTCTGTTACTTTTGGTTCCTTTAGGTTATCTTTAGCAACTTTAAGTGCTGTTAGTTAAGTACACCACCTTCTATTTCAATCATATATACTTTCCACTTATTCTGATAAAGGGAAAACTGAATGTGCAACTCATTAATTAAATGATATGCATGGTAATAAGCCATTGTCAATCAGATCATCCCTTTCTACCAATATTGCTCAGACCTTTGGTTTTTCAGTTGAAAAGAGTACGGGGAAGCAATAAATCACACAACCATGTTTTGAACAAAATCAAGATTAGTTATAGTCAGTTATCAGTGCATGACTATTCACTGCAAACGTAAGAAAGGAGTTCTGCACACAAAGATGAACCGTCAGGAAGATAAGTACAGTGATGTGGAAGTAGAGTTCTTTCCACACCTGCATAGAAATAAACTTCTCTTGTGATATCATAACGTCCTGGTTTCATGGAAGAATCTAAGCAGCAATCCTAAATATCTTAAATGCAAGCTGTCTTTTTTCTACCATTGTGGAAAAAATAGCGAGGACATTCCCATTGAACAAGAGAAGCATTTCTTGTGCTCGGCACTATTTTGGTCTTTTGGAAAAATGGCCCTGCTTACAAGTAAGAGTTGTAGTGTGTGCACAAGAAGGTGATGTCAAAGAATATTTATGTCTGTGGCCAAGATTTTTGAACCATACCAAATTGGTGGAACTTGAAGATCAATCCATTCAATAGATGCAAATGTTGATGGATAAATTTTTAAGGGAACAAGTATACCAAGTAGTTTGATGTTTATCTGGATAACTAGTCAATTAAATAAAGCAACTGAGAAATACAAACAATCACCAAGATAGAATTATGGTTGTACCATTACTATTAAATGAAGTTACAAGCATTGATGAGTTTAATTTGACACTTGCATGAGCAACTATGTTTTGGGAAGTTTTGGTCTTGAAGGAAACAAAAATGCCAGTGTTATGACTGTGACTGTGACCATTATTTACTGTTCAGTAACATATCCTGAACTTTTCAGGATTTTCCCATAGCATGAACAAAATATGACTTCACAAGCTCACAAGTCTCAACTACTCCCTTTTCAGATAGTGACACTTTTTCCCCAATAAATAGTTAGTTGAGAAATAATTAATGCTAGTTAATAAGCAAGATAAAGAAAACTACAGAAGTACATTTATGAAAAGATAATGAATCTACCGAATCCAGACGAATGATACTGTTGAAGATTTTCTCAATGTCACCGAGATCCATTTGCATCTGTATGGATAATAGCAAGGCTAAAACATGGTCAATGAAGCCATGACATAGATGTGGTTACAACTTCAACATACAACTACCTTTTCTGTCAACGTCATAAGCACATCTGCCTCTGCCTTTGCCACTGAAGCTCTTGCTCTTTGCAGCTCATCATTTAAAGGAACAGCATCAAGTGGCTCCAAAATGCTTCCTACTCCTGAATTACTACAGTGAATATTACTTCAGAGTGGAATACTTAGTAACCCCTTCCCACCAAAAGGAAAATGATGATCAGAGTGCAAAGAGGATGTCAGAAAAGGTCCATATTTAGTACTTTCATCAAGAAAATTGTAGAATCCCCTTTGTGATGAGCATTCTTTATTGCAAACGATCAACTAATATTCCTTTTCACACGAGAGTGATTATCAAATAATGCGAAATAATTGTTAATTTGTTATGCACCTGGGCATCAGAAGACCCTTAAAATCTGGCAGCTGACGACTTGTTGATTTTATGCACCATCTACCTTCAACATTACTCACTTCCTGAACAAATAGTGTCAGGTTAAATGGTGGAAAAAAATAAAGTACAAAAAGCAATTGCTGCATTTAGAGATCACCTTACCATGAAGGATGTTCCTTCGTATTCATTCTTAAGAAGGCCATCCATCAACTGATGTAACTGAATAAAAGTGATAATAACACAATTTTAAACATGGTAGAGCAGATCAGAATTAACACTAATAAGCTTTTAAGCCTCAACAAGAAAACAGATCACAAGATATGAGATAAGTCACTTGGTGACTAAAGTTTCCTACTAAAGAAGACATTGTCTGTGAACATGTATTAGTGGCAATGTAACTCAAATAGATATCTGAAAAACTTAAAATAGAAGATCCCAATGAAACACTAAAAATTGGAGGTCACTAGGACACACATTCCACTCACGAAAAATGACTTATCAAACAGTAACAAAAAGCTCAAGGCACCAACCAGAGCTTGGATATACTTGTAGCCTAAGAGAAAAATGACATGCCTGACAGAAATATACATCCCAACCATGAGGGTTTTTGAAACTCTAGCAAAAAATTTAAAGACCAAAAGTTAAGAAAAACAACACTAGGCATCTAAATTGAAGGCAAGATTTGAGATTCTCCAAAAATAAACTCTCATTCCCCCACCCCCTCTCTCCTTACCATCAAAATGGTGACAAATGCAACAAAAAGTAGGAGATGAAGCTCCTACGAAACTGTTCAACTTTCATGATTGGGACCAAGGCAATATGGGATTCTATAGAATGGTATAAAGGGGTTTTTTATTCTTTTAAAAAAAGTCTTCGCATACAAGAATTTGATGGATGTCTTCTTTCATAATATCCTGGGGGTGTAACTGCACAGGCTGTTGCATAAGGATATCAACATAATTATTCAAGTAATAACATTACCAGAACAACAACACAAATATATGCCAAAATATGCTGTACCTTTTTCTCAAGCACCCGAACGTGATTACGTGATTGTTTAAGGGCAGAACTCTGGGGTAGGAAATCAAGAATGCATATTAGAATAGATAAATGGGAAAATAAGCAGCACCAGAAAAGAATTGGATTGTTCTGTTATCAGTTCGAATCAAGATAACTGATAACAGAAAAGCCTTTCAACGTCCAAAGACATTCAGTAAAATGATAAGATACAAACCGCAGAATCTTTAACTGAGCCATCTTCATCAATCACTTGGTGTATCATCCCGAGTAATGATCGAGAAACTACAAGTTCCAATATCTGCAAGGCATCGTTCTTTTGTTCAGTCAAAAGGGAAACGCAAGTCAGAAAAACACGCAGACATAAGGCAGTAAAGAGATGTGAAAGAAAACCGATACCTCCTGAGCAAGAGGCATAAAACGTGTAAAGCAATCGGCATTTTGTTTAACAGCGGCTTTGAGATTGAACTGCAAATTATGAGCAGAATCTAGCATGGAAGCGACAGCCATGGCTTCATTTGCAGCAACTGGCAAGCCTCTTCGAGCACGTTGGATAGCAGATTTCACCTTCAATGGAAAAATAACGAACATATGGAGTGCGTAGTTTACCGGTCCATGTTACCGACATTACTATAACACACACACACACACACAGAGACAGAGATAGAGAGAGAGATAGGGAAATTTGGGACAAACTAGAAGAGAGTCGATGGAGGTGAAATCCAAGCGGCAAGTTGCATGCTTTTGCATTTCAACGGCTGCATTGGTTTCTTCCAAGAGCCTCAAACTGGCTTCGTATGTCCGATTAAGTGACCAAAGCTGAGCCTACCAATAAGGCCTAAAAGTTGTTACTTATGAACAAGGATTGTCGTTGGTAAGTAAAGAAAGTACCTTAACAGTTTGACGAGCCAAAGAGGTAGAGGCAAAGGAGGCGACCAGGTCAGAAAATTGATCCCATTCCAACACTCTCAGACTGTTATAATGAGCACTGCTTCCAAACGAGGAGGTGGAGGCGGAGTTGGAGCAGCTACAGTAGCACCATTGTCTAATAACTTGTTTGGGCAATTTGATAAAACCTCCAGGTCTGCTGATCCGGTAGCATCCATTACCACTACTACTTCTGCTCCTTTTGTATCTCCTACACCACCACCTACTGCTATTACTACTACAGGCACTAGCAATCGAAGAAACAGTGTTTTTGTTGATTATGCTTGGTGCATGCGGACGATGACGTAGATGATGTTGTTCTGAAAAAGTGTGTGGAATTGGATAAGGATTTCCAGACACCGCGTAACCTACCATCTCTCCGACCCACGATAATTCTTTAATGCGATAGCAGTTTTTATTGACAGGAAATTAAACTATTTCCGCACTACCAGAATGTCAATAAAGTAAACACACGTAATACAAAATTTGATAACGAAATTCGGCCAAATTTTGCCTACGTCTTTGGAGCTACTGCACATCCTTTTTATTAGGGAGAAAAATAACATTTACAAGTGTTTATACTCAACACTCAACTTGCTAGTGTTTTCATACACTCTCAAATCCTTATCTCAATACACCCCAAAATTACTCACAAAAATTTACTACTCTTACTAAGAGTAAATATTTTTGTTTTTGACTTTGGATGATTAAATGAGAGGGGGAGGGGGTTTATTTATACTTGTTGAGACTCCCCCTCCCTCTTCTCACTTTCAATATGGGAATTTGTCCCATACTAAAACTAACATCAAAGGCACCCGGGCTTAATGGATTTAATGGCCACTTCTTTCAAAAATCATGGCATATCACATGTGGTTTTGTGAATGGTATACTCCTTTAAGAAACCAACAGAACGTTTCTCTACTTGATCCCTAAAGATCATCCTTCTACTTTGGAGACTTCCGACCTATAGCATGCACTAATTTCCTATATAAGATCATTTCTAAGATACTAGCTACAAGATTGAAGAAGGTTTTATCTCTTTTGATCAGTGAGAACCAAGGAGCTTACATGAAGGATCATAATATTGGCGATAACATTCTTCTTGTCCAAGAACTTCTCAAAGGCTACTCTCAATCTAACTATGCTCCCAATTGCACATTGAAAATTGATTTTCATAAAGCCTCGGCTATAATTAGCTAGGAATTCATATGGATCATGCTCCAAGCTTTCAAATTTCCAATTCTCTTTATCAATTAGTTAAAGCAATGTATTACCTCAGCTTCTTTAGTTGTGCTCATCAATGGTAGTCCTATAAACAATTTTAAGGCCGCCGGGGGTATCCAACAGGGGGATCCTCTATCCCCCTATATCTTCATCCTATGCATGGAAATTTTGAGTTCCATCATCAAACACAAAGTGAAGCTTAACCCGAACTTCAGTTATCACTCCAAATGTAAGAAAATTTCTTTACTTAACCTTGGATTCCTTAATGATCTCCTTCTTCTTTGTAGAGCTCAGATGAGTTCTATCAACACTCTCATGAAGGCACTGGACATCTTCAAAAGCTATTTTGGGTTACACATCAATCTTAGTAAGAGCCTATTTATTCTTTCCAAAGCTGCATTAGACCTCCAACCTCTTGATGCACATGCTACTGGCATGAACTCCACCAGCCCTCCCATTATATATCTAGGCCTTCCAATGACTACCAAGTGCCTTAATTATCAGGAAAGCTTACCTCTCATTGAATGTATTCAGAGAAGAATCACTTTATGGGTAAATAAAAAGCTATCCTACGCGGGTAAACTATAACTCATTCAATTTGTGCTAAATTCTTTGCATATCTATTGGAGTTCCCATATTTTTCTTTCTCAAATTGTTATTAAGATTATCGAATGATTGCTCAAGAATTTCTTATGGTCCCATCCAGATGGATCTAAAGGTGCAACAAAAGTGAGATGGATTGACATATGCCTTCCTATGAAAGAAGGAGGCATGAACACCTCATCCATCAAAGTACTAAATCTGGTCTTAATTCTCAAGAAACTATGGTGGATTTTGCTTGATAAACACTCATTGTGGATAAGATGGCTACATTCTTATTTTCTTCAAGGAAGAAGCATCTAGCTATTGAGCAAAAGCTCCTCCCATTCTCATTTTCTCAACCGTTTGCTCACGGTAAGAGATATGGTTAAAGATGATATCATATGCCATCCTAGAAATGATCTAAATTATGTTGTCAATACCACTAGAAAGGTTATCCGATCCACTCCCTCAACAATAAAATTTCCAAGGAGCTCTTGTATAGAAAATGTTCTAAGGTGGACTGGCACAAAATTTTCTTGAACAAAGCTCTTACCCCTTGTCTATCCTTTAACCTTTGGCTTACCATCCAAAACAAGCTAAATACTTTAAACAAACTGCCTTACATTCTGATCAACATAATTTGTTCCATGTGTCTGCTCCAAGCTGAAACTCGTGATCACCCCTTCTTCACTTTCCCCTTCAACCTCTAGATATGGTAAAGGATTACGAGACTATGTCAATGGGATGCCCTTGTTTGCACCATATCAAACATCATACAAATTATATCAATTGGGAAAGCTCACTCGTAACATATTCGACGTATATTCGTCCTTGTGTTGGGGATTTATGTTCATATACTATGGCCGGAACATAATCAAAGGCAATTTGTAAACTAATGTTCAACATAAGAACCCCTTTAGTCAGATATCATATGTCATGCTCGTGAACTCCTGATCGTCAAAAATCTCCACCAACTTTACCCAGTTGATATATTAACATTTTTCAACATTTGAACACCTGTGTGCTTGTTCTTTATTTTTTAACTAATTTATAAGTTTTCTTTCTTCCTTACACCTCTGTGTATGGAGTGTAAAGGGTATACCCCTTAATCTTTTGACTTTCCTGTAGTCTTTCCATTATTTATCTATAAATCCCATTTTCCTTAAAAAAACATTTTAAAAGGGTATAAATGCTCTCTACAATGGATAGAACAATTATCCCATGGGGCTAAAGAACAAAGGAGGAAGAGAGAACATGTTTTGACAGTCTAGTAGGAGACAATTAAGGGAAGAGAACATACAAAAGGAAGTAAGGAAGCACACAGGTCTACTAATAAACCCCTACCATAAGTGAATGCATCCTTAAACTATATTTTCAATTATGTCAGGAGTAAAAGAAATTATAAATATCCTAAATTCATTGGTAGGTAGTTATATTTTTCTTAACTTAATATTATAAACTCTAGAAAATTGGACATATTATTTTATAGTAGTATAGTTATGATTAGAGTATCATTCTTATGAGAATCTAATAAGTGTTAACTCTAACTCTTGTATTGTTATCTAATCAACAATAATATTATATTTTGATTTAATCTAACCTTAAGCTTATTTTAAGCAAATTAAGATTCAACTTGAAAAAAATCAAAGCATTTAATCAAAGAGAAGAGATTCAATGTAATGAAACGTCTATGTAAGAATTTCACTAGCATCATTTTATATTCATGATTTAGTTATTTTAGTGATTATATGATTTGCACCAACAAACTTTCCTATATGTACTTTCATCTTTCGATTGTCAACCACTTATCTCTTGATTGATTAACTAATATTTCTATCTGATTAAAACGTCTAAAAACATATTAATATCTATGAAACTTCATATGTTTAATCCTAATACCTTAAGAATCATGTATGTTTATTTCTAAGATCTCTTTTAGCTTCCAATATCAATACTTAGATTAATCTACAAACAAGTTCTTTCAAACTTTTATATGCAAATTGAGATATGGTTTTAATTACTAGTTTTTGTCAAATCAGTATTAAGAACAATATAGATATTTCAAAAGTATAAAGATATTTTATAAAATCACTGAAATCAATCCATATAAAAACAACATTAAGGTTCCTCCTATTCTCGATATCAAAATAATTTGTTCACTTATCATCCTTGAAAAATAAAAAATAAAGATTTACAGAAAACATAAGAAAAGGATAAGTTATATGATGTAATCTAAATATTTTGATGTCCTTCACTTTTATGGGATAAGTTTATATCTCTATATTTATTTTGAAGAAGGTTATAGAGTGTTGTCCTACTAGGCCTAGTTTTAATCTTTAAAGATTTATTAAAAAAAAACTCCTCTTTTTAGGGTTTCTACATAAATTTCTCCACTACAAACGTGGTTTTAGAAACAACCATATCCTAGGTCGCGTCTCACACTGAAACTTCACTTTTTTTATCTAGAGAGGAACAATGACTCTAACATGCTTGTGTTTTAGGTTGTATTTTTTTTTTATTATAATTACATCTCCATATGACACAAGCTTTGACCTATTTGTGTATAAGAACTTGTTTTTACACCATGATTATAGAGAAAAGTACAACCTAGTACATGTATCAGTTGTTCAGTCACCATGGAGTCCAGTATAGATATCTTTGTTTCATTATAGAAGAGTAGAATTCTACCATTTCATATGAACTTCATAGTTGTGTAATAGCTTTTAAAATTTAGGAAAAAGGTTTTTAAGATGACAGTTAGGTTCTTTGATTATATATGGATCCAATTATACCTATAACTATAGGCTTATTCTCTAACAAAAAATGCTTAAGCATGAGTTTTTTATTAAGGGAATTTAGAACTTTGATGTTCCAAGCAACAAGTATCATAGAGCTACATCCTAAGTCAAGGATCTCTTTTTATTGTTTGATTTCCTTCTGGTTATAGGTTTGTAGCCTTCTTCTTCATTTACTGTGTTTTTATAGTGTAAAAGAGGTACTTTATGAGGTTGGAGTATCTTTTCTAGTGGCAGGTTCTTTTTGGTTGGTGTTTATAGAATTAAGGCTATTTGGTAGGTGCATAATGACACTATTATGTTGTTTATGATTGCAATTGTTTATGTAATTAAAGACAAGTTGATTTAAGAACTTGGAAGAATGGTAACTTTATTAGAGACTGAACCTTCAGATTGTGACCCATCAGTAGTTGTATCTTCCTTGGATAAGTTATCTTCTAGACAGCTGAGGTAGATTTTTTCTCCTAAAAGATCTTATGAATATCCTGATTTGAATATTCTTCAAGAAGGCTTCCAAATTTTCTTGTTTGTTGTGGTAGGTTTCCATGCATAGGCAAGGAGATGTCTCAGTGTTATGGATGCATTCGTAGGAGTTTATTAAGGATTCTAAATCCTTGCTTAGTTAGGATTTCTAGTTGGCAGTAGGAGTTTATTTAGGAAAGGGAGTCTATTAAGGATTCTGAATCATTGTTTAGTTAGGAATTCT
>JANIHZ010000003.1:51588885-51610576 GCA_027478365.1 Erythroxylum rufum | reverse complement strand
AAGCTAGTTGACTATTTGACTGTCATTTAAAAAAGAGTTTTTTTGAAAAAGCTTCATACAGTAGACTATTTGACAACATAAAAATAAAAAGCACTTTTAATTTTAACTATATTTTATTTTGTAATAAATATTTTTTATGCACATATATTATTTTAAGTATCTTAAACAATATATAAAGCATAATATTATTATATAATTTTAAACCATATGAAACATAAATAAAAATATATCTAACCAAGTCTTTTATATGGATTATAACATAAGTAAAATTAATATTAAACATATAAAAAAATTAATTAATATTATATAAATCTCAAAATAACCGTGAAGATGTGTTTGTGGGTGTTGTAAGAATTATGTGTAAAAACGTAAGTACAAAAGGGACTAAAAAATAGGCTCATTGATTGATATAAAAAATATACCTAAAAAAGTGTTTTTTTTCAGAAGCTCCAAATTTAAGCTTCTTAAAAAGCTGTATTTTAGATGCCAAAAAAGCTATATCTACTAAAAAAGAGCTTTTTCATTTTACAATCAACACTCATTTTTCTTAAAAAAAGCTTTTGAGGTGAAAAAAGTACTTATTTACCCTCCAAAAGCTCAACCAAACAGGCACTAAGTCTACTAAGTATAACCCAAGCTTAACAAGAGATGAAGGATTTTACTAATATTGATTGGCATAAGCTCCATCTTACTTTATTTTACGACATTAAGTACTATAGAGAATTCGATTTCAAAAAATTAGGCACTTGAGAGATTGTTGTAAGAAATTATGAATATTATTTTACAAGTTAAATTGTATATGATCAGGATAGAGGGAGAAGGAAGGATAATATGTTCATACTTCAAGTTTTGAAGCAAAAGCTTGAATGCATGAATATGATGTTTATCGATATTAGAAATCAATTTGAGTTATAAGATATTGTCATAACAAATTTGAAAAGGTTACAATCATCACAAATTCCTAATGCACGTCTACAGCAAAGGAGAGTTATCTAAAAAGAGTTCGATAATAATAAAGAAAGAGATGACTTGAATGATGATTACCAATCACTAAGAAATAATATGGACATATTTGTATATTAAGGTGATTGGAAAGACAAATGTTATTGAAGGAAGCCTAAGCAAGATGGCAACCTTAGGAATATTAAGTGAAGATTTCATCATTTTGATAGCTAAATGACTCTAAGGCCTACCTAGAGTGAGAAAAGGAGACGAAACTAGTTTTTTTACTACCACTATTCCATTGAAGAGAAACATATAAAACTTACTATTAATGAGTTTATTGAGTATACTATTATTTGGTGGGATCAGCTTATAGTAAACAGGTGAGAAATCATCATAGTTATATCAAAAACTAAAATGGTGTGAAGGCAATCAAGAGGAGATGCTTCATCCCTAATCATTACTATAGGGATTCGCTCTAAAAATTATAGCACCTCACTCAAGGTTTAAAGAGTCTAAGAAATACCTTAAGTAGGTAGAGATTACAATGATATAGAGTAGGGTAAGGAAGCCATTGTGGCTAGATTTCTAAATGGTTTGAATCATGGGATTGCGGATATGGTATAATTATAACATTATGTGGAGTTGAAAAATATAGTTCACATGGCTATAAAGGTGGAGAGGGAAATAAGACATAAGGAATATCTAACTACTCTATTACTGTTAGTGATTCTTGGAGGCCCAGTTAGGAAGAGGATGATAGGGGTTCTTTTGAAACAAAAAATGAGCCACCTAAAGCTAAAGAAGATATTTGAAATAAGGGAAAAGGTAAAAACTAATTATAAATCCTCTCAAAATAAAGATATTAAAGGTTTGTATATAACATAAATAGGCATATTTTCTTAGAGGATGATAATACCCATTACCTTTAATACCTAAGCAGGTCTACAAAGACCAATTGAGATTGATAAGAAGAAGAATGAGAGTAAAAAAAAAATAACGAGGGAATATAAATAATGTTCTTTATACTAACTAACCTATATGTGCACCTTTATACAAAGAAACCTATTTTTCTTTTAATATAGATGAAGATTTAAGGATGAATCCTTTAAAGAGTGGGCGTATAATGCAAGCAACATTAGTCTAAGATGAGGGATCCATTGCATACAAACTTGAAGAGATCACAAAAGTTGGAGTTAGATGAAATTTGGAGGCAAAACACTTATATTTGTCTTAACAACTCCAATACATTGTAGGAATTATGTCTGCAACTTCAATATTAAGGCATTACAAGTGTCAAATATCACCTACAACGTCAATATTAAGGCATTACAAAATGTCAAATATCACCCAATTATTAGCTAGGATCTCAATTATTTATTACTTCACTCACTGTTGGTTATCACCTTTTTCAATGTTATTAAAGCAGAAAGGCTAAGATGTAAATTCACTTTAGGGTAGTAAGTTTCTAAATACTTCTATAAGGTAACACATCTCTATTTTATGGGCAATAATCGGTGCTTTTATCTTTTAGGGAACCGTAAGATAACGGTCCTTACTTAGTATGATGGTATAAATTTTACTACTTTTCTATTCTTACTTTTAAGTTTTACATTTTGAAATACAAGATGTATCGTATGGTTTAGTTGGATTCATATGTGGACTGATTGGCCAACTTATCTTTTTATTTGATTCTTATCTCTCCTTTTTTTACCAAAACTATTATGTCCCAAATGTTTCGTGGAATTTAAGGGTAACGGGTTTGACATAAGTGGAGAAAGTACTTAGTAGGAAAAGATTCACAGTTTACTATTATGTGGATAAATATAGTAGTGCATAGAAATTTATTCATTGAAATGATGTTTGAACTTACTGTATTTACAAGAAATGTTGTAACAGTACACCAATTAAGATTGACCCATGATCTTCATGGTTCTAAAAATACTATGAACATAAAAAATAAAATCAATTCAGTTGTTTAATACTATAATTCATAATTGCACTATAATTTATGATATTTTTTCTTTTTACTGTTTTGTTTACAAATTATAAGGAATGCTTAGATTATTATTAATATTTTGGGTACAAACAAGAATCACATATTAATATTATATTACTTTTGTTAGTATAATTTGATGATACTTATATAATGTTACTTATATAAAGAATGCTTTACATTTTGAATTAATAATTTTCTCTATAACTTAATTTGATAGTAATAAGAAAATAAATTACAACAAAAATCATGTTAAGATATTATATAACAAAAATTACAAATTGCTCAATAATATAGATTATACAAAAAGTTGCAAGAAGCTTTTGACAATGTTTTTACATGCTCGTAGTTAAAAGATTTTTCTTACAAAATTATAAATCATAGTTAAAAAGACTATTTTATGAAATTACAAAACGTAGCAAAATATATATAACTATGATGGCATAAAACATAGCTAAAAAGTATTGGCTTCATTTTGGAAAATGTAGTAAAAATAGTGTTTATGATAATGAGAAAAATCTCCTAATTTTTTTTTAAACAGAAATTGGTGATGTTTTCAACGATGAATTGAAAACATGATAAATAATAATGTGTGACTTTTTTTTTGACAGATTAGTTACGTTTTTAATCGTTGCCTATAGCCTAATTTGTAGTAGTGTTAACTTATTTTTGTTGTTTGAAAATTGTTCATAAGAATAGGTTATGTCTACCTAACGAGGGGTATAAGTTGATCAATCTACCTGAAAGCGGATTTGGTAAGTTTTCAATAATTTTGTAGCATTTTTAAAAAATCTATAGGTCAACCATGGGAAGCAAATAAGTTAGCCAAATGAGAGAAATTAATCATTGTGAGAATTAGTTTATGAGTATAACAAGTATGAAGTTGATTGTTAACTATAAATGCATCACACATTGATTATTAAAGAACCTTTTGCTTCTTTAATGAGTCATTATGAGCATTAAAAAACTTGAAATTGAAATTGAAATTGAAATGTTGAGATTGCATGTGTTATTATGATCTCTAGTTGAACCTTATGGTATTGTTTGAGCGAAAGGGAAAGATTTTGAATTATAAAATTTTGAGTGCAATAACAATTATAATAAATTGCTTATAGATTAACTATTTTTATGGATTGCTTGTTACCCAACTCAAAAGTAAAACCTTTATAAAAGTTATTATTCATCTAAAAGGTCAACGATTATAAAAAAAGGATTATTTGTCTATTGAAGAAGATAATGTTAAAATTTTTAATAGATATTTGAGGAGTGAACATAGCTTAAATTTATTTTTTAAATAATTATAATTTTTTTCTCTCTCTACTTTATTTACTTATCATATTTAATTGTGAATGCTTTATTTGCTTGAGCTTGAATTGATCATATATTTTTTATATAGTTCATTTTGTCCTTAAACAACTTATTAACTCATTTTCAAAAAAGTTAAAATTTTATATACATCTAATGCATCATTCTTTCTGAGTGTCATATAAGACCAATATATACCTCAACAACCCTAATTATAAGGTTATTTAGAAAAAAGGGTATAAGATGTTATCAACAACAAAATTTCTTATTAACAAATCTTTTAGATTTTAGAATAGTAAAAATTAGGAAGATTTCAACCATCCACATTGACAAATATAGTGCATCTAGAAAACCATATAACAGTATAGAACCAAAACAATAAAATTACTAAAGTTCAACCGGTCAAATAGGATTCAAACAAATTCAATAAGTTTGACGTAATAATTATAAAAATATAAATTATAAACAAAAAAACCTAACTTAAAAGAGCATTTTATGTTTTATATATAGTTAAGATTTTTCTATGAAAAAGAATTAACATAAGCTAAGAATTTCTTTAGTTATCCCAAGAAAGAAAATTATTTAGCAAGGTGTCAAATATACATTATATAATAAACAAAAAAATAAAAAAAAGTTGATAGTGGTATAACTTTAAGTTTCCAAAAAATGCAATAAATATAAATAATAGCGAAAAAAGGAATGGTTCAAATAGTTTAGGTGTTTCTTTTTATAAGTTCAAGGTTTGAAGTTTTACATAATTTGTTTTATTGAATTAGGCCTGTTGATCGAGTAGTTCAAGATAAATTGCTAGTCCATTTTTGAGTTGTTTCTAGATCAAACCACTTTTGCAGTTTAGATTGAATTCGATCCAAATGAGCCTAATTACAAAAGAAATACAAATACTGAAATCTTGCAATGTGATTTGTGCATGCATTAATCAACCCAATCATCATTGGCAATTGCAAACGCACGTTTTTTCCACCTTCAATAAGGTTAACATGGCCTCATTTATTGGTATATTTGAGTGCAAAAGTAGTCATATTAAAGCATTTCATAGTCTCGTCCTTAATCAATGTTCAGGAGTTCGATCCTTAATTTTGAATATGGAGCAACTTTAAATCCTTTGGCTAGCTGTTCCATCTTGTGAGGTGTCTACAAATAAACGAGGGAATTAATCATTAGATCTATCGGTAGATACCCTGGATCCATACAAAAAAAAAAAAAGCATTTCATAGTCTTTAACTGAATAGGTAAATCTCTAGTTACTAAAAAAAAGAGTAACTAAGGTTGAAATCTACCGACAAAGTAACGTAACAAAGGTAAAAAAGAATATATATACGTATATGTAGTAGTAAAAATTTATTATTGATACAAGTTAACTCATAAATTAGCGCTGTGACAATGAAGAGGAGATCATTTGCAGCCAAAAAAGGCAAAGAACGCATGACCCTATATATCAGACTCGCACACGTCTTCCCCCGTTCCATGTTCACAGGATTAATTGCAGGTCACGTATTCCTCTACCCTACTTAATATATGGAGGACAGAGATTAGCAATTATTAGTATTTTAAATTATATGCCGTTAAAACATTCCTATATTATTCTCTCAACTTTTCGAAGCAGCGTTTTGCAACTTCTCAGCATCGAACTTGACAAGCTTGAATACGCGAGCCTAATAAACCATAAACAACTTCACTTGGTTTCATCTCTGTCAATCCTTTTCAAAAGCCAATGCTAAAATATAAACTTCTGAAATATCTACCATGGGAAGATCATCGACATTAGGAACTAAACAATGGGAAAAGAGACTAAGATTAACTTAAGGATCTACGTGGTCTACGTTCTTTAGTTTACAATAATAATTTAAAGAGCTTGAAGAGGTGGTCTGATAACAACAAGAGATCCCTGGACTATCAGGAAAATGTAAAACAATGATGTTTTAGGGTAAATAAAAATTGTAGTACCTTCTTTTCTCATTTGGAGACAATATATAGAGATACAATTACACTTTGGATAGAATTATATTAAAAGAAAAACTCTAACAAACTTCTATATTTATCTAGATTATATTTATCCAGTCTAATAGATTATATTTATCCTTGTATATTTATCCAAATCAACAAATCACTTTTACACTTCTCCTCAAGTTTCAGCATAAATATCCAACATATCTAACTTACCAATCACATTATGAAACTACCTTTGTAAGTACATTAGCAAATTGATCTTCATACTTGACATATCAAAACTGAATAATCTTTTGATCTAACTTCTCCTTGATGAAATGTCTGTCAATTTCAACGTATTTGGTACAATCACGTTATACAAGATTCTGTACAATATCAATAATAGCCTTATTATCACAATGAGGATTTATAAGTTTTGTATGCTTAATCCCCAAATATGATAGAACATGCTTAACCATAGTAATTTACATATTCCAAGAGCCATACCTCGAAACTCAGCTTCTGCACTTGACCTTGCAACAACCTTTTGTTTCTTGCTTTTCCAAGTTACAAGATCTCCTTCTACAAAAATAAAATAACCAGATGTAGAATTTCTAGTTGTTTGATCACCTGCCCAATCCGTATTCATGTATCCTTCAATGTTGGAAACACTCTTCTTTGAGAAGAATAAACCTTTTCCTGGAGACCCTTTCAAGTACCTCAAGATTCAATATACTACATCCATGTGTTCTTCACTCGGCTGATTGGTTAACAACACTCACTGTATATGCTATATCTGGTGTAGTATGAGACAAATAAACTAACCTCCCAACTAATCGTTGATAGCACACTATATCTCTTGGAATTTGATTTGGAAAAATTCTAAGTTTATGATTCATTTCCATAGGCGTTTCAGCTGATTTACAGGCAAGCATTCCAGTTTTAATCAAGAGGTCAAGTATGTATTTTCTTCGTGAAAGAGAAATTCCTTGATCTGTCCTTACTACCTTGATACCTAGGAAGTATTTAAGTTGTCCTAGATCCTTCATTTAAAATTCAGTGGTTAAATGTTCTAGTAAGAGCTTCATCTCTTCACAATCATCTCTTCTCAATATCATATCATCAATATACACAATTAAAACTGTTACTTTACCTCCTTTCTGTTTTATAAATAAGGTATAATCTGCACCACTTTGTTTATAACTGAAAGCTTTCATTGTCATTGAAATCTCCTCAATTAGGCTCTATGTGATTGCTTGAGCCCATACAATGATTTTTTTAACTTGCAAACTTTATTTTTATTTGATGAACCAAGCTTCATACTTGGTGGTAGCTCCATGTATACCTCTTCTTCTATATCCTCATTAAGGAAAGCATTTTTATCATCAAACTATTTTAGGGGCCATTCCTGATTTGTTGCAATAGAGATGAGAACGCGAACTGTATCTAACTTGGATCTTAGTGTAATGATCTCTTAGTAATGTACTCCATACTTTTATATACAACCCTTTGCAACCAGCTTTGCTTTATATACGCTATTCTCCCATCAATTTCGAGTTTCACACTCTACCTATCTATATCGAATTGTTTCTTTCCTTCAATTAATGAAACAAGGTCCTAAGTAAAGTTTCTTTACAAGGCTTCCATCTCTTCATTCATCGCCTTAGTCCACTTTGGATCCTTCGAAGCTTCCTCTACATTCCTAGGAACAGAAACACTGGATAATTTATTAACAACAAGTGCATATGACTTAGACAATTTTTGAGTAGAAACATGATTGTTGATAGGGTATTTGTCATTGGCATCAAGATCAGGTTCGTATTGTTTCTTTGGTACAAATTTATTTAATCTTTATGCATATCTTAGAAGAGGAACAAGAAATTCATTACTAAAATATTAGATACTGAACTTGAGATTACCTAAGAGTTGTCATTTTGGATATTCTGGATTGACCCTTTGGTTAGTGGTTTTAAAGTAGGCAAGTTTGTATTCCTAGACTGTTCTTCATGGTTGTCATTGTTATCAACTTCTTCTTGTAGTTCTAAGCACTCATCTGCATTTCTTGGAATATCGACAACTTTGTCTAGTTCTAAGCAGTCATTTGCATTTCCTAATATGCCTTGTAACATATTTCCCCCACTAGCATTTTCTCCCCGAAGGGAAGGAGTTGAATCTCCCCTTGAATAATATGGTTCTACTCCCGAAAAAAGGCATCCAAAGTTACATGCAATTTGAGTTTGAGGACCATAACACCAATACCCCTTTTGAAAATCTGAATATCTAACAAACACACATCTTTTTGTACAAAGATCAAGTTTATTTCTAAAGACCTTAAGGATATGAACATATACTGTATAACTAAAAAATCTAGGTTCATTATTAAGGAGATGAGGAATTGAAAGTAAGTATCGCATTTTTTGTTGAGGATTTTAAAAATCAATAACACAAGATGGTGATCTATTAATGAGACAAACCATAGATTTTACTGCTTCTACCTAATAAAAACGTGGCATGTTCATCCCAAAGAGAGAAGCACGAACCATCTCTAATATTTGTCTATTCCTTCTTTCCACTAAACCATTATGTTGTGGAGTATAAGTGCGTGAAGTCTAATGCCAAATTTCAAGCTGATTCAAAAAATTTCCAAGAGTGGCATCTATAAATTCCATAGCATTATCAGTTTGCCCTATCTAAATTGGTTTATGATATTAAGTGCTCACTATGTTGTGAAATTCTCAAAATGTAATACAAACATCATTTTTTTGGGTAAGTAGTGACATCTAAGTCATATGTGTATATTCATCAATGAACGTAACAAAATATTTAGCCTTAGATAATGAAGGAATTTTTTACAGGTCCATATATATCTTAATGTATAACTGCCAATGGTTCAGAACTTTTATGTAAGCTAGATAAATAAGGAACACAATGCTTTTTGCTAGTTTACAAACATCATAATAAAAATATGAATCTCTTAAGTTTTTAAAAAGATGGGGTTATAATTTTCTAAGATATCCAAAAGAAAGATGACCTAATAATCAATGCCATAACCAGACAATTGTTCAGACTTTTTCTTGACTATTAGTCTGATATACATGACTGAAGTTTTGTCCTCCATTCTTCATTAATTCCAGGTAATATAGTTTGCCTCGCTTAACACCATAACTAAGAGTCTTCTGGGTCAGAAAATCCTGAAAAAACATATTAAAGGCCAAAAAGTTACAATACATTTTAGAACTGAAGTAATCTATCCA
Source organism: Erythroxylum rufum (assembly GCA_027478365.1). Classification (NCBI taxonomy): domain Eukaryota; kingdom Viridiplantae; phylum Streptophyta; class Magnoliopsida; order Malpighiales; family Erythroxylaceae; genus Erythroxylum; species Erythroxylum rufum. Next base: position 51,601,132 of record JANIHZ010000003.1, on the reverse strand, counting down.
ACAAACAAGAGATTATACTTAGAGGATTGCACGACTATAACTGAATTTAGTTTAAGAGAATTAGACAATGTAACAGATCCTTACCTAATAATTGAGCACATACTACCATCAGTTGTGGAAGTAATGGATTGAGGGGATGGACTGATGGATTGTAATTAGCTAGAATCTCTATTCATGTGATCAGATGCACATGTATCAATAATCCATATTTTTTCCTAGAAATTATAGAGGAAGCGTTTACCTTTCCCATATAACTGAATGAGCAATATTTGCCGTGGGCACTAACGTTTCCTTTCCTTTAAATTCCACTTCATCCATAGTTTTCACCATAGCCTTTTCAGCCTTTTTCATGATTTTTTTGAAAAATTCCACCAGTCAAGATAGCCAATAATTTCGTAACAGTGTTGTTTTGATTGACCTATTTCGCCACAATAATCACACACAAAATTGTTAGACCTTCCAGTGGGTTAATTTTTTAGATTCTTTCCTGAGCAAGATGATGATCCTTATCGATTTTGATTAGCCAGCTATACTGAGTGTTCAAAGATTGAGTGAGATCGAGATCCTCCCAATATATTTCTTTGATGATAGTCTCTCTCACATATGCATATGAGCTTTCCAAGTCAAGTTTTGGGTCTTTGCGTAAGATTTCTCCCCAAACTTGATGAAATTCAAAGTCAAGTCCACTTAGGAAAATATGAATTGAACTTGAAGCCTAGCCATTGATGAATGTAATTGGATTATTCCTTCAATAGTCTCTTACTGAGAAGTTGACTTATGATCAATTTCCTAAAAAATAGCCACAAATTCGTTGTAGTACATTAATAATGGTTTACCATCTTGGTCTAGTTGAAAAAGATTTCTGATTCAATTCAAAGACATAGCTTTCATCAGATCCCTCATAGAAAGCTTTTAACACCACCTCCCATATTGCTCTGGCAGTAGGAAGATGAATAAATCATTGCATTAGCAATAGACTCATTGAATCAATAAGCTAACTTTCACTCTTTGATTTTTAATAATCAATGCCTCAAAATTTTGGTCTTTAGGTGCAGGTTTTTTTCTACCCCATTGAGATATCTAGCCTTATTGCATGCTCTTATTCACGTCTCCATAAGTTGAGACCATAATGAGTAATTGGTCTCATCAGCTATATGGAAAAGTAGAATGGTCTTGTTAGATAATAATTGGTTGTGTTGGTGGGTTATTCGTTGTTGTAGGAATAAAAGACCCCCTAGAGTTCATTTAGTTTTTTAAATATAGGTTCCAAAATCTTTGGCGGGTATACAATCAGAGGGCGGACAACAGGGGGTTGAGACGTGTGTTGATGTAGTGTAATGATGGTGGGCATAAGACTATTGCAATGTTGGTGGAGTGCAATTTATGTGGTTCAATGCAGCTATAGTCATTGACACCCATTGTGCTAGGTTGGAGGAGTGTTAATATGTTACAACCCTGGTGTGATGCTGTGCAACGAAGTGGGACGCTGAAAGTTTATGAGAAAGCAGATGCAAATAGAAGTAAGCAGCAGTAGCCGCTGCTTGGTTATTGTGTTGCTACGACTGGATAAATTGGCAGCGTGAAGTTGCTTGGTAACCATTACTTGGCTATTGTGTTGATGCAACTGGAGAAATTTGCAGCGTGAAGTTGCTTGGTTGATGGCTGGTAGATGACCAGGCAGTTTAGGTGGTAAATTAAACAGTGACTAGAACGCTCTGAATAGGCAGCAAATACGCTACGTGATACTGGATACACTTGGAGGTTAGGCAACGATATACTGTGACACTACGTTGTTTTACCTGGAGCTCTTTTGGTTCATTTGATGCTATGTTGTTTTACAATTTTGAGTAAACGAAGAGCACGCTCTTCAGAACAAAGCAAAAATTTGACACTACTCTGACAGCATGTTAAAAAAATGATGTTTTAGCGTAAATAAAAATTGCTCTCATATGAAGGCAATACACAGAGATACATTTACACTTTGGATAGATCTCTATTATAAGAAAAACTCTAACAAACTTCTATATTCATCTAGTCTAACATATTATATTTATCCTTGTATATTTATTCAGTCTAACAGGTTATATTTATAAAAAAATTGAAATATTATCCTTAGAAATAATCGACTACATGCCTATAAGTAGTTAGGGATTAACTTGGTCAGTCTTTTGCATAATATGTTTTCCATTAAAAACTCTTCGTTTGTCTCCTCAAAGGGTCAACCATTTATCTTACACTCCAAAGTTCTTATTCAAAGCCTATTAATCCTTGGTATTCTTTTCTTAAAGGTTTACTGAGTTCTTCTTTAATATAGTATTTGTTAAATTCTTCCTTAAGGTTTATTGTGTTATTCTACAAGGTTTATAAAAGCTTGCTTCTAAAATTTGGAGGATTACTAATACACATAGAAATGACAACCCAATCACTTGGAGTTCATAAGCATAGTGACAAGCCTGTTAAGGGCATCTAATAGCCAATATCTTGGCTTGAGCGTTTAATGTCCACCATTATGACATGCCTCTACTCAGACATTGTCTATTATCTCAACAACACACTTCTTTTAAATGTCTCATTGCTATCATGAGATTTTTATTAGATCTAAAGAAAAGTGTGGTCAAATTAGTGATACATTTCAATTACATCATTTTTATTTTTATTTAAAGCCCCTTTCCTATTATTTAACTTATATCATCACAAAATGAGCACCACACCATTATGCACGCCAGGTTATCTCATTCTACCTCATTACTTCTCTTTTATGTATGGAAGTAGATCTTTGTTTCGTTACCTAATCATACCTTTTATAGGGAATGATGTCTACTTACTCCGTCAATTTCTAGGTTCCACGACAGTTACGGCTATTTTAGTTTTACTTATTCCTTTAAAACTCTTTATTAGTATTACTCAACATTTATTATTTTTAGATTACATATTTTAATTCTAAGTATTAAATTTTGTCTTTTATTACAATTAATTGAATTATTTTCTGATATTATCCACTAAACCTTATTGGAAGTTTCTATATTTATTAAAGATGCAAATTTTAAATTTCCCTTAAAAGCGGGAAATTATTTTTTTGGTTTCTCCTGAAAATCACCCCTTTTAAGATCTTTCCATATATAGAAGGAATGAGAAATAAACGTATAGATGAAATGAAAGGACTCGTACAGGCAGAGGCATAACTAACTAACACGAGCAAACAATCATCCAAGAAGGATAAACAAGAAAAGTGGAGGAGGCAAAAGGCATGAGGGAGAAGGAGAAGGAGAAGGAATGATGGATTAATGCCAATTAGCTAGCATTTAATGCAAATAGACAGTCGTAGCTTGTAATTAAGTAATACCCAAATATACTTACTTGCTATATATGTGTGTATATATATATATGGTACTACTCTAGCTGTATGTTCTGTATCCTCTCTCTCGCTTTCAAGCTTCTTCTTCACATACATACGGATGATGATGAGGCCCAGGAGTAGTACTAATGGTAGTAGTAGAGTGAAGACGTGGGTAGTTTCTTCACAGGCAGTTACGAGCATGTTGTTAGTCCAATTATTTGCGACCGGAATGCAACTCCTTTCCAAATTCATACTCACTAATGGAACCTTTGTCTTCGCTCTTATGACCTACCGTCATATCGTTGCTGCTCTTTGCGTTGCCCCTTTTGCTTTCTTCTTTGAAGGGTCTCTCTCTCTCTCTCTCTCCTCTCATGTTCATGTATAGGATCATTCCTCTATCTTTCCCTATGATGATGATCGGCTAGCTATCGCTATATATTGGTTAGACGACTAGCTAATTCATACTCTGATTTTCCTTTTGTTTGGTTCCAGAAATATCATAAACAAGCTGACCTGGTCCATTTGCTTCTGGCTTTTCGTTAATGCCTTGATTGGGTATGTTATGAATGCCCGTTTTGATTGTTAATACCTCATATGCTTGTATATATATAATACCTGCTCGTAGAGGGATGCAGAAGACGATTAACTCACCTCCGTATACAATTCTATATCTTAACGAAATTAGTTAGATATGGATATCCAGTTATCCTTGCCCATCTCAATATAAAGTGCATCTACCTGTAATAAACTCACACGCACATTAATATACTCACATGTAGGATAACAACGGCGATGGGTCTGTACTACTATGGTCTCAAAGACACGGATGCCACATATGCTGTTTACCTCCTTAACTTGATTCCAATAGTCACTTTTATCTTCTCCGCTATCCTCAGGTACGCAATGCTTTTATTTACTTCACTTTTTGGATGCCAAAAAAGGAAAAAGAGAGATAAATGTGATGGTGGTGATGCAGAATTGAGACAATAGGACTGAATAAAAGAGCAGGCAAAATCAAGTGCTTGGGAGCAATGTCATGCGTAGCAGGCGCACTCACAACTGGCCTGTACAAAGGAAAATCATTTTGCATATCTCCTCATCATCATCTTATTAGTCATTTTAAGATCCATGAATCTGGGGCTCATCGACTCCGTGGATCTTTGATGCTGCTTGGGAGTTGCTTTTCATATTCTGCTTGGTATATATTGCAGGTATACCATTCATACACACAAACCACAACTTTTAATTACTAGAGAATAGATTGTGTTCAAGCAACCAGCTATTTTACGTAATTTATTTATATTATATATATAAAAATTAAATTTCCCTTGAATGCACATTCACAGTTCCAGGTGATCAAAACACTTCCACAAAAATACTGGGCAACTATGTTAACTTGCATCTTAGCCTGTCTGCAATCTGCGGTGATAGGTTTATGTATAGACTCAAGAGCGAGCTCCTGGATGTTGGGGTGGAATCTGCAACTCGTTACAATCGTCTACTCGGTAAATTACTTGAAAACAAGCTTTAATCAACTTTACTAGTTATATTTAGACATATAGATAATCCAGTTAACAAAAATGAATGAAGAAGATTTAAAAAAATGGTTGTTTCTTTAAACCTTGTTTATTGGAGAACGATTTGATTGCTCAGGGAGCACTGGCCACAGCGGCAACATTCTGCTTGATTTCATGGGCAGTTTCAAAACGAGGACCAACTTATCCTTCCATGTTCAACCCCCTCACTGTTATTTTTGTGGCCATATCAGAAGCTCTACTTTTTGGTGCATCCATCTATGCTGGAACGTAAGTACACAAAAATATTGAGTTTATATTCTCGTTAATCCATAATTAAGCAGGCACTTTGCCAAATGTATTATATACATGTTCTTTTCTTTTTTTTCCCTTTCTTTGCACAATGTACGTGCTGAGGCATTGAATCCTGATCGTCAAGTACTAAAATGCAGTTTGGTTGGCCTGCTTCTCATAATAATGGGTTTATACTCTTTTCTGTGGGGAAAGAAGAAGGAAATGAAAAGATCTCAACCAAGTCCACCAATTTTAGAGGCAGAAGCAGAAGGAAACCTAGCTCCTGATGGTTATCAACTTGGACAGGAAGTTCAGCCTCCAATATCATCCCTAAAGATAACAAACGCCATGTCTCCATCATCCCCACCTAATTTTACAAGTTCCATATATCCCATCAACGCCAGTACTAACGATGGAGTCCAGGTTGAAACAAATTACACTTCTAACTAATAATCCTACCATGGTCTAGTCTTCTGTTGTTGTTAAACTGCTACCACTTTCATCTTAGCATGAGCTGATCCCTTACTGCAAATAACTGTACTATAAGTTTACGTCCCTTTTTCTGGGATCTGGCTTTTGACTGTATACATCAAGGTTAGAATTAACGCGTGGCCTCTGAGTTTTTCAACAACATTTGTCAATGCGAGAAGAATGACATTATTTCGAGGAATGAAGATGGATCTTCGAAAATTTTCAAGTAGCAAGTGAAGAAACCTTTCTTGCATAAATTAGCTGCTAGCTTATTATGACAAATGCCTATCTCATAAGCTAAGAAAAACGATGAATGCATAAGCTAAGAAAAACGATGAATGCATAAGCAAAGCTAGCCATTTCATTTTGTTCCAATCACGACCACCCACTTCCTATACCATCTCTTAAAGCCGTTGCCTCAAGTCTGAAATTGGAAACACAGAAACCTTAACAGATCAGATAGTACATGCAAACACATCATCAGGCAAGGTAGCCGAAAAGCAAATCCTCTCGTTGTTCTGCACTTTCATCTTTTCTAGCCACTATACCATTAATCACAATGAAACATCGTAATAGTTAAGGTTAACTAACTATTATTATTTAGCAACTATAGATGAATAGTCAAAATAAAATTCAATTACTTAAAACAACTATTTAGCTATGAACATTTGCCCTCTATAGGTACTTCTTGAATCTTGCTATACATTACAATTAGCATAGAGAAATATGCATCTTTTAGCCACTACAGACTAGACACAAACACAGTATTTAGCAACTTGCATTAGTAAACCACTATACTTGATTTTTCATGACAAGTATTAATTTCATAAATGCTACTACTCTAACTAGCTTATTTAGTTGTGAACATATGGCATTGTACATTTACTACTATAGCACAAATTGTTTAGTACATCAAAAAAGGTTAGCATACACTCAAAATCTATCAACCCTTAGTTTTGATAAATAAACAGATTCTCCCACTTTCATAACATCAGCGCAAATCTTAAAAATTGATATTAAAGATATTAACCATTTGACAACCACAAATATGCCACATAAAGTAATTCTCTTTGTTTGTTGTTTACAGAACACTTACAATTAGTTAAAGCTCCTCAATCTCTTGGCTCCAACTTAAGCTTTTTGTTCATAAAATCGAGGTACCCCTACCATGACACTAACATGTTAAATAGATTTAACTCCGAGATGCTATTGTGTAAAAACTAAGTTCAGAAGTGACTACAATATATGCCACAAACAATATAAGGCATAATAAATTCCTAGATATTTACCGAGGATGGATTATAGAGATACCTGAAGTATCGCAACAGCAGCAAACTTGTCAATGATAGATTTCATTTGAACTTGAGGCAAATTCAAAGGCTTCAGCATTGTTTCCTCTATCTATAAACAGCAGAATTGTGAGATTCAATAAATTAGTATTACCAATGCTTGAAGCGTTGTTCATTCTTTTACCATTATGCATGGAGGTTAGTGGTTTAAGAATTATAAATTTGAGGATGCAACTCATAAGCATGTACTGTTAAGTGGCCAAAACAAGTACTGTATCAGTTCCTAGACTTTTTTATTAGTTTAAGAAACATTAAAAATAAATTTTTTTACCCAAGACTTCTAAATTTGACAAATAACAACTTGAACAACTCAACATGTGTGACATACATTTGATGGATGCTCATATCAAAAGCGCCATAATGAATGAAGTCCCAAATTTCAAGTGAAACAAGCTATGAGTTTTCACCTTTGATGTAAATGATTCATTCCAATATGTGTACTTTACACCTTGAAGTTTCCCTGTTTGCGAAAGGCTGTCAATGAGAAGTTTGACTTGCAGAGCCTAGCAACGAAGAAAAGAATAAATTATGTCAGAATTATTTGATTAGAATCTATAAAATATCAAAGATCAAATTGACAACACACATCAGGAGAAGGCTTTAGTCTGTGAAAAGGGTAGCCAACAACAAATCCGACCAAGGAAAGTTTGGAAACCTGGACATAAACAGGACATCAGAAAATAGGAATAGATGAATCACAAGAAAAGGTAACTGAAATGTCAAAATCAAAACTGAATCAAAATGCCAAAGTCAACACATTGCAGAAATGAGAAAAGCCTATTAAGAATAAGAAGTGATCACACGTTTGAAGCGAGGACTAAGTAGCCTTGACCATATATGGAACAAAGCTGACAATTTTTAAAATAAATCAGTCTTATCAATTTACACTTCTTTGGTGGCACATTTGCATTAACTGTACCTGAGGCAACTACTCAGTGCAGATATTCCCATGAGCAAATTAAAGCTACAACGAACAAGATTTCTAATTACAATAACTGAAATCAGGATTTTTTGGGTTTTGAAAATTGATTATAAGGCCAAAAAGAGCATGAGAAGATTAGATAAGTTGAATCAAATATGAGGTGAAAAATGATTCAATAAGAACAAGAACAACAATGATTCCAGATTATGAGAAGTAGAGCACACAATGCATTACTTCTCGAAGGTTTTTTGGTTTCAACGCCATTTCCACCAACTTATTCTCCCCACATTACAAGAAACAATCAAAAGCAACTATCTAGAAAAACAAAGTATTCAAAACCAGGTATATTCACCAGAACTTCGAAGTCGGCAGCCATCAACTCAATGTTTGAACTGCTCCTCACCAAAACACTGCACAGTCAAGTTAACAATGAAAGACCCACAAGAGAAAACATAAAATATGTGTCTAATATATACCTTAGAGGAGAAGCAATTTTGTAATGTTGGTCAGAGATAGCCAGACCAACATACTTGTCTCCAACGTCCAAACTCAACAATCGCCCTTTTCCCAATACATTAGACTTGAGCAAGTCATTTAAAAAGGCCAAGGGCTTCATACATTTCATAGTTCTGTTGAAGAAACAAAAGCCACATTCATTGGCAGTTTTAATTGTTCAAACAATTTTATACACTTGGTGCAAGAACATGAAGCAACTCTATACTGCAGCCAAATTTGGGATCCACTGATGAAAACAACTAAAGCTAAAGCAAATTAAATGGCCATACCTCCTGTTTGTGATGACCAATTACTGGAGAAACAGAATCATACATTTATTCATAACTGCCATCAGAGGAAGTCGTAAAACTGTCTTATGTGAATAATGATGGTAGGAAAAAAAAAAAAAACAAATATTGGAATTCAAAGACACTAAAGCAATTGGCTACGGATTATCATTAGCAAAGAATTGTCAAACATGAAAGGAAAAAGAAAAGGAAAATATTGTTAAGTTCAGCACGAATTTCTCAAGCTACACAAACCAGCAAGTCTCACCGAGAAGCAAACCCAAAGGAAAATATGAAAAAGCATTTTATTCTCAACTTGAAGCTCCTAGTTCTAGTAATGGTGATTGTATTTGCTACTGTTATAAGGCCAAATCACGATGCAATGGTTTTCCAATTTTAGGAAGAATCCACAAAATGGAAACTGGTGATGGTTGTTGCAGAACACAGAGAGACAATTTTGAATACCGGGACTAGGGATGGTAATAGGTCGTTCCAGACTCATCCTCGTATGGTTCAGGCTTGGTCCAAAATTTTTACTCCAATTTTTAAAACAACATTCGTTGGGGATCCTAATCCATGAAATTCCTCCTGTGATCTACTTTTTCTCAGAAGTTTATCAGATTTTTATGCGTCAAATAGATCAATATCAACCAAAGTTAGCCACTTCAAATTATGTCGGAGACCACCAACTGAAGAGAAGAGGAATAAACTTTTAGTTTTTAATAAGCAGACATGAATAAACTAGTGAAGATGAATAATAAGCAGACTCAAGGAGCCAGTGAACACTGAGCAGTACCATTCTAAGGTAGAGTGAACACGAGGTGAATAAGACAGGGAAAATGCCATCGCAACAAATGTATATACATGAACTTAAAATTGAGCAAACTAAAACAAAGAAAAACAAAACTTAGAAGAAACTGGAAATCAATGGCATATGAAACCCAGAACAACAACAATAACATAAACGATGAAGAATAAAACAGAAATACAGAAACCAAGAGAAGAATAAACAGAGGACAAACGCAAGAGTCGGATGATTCAGTACACCGTAATTAGGTGAATTCGTGTTTTAATATACGTGCATTGTCTGTAACTTTTAACTCACCATCAACCCGGAGACGATTGGGAAGAGAAATGGCGAGCAGGCGACTAGGCGAGCGGCGACCCACTGTCGGCTACCAGGCAAGCGGCGAAGAGACGCCAGTGGCAGATAGGTTTAGGGCCACGGAGAGCTACGCTACTTGAATACTTTTAGTCAGTTATTCTTTTATCATTTCAAATTTATTTTTTCAAATTAAATATTAACATTACATTATTATTAAAAAATTTTAAAAATAAACCAAATTAAATAATACTCATTTCATTCTATTTCTCATTTTTTCTATTAATAAAGAATTATCATTATATTTCTTATCTATTCCATTAGTAACCAAACACTATGTTAACATTTTAATTTAAAGAGATAAGTTTGTAAAGTAGGCAAAGAATGAGAGAGTTTAGAGATATAAAACAAAGTTGATGACAGTGTGTCCTTGAGTTCTTTTTTAATTGTTTCGCCATTGTTGTAAATTGACTCGATTATTTTCCATATTTTCCTTTTTTATTAAAGAGGCAGAAATAAAATTTTAAATAAAATATAACTCATATTGAATATCAAAATCCTCTAAATATATATAAAACATAAGCATAATGTTATAAAAATCATGTTAAAAGTAATATTTATTTAACATGCATCAAATTCTCCCAGGCTTAAGAATTCACTTATCATCAAGAAAGTTAACTTAGTCATTTTAACTAAAATAGTAAACATTAGAAAAATATTAAATAAATCAAGCATATTAACTAAAATCCTCCACCACTTTATCCAATTGTAAAGCCTAAAGATCGTCAAAATGCTATGCAATTAACTACCTGTATTGGTTTATAAGTCAATTTAATTCACTTTATAATCTTTAAAACTTCAATTTAAGTTACAAGATTCACTTTCATTTAGAAAACAAACATACAAAAGAAAAATGTAACTCCTTTCAAACATATTTACACCCTTTATTTGCATAGAACAAAACATAAAATTAAACAAAATAAGAGCATTTAAGAGCTTGTTTAAAAAGTCACATATCCTTTTATCACGAGAGTAGACACCTTATCGCGAATACTCTTAATTACTCAACTACGTCACTAACTCAAATGGCTACTAGCACCACTATTTGACTTTAACCTTTTTATTTATATGAAGTTAGCATGGTGAAATTATTTATGCTCATTTATTCACATTTTTTCATCTATCTTTTTTCAAGATAACGAAAATGCTCATATGAAGCCACATTTACTCGATCCATGTACATTTTACACAAAGAATGCCATGATGCTAAGTATTTATTCTCTTAATTCAAAAAACAAATTGAATTTAGTTATTCACCAACATTTATAACTAGTTACCTAGACAATTCAAGTTACAAATTAGATGATCTCCCTCACTCTGTTTACTAGATCAACCTCCCATAGAATGTCTCAGTCGATTTATCTAGTCACCTCGAATTGTTTAGTATGGAGGGATTGGATCCACTTCAATTGGGCGTTAGTGATCAAGTGAAACAATGGGTGGTCTAAGTACTCAAGCAACTTTAGGACACAACTAAAGGTGGTAATGGTGAGACCTTCAGTACTGGCTATCTTATCAGGGTATGAGTCCTAGGAGCAATAATTTGTAAGGTGGATTAAGAGGCATCGACCCTAGGCCTCTTGTGCTAGGGCTGCCTTATCAGGCTCTTAGGTGGTTATGGTGGTCATTGTCTCATCACAATCCTGTATCCCAAAATTAAACAAAATATGAATTAGCAATTAGAAGAAAAAAAATGAACACTTTGTATATATAAATATCAAGTATAATGCGTGGACATATAAATACCCTATAGGAAATCATAAATGCAATGCATGTACACTTAAAAAACATGTTAACGACTATAACATTCCCATGTTTATGTTTTTGTCATTAATGTATGATGTAAATGACAACTCTCATCATGTTTATGTTTTTGTCATTAATGTATGATGTAAATGACAAGTCTCATCCCATATTGTAAACATACAAAATCAAGACAATTAAATTCTACATATTAATTTATCATAAATTTCCAAAAAGTGGATAGGCATCAAATTATGTATCAAATTTATGTATAAATACACAAAGATAAGTGGTAAGTAAACTCAAGTAAGTATGGGTGAATTTAAGTAATTCCACATTTTCCCTAGCCTAACCTAGGAATTCAACAAACCAATACGACAAATAAAAGACACTGTAGTAGTCAATATAATTCATACCAATGTTTCGAATATCGTTCCGTACCGGACAGTACCGGCGGCTGGAATCTGGTACCGGAACAGGAACAAGTATACCGAGTAAAAATTTCAGCCAGTACCGGCTGTTTTCGGTCGGTACCGCCTGGTACCATAAATTTCGGAACGTTCCGGACAAATCTGCAAAAAGAAAAATAGCCAAGGACCATTTTGCAAAATTTAAAACTTGAACCCTAACCATTTTGAGATGGGAATTCAATTGACTTAAAAGTAAAAAGATA
>JANIHZ010000003.1:51409779-51421096 GCA_027478365.1 Erythroxylum rufum | reverse complement strand
TATATAATAATAATAAAATTAATAATAATACTAATAATTAGACATAATAAAAGCCAATTTTTAAATATACCAGAAATAATAATAGGGAATTTAATATTAATACTCATACTAATACTATTAATAAACCGTTTGTAAAAAATGTTAAGATTTATAACAATACACGTTTTTTTATTAAAGTTATACGAAGCAAAGGTTACATGTTTTTGGAATTAAGTGCTGTTTTAAAAGTTGGCTTTTAGTTGACAAAGGGATGAATATTAATCGCAGCAGCTGAAGTCCAAAGCCGCGGCTAGAAAACGGAGCCTGTGGGACAAGCGCCTGACATCTGTCCACTTATCTTACAAATTTAATGCTCAAACGACGCGATTTGGGCATTAGACACAATAAGACACAATTATATCCGACAGAGCATTTGAACTCCAATTCAGGTGCATGCGTGTCTTATCAGTCACTATACGTTGATTTCGGTATCAATTCAGGTGCATGCGTGTCTTATCAGTCACTATCCGTTGATTACATCGCTGAAGTGCTCGTTTAACGGAGGGACAGGAAAGTCGTAGAAAAAGTTTTTTTCTTTTCGTTGGCTGTTGGTTTTTATGTAGAATCTGTTTTTTGGGTAAATTAGTTGCATCCCCTTGGCCACCAGATATTATAATCTTTTACAAAACTGATTTAATACAACTCTTTTCTACGTACGAACTATGATAAACACAGTTCAGATGTTAGGCCATCCAACTCCATGCTCACATTCTAAATCTAACACATACAACAGTGTAAAAGAAAATAGCTAAGAAATTAAGAAAAAAACGGTGGGCAGAGAGTATGAGTATGTAGTTCATCTAGGAGACCACTTTTTGCAAGTTGCAAAATACGACCCAGTAAGTCTCGGACACCCTGCTGGTACGTCCGTGACATCACTGGTGACAAGAAGAGGGTGCATTTACTCTCAACAAGTTTTATATACTAGACTTGTGTACAGGATTTTGGATGGTCTAACCTACACATTACAACTTAAAAGAAAATGGCCATAAATGACCTCTACGTGATGTACAATACAAATTCAAAGCTACTATTTAAAACATACGTATGTTGTACCTTCTGCAAATTACAATACATAAGATGACTAAAGATGTACATCAGAAGCATCTTGGAAACGGAAAGCGCACGAAAATGAGTGCTAATGGTCTAAAATCTTTGACATTAATGGATCAACTCTAACCACCAAGACAATTGACCAACAGCTATCCAATTTCAGTAGGTGGGGGGCTATTCAGCGCTTGGCGCACAAATTGTCCCTTCACCCTGGGACGTTGCTCAGCAAGTTTTTTTCTACTCTCATACCGAACCTGAAAAACTTAATTCCATTAGCAAAGAATGAATACAATAGCTGTTATACTTCGCTGTTGTCAAACAATGCAACAAAACGTATATTAGCTATTGCCAGTGATGCCTTTAAGTGCTAATATTATCCCCCTGTCTACACGCATGGAAGTTAGATCTAGCTTTAGAAACTGGACAAGCATCAGTTTGATTCAATGTTCTAAAAATCATTAATCATGAAAGGAGAGATTACCTTCTTCTCATAGCATCTTTCTTTTCGCTTCATGCGGAATTTAGTCAATGCTGCTTCTCTTTGGATAGATCGAAGAAAGGATCCATCGTGAGTGAATGCATCAATTTCATTTTTGCTCTCTGTGGCAGTTCTAACAAGACTAGCTGGATCCCCGTCTCTGTTAATACCACAAACACTTTCATATCCAATGCTGTTAAGATGACTAACAGAATCAGTTGTAGAAGTATGTCCACGATCCTTAAAAGAATCCAATTTTTGGTCCTGTATTAGATTTCGACTGGTGGGATCATTTCTATTTTGACCAAGTTGCTCATAAAGCTTCTCAAAATTACTTCCAAACTTGGACTGATGGAATCGACTCACTTTACAGTTGGGATCCAGATGGCTGGCTGAACTTGGATTTGGCATTGGTGATGAACTTGATTGCTTACAAAATGTTGGACGTAATGGAGAACAGTGGTTTGTGGATTGATTATTAAATCCCAGACCATGAACAGGAATTTGGATTGAATGCATTACTTGTTGAGGGCATGAAGTTGCAATATCAGTTTCTTTGGTCTGACCAGTAGCTAAAGAGACAAAACTTCTTTGAGTAATTGATGTTGGACAGGGAGCATCAGGATCACAGTCACTAGTATTGGACAATCTTCTCTCTGAATGAGCTCCAAGTTCTCTTTGATTGTCCAAGATTGACAATGGTGAATGTAGGGGTTGCAATGGCCTGTTAGTATACCTGAAGAAAAAAAACATAATTAAAGGTAGTAGTAAATTGGAACTACAGAAGTTCTGTGAAGATATCCTAGGGAACACACAAAAATAGAAGAAAAAAATAAAATGTCATTTTAGTAGTCTTTTGGATAATTTTGGATTCAAAATCATCGCCTTGAAAATGCTTGAGCTGACAACAGAAGTCCCAACATTAATTCACTTATCGATAAATAAATTCTTTCTCTGCCTGCGGTCACAACACACAAGTAGTTATCCCAAATCCAAATGAAAAGTAAATTAGTTAATGGAAACAGAACTAACGGCATAAAAGCTGAGGCAATTGAATGTCTAAGAGTACGTCTTTCTTCAGCAACTTGAATGCCAAAGCCATTAGGTTGAGATGTCTTCAGCGAAAGATCCAAATATGGAGAAGACTCAAGGTTATCTACTGCATTATTTGAACTATAAATTTGATTTCCAGATGCTCCCATAAAGTCGATGGCTTTTCTAGAATAGTTAATCAGGACATCATTATCACCACAAGCCTCACAAGCAATATTAGCATTCATAGCCTGACTTTCTGGTTCAATGTTGCCATCCACATTCATTTTGTTAAACTTGGTACGGGCAGCGTCAGATGAACCTAATGTAGAAAATATATGTACAAAATTTCAGCTCTTCCACAAAAATATAGCAGTCAAATTAATTTTAGATAGGCAAGTGCCTTACCACCAGCTTCACTCTCGTGCATCAGCAATTGGTTGCCAAAATTTATCTTAACTTTGTGTTCCTGCATTTTGGTGTCATTCAACAAGAATTTGACCCACAGAGGCTGCATATTGTCCTGCACGTATTTCGTATGTGCATTCTCAGCTTCCAAGTCTGGCTTTGTACAAGAGCTCTGCAAGAGCCATAAAAAGCAAGCTTTATATAAACCTCACGTAGTAAACCTAAACTGAGAGGGAATTCCTTTTAATTGAGCAAATAAAGTAATTTATTCCATGAGGAATATTCAGCTCGGGTCTGTAAATGCTCTTGGTTGGAAGCACAGAATTTTGGGAAACCATATTGACAATGAAATCAGACTATATTACAAGCTAATAGGAAGAATTAAGTTCATATTAATGTATGAATTTCCTCATGCCATCTGGAAATAAGTATTTTAAGAAATGGACTTTTGACTCCAAAACTAAAGATGCCAAACTAGTTTATACCAGGTCTAAAATTGATTGAAGTGTTGAAGTTGCACAAACACAGTTGAATTCACTGTGATATGCACACATTAACCTGATCACATAAACAACCAATTTAGCAATATGTAAGCATCAACCTGATAACCCGTTAACTGTGCTCATTCGTGTAGATATTCAAAATTTAGCACTGACCTGAGCATCACTTCCTTTCTCGATACATCCATGACTTGCCTTTATACATGCCACATCCCCAATTGAATTATTGGTCGATGCATTGTTTTCAGAAGAGTCTTCAAGCTTCCCCTGTCCAACACTTTCATCTTGGGGACAACTTCCTGCTGCAAGAGACTGACAGAGTGGTAAGAACAAATTAGTTCTAGATCAAAACTGAAGGTTACAAATAAAGCTTAAATGCAAAATGATTAAATGTTAAATTTTGCATACATATTGTCTTCTCCATACATGTTGCCATAAGTTTCTAAGTTCATTTCTCCTTATAGGCTTTACAAGATAGTCAGCAGCACCTCTCAACATGCATTTGTAAACTGTGCTAATTGAATCTTGGGAGGACATCACTGCAAAACCATCAGAAATATGGATAAATTTCTCAACAGATGAAAACCCAAAATTTAATCCTACATTTAGAAGTACTCAGTCTGCATTCCATACTTATAACTGGTACATTTTTGCAAATCTCATGCTCCATGATTAGAGTAAGGAGAGCATATCCAGATATTAAAGGCAAATCAATTTCCGACAAAATGATGTCTATATTATGCGTGCGGTCTTCCTCTAAGTATCTCCCATGCCTTCAAGCCATCAGGAACAGCAGTAACTGCTCTGCAAAAACAGCAGACATTAAGCAAAAAGTAGTTTCTAGATGTGAATTAATGCCGAAAATCTAACTAAAATATCTAAAAGACAGTAATTCAGAACCCAGTAGAGTTTGAGGAACAGTTTGAAGGGAAGATCTCAGGGACAAGGACAACCTCCGATAATAAATGAGAGGCTCTTCCTAGAATGATCCCTAGAAGTAAGTTGATTGTTTAGTTAAAATGTCTAGCGTTTTCTGTACCAGTAATCAGCTCAAAGTACAGCTTTAAGAAATGAAATTTCCTGCACTCCGAGGATTCTGTTAGTTAGATAAATAGAAAACCAAAATCTAAAAAAGACATGGACGAATTGGAAACTAATTTGCCTTCAATATCTGGATATTACAGGTTAGGAGAATTAGAATGTTCCATGCAGAAATCAGTGGTCATATATTCTGAAAGGTAATTGGCTCTGCATTTCTCAGTGTAATTAACCAGCAAGTCACAGAATGAGTACGCCATCAACTTATTGACATACATCCATCACAAGACGACAGTCTGGAAGAAGGCTGAAGGGCAACGGATTACTAAAGAACTGATGTCTGATTCTATGCAATTTTTGGTTTTTATGTAGCTTCGTGGTTTATTGGATAATTATGTTATGAAGCTTGGACGTTAAACATTTGTATTGTTGTTAATTGTTCAGCCTTTTTTTTGCTCCAAAAACTTCCATATTCCAATTTGGTATGTTTTCTTTATATTTTATAGTTCACTGTTAACTTCTTACTCCTCGATATTAAGCACGTCCTTGAAATTTATTCTTTTCTTTTTGGTACTATTTCTCAGCCAATGTTGAAAGCACAGGGATTCCAAACGAAAAGCAAGGAAAAAAACAAAGAACAGCGTTAACACATAAATCCCAAACATTGAACCAACTCCTAAGAAAAAAAGTTCAGTAGAAAACACCAACAAAACAAGAATAATCAGAGTCGATTTCTGAAAAGGATTTAATATGTAGATTAATACAGCACTAAAATAATAATTGAATTACTGAACACTGAATTAAAGATTTTTATCTTCATTAATTAATTAGGAATATCATAGTCAGAAAGAAGAAATTAAATTTGGAAAACTCATCGTCAGAAGAGAATTCAGATAACAAAAAACAAACCTGTGTAACTGCATTTCCTGAGAAGAGCAGCGATAATCTGCCGAGTTGAGTCATCAGCTTCAACTAGCAATACCCTTAAAACCATCTTAGGAAACAGATTCTCCCACCGGGTCAATTCACAATCATTCGAACCATCACCTTCTTTCTTCTTTTTCTTAGTGCTCATATTCGATTCCCCGGTTTCAGTTTCAGTGTACTCTTCTTCTTCTTTTTCTCTTTCTTCAGTCATCTCATTTTTATTTCTTCTAACCGCCTCCAACACAGCCTCTCCCATAATATCCTTCCAGGATTGAACTCTCAAAATCCCCCTGCAAAATCAACGGGCCATATGCAGTAGCAGTAGTAGTAAAAGCAGAAAGAAAGCCGAGAAGCAAAATATCCAAACCTTACACATATTTAAAACTGAGATTGAATGGCGGCGATTACAGCGTCCACAGATAACCACGTCTTGATCTAGGGCTGTAATAAGTCAACTGGGTCCCATGCCCACATGGATGAAAATATCTGAACTTCGTCCACGTCAGCTCCATAAACAAATGCTATAAATGGAATAATCAACACGAAGGTCAAGACTTGAGAATTGGCAGTCCGGAATGGGTGGTGCACGTTCAAAGGCTCTCCCTGTTCCCTCCAATTTGATATTTGGTGTTGGGTCCCACCTGAGAAGATATCTATCTATGCTGTGGAGTGGGTTCCATTAGATATTTTGTAGCAATGAGGATCTCATCTCATGGATGGGACGTTGGCACGTGGAGAATAGAGAAACAGAAGGAGGGGTCTTGTCTAGTATTATGAAACTAATTTATAAATATAAACTAATACTAATATGAGGAAAAGTCTGTGGTGGAAACCGGAGTCAGCGTACTATCTATCAACTAAGAGCTTAGGTTCTACGTGGCCGCGACTCATTCAAGCGGCTTGGCTTCTTGGTGAAGCACGAGAGGAGAGGAAGAGGTTAGTCCACTCATAAGATGGACAATACAAGTCAATAATATCTTCCCGTGGGTACAGAATGTGCATGTGAATGTGGTCCACGCAAGTGAAAGGTACATATAGGTAATGGATTAATAATATATGCAATTTATTTCATAATAACCATTGGCATATGTTTTGAGGTATGGAATTATATTTGTTTGTTGGTAATTTGGGCAAAATTTCGATAAGAGAAAATACTATCAAATACGCATTTTTATTAATAAGTTAAGTTCCTAACTCACAAAAAAGTAGTAAAATAATGATTATTTTTTTTATGTACAAGATTCTCAAAATGGGAAGTACAGAGCATACTTTGAATTATACAAATACTACTATTTTACGACATGCTACTACTCTCATAATATTTTGCTAGAACACTTTTAACTCTTACTCACACTCACACTCACAATTTTTGGATCATTTGCACCAAGACCTGATATATGTATTTATACTAGTTTACAAACAATTTCAATCACACCTTAACTTTGCTATTTTTATGCTACGTGTCTAAATTTCCATCACACAAAGTAAAAAACTTAGGATAATTATTATTGATTTTTAACACTCCCCCTCAACATTAATTATCCCTTTTTTATTTCCTTCCGAGATATCATGCCAAGCTGACTTCAAAACTTTTCAAATTTTGCTCTATTGAGACCTTTAGTAAAAATGTTTGTCACATGATCTTTTGTGCTAATTTTCTCCATCTTAGTTTCTTCTTATAAGACTTTTTCTCATACATAATGATAATGTAATTCCACATGTTTTGTTCTTGTACGAAACGCTGAGTTTTTAGCTAACCTTATAGTTGATAGGTTCTCACAGTGCAATGGTGCTGCATAGTTTACAACTTAATGGAGATCTTCTATGAGTTACATCAACCGTGTACTTTCTTGAGTTGTCATTGTCGCTGCTTTGTATTTTGTTTCAGTAGGAGACAATAAGACAGTCGGTTGTCTCTTGTTACACTAAGAGACTGCTCATAAACTAAGGTTAAACACAACCTATAGTTGAACGACAAGTGTCATGGTATCCATAATCAGCATCACAATAGCCAAAAACTCTACATTCATTGTATCTTTCATATAGTATTCTATAATTAATTGTGCTTTTGAAGTATATTAAGATTCTTTGAACTGCTTCCAAATGCGCCTTCTTTAGATTTTGCATGGATCTACTAACCATTACAATAGTATAGGCAATATCAGGTCGAAACAAAGTTTGATAGATTAAAGTACCTACCAACTGTTGATATATTATTGAATTTTCTATATCTTTGCCTTCTCCTAAGTAGAATCTGGCATTAATCTCCATTGGTGTCGATACAAGTTTGCAGTTGAGCATCCCAAATTTTTGCAGTAGGTCTTTTGCATACTTCTGTTGACCCAAAAATAAGCCTTCTTTTATATGATCAACTTTTAGCCCAAGAAAGTGTTTGAGCTTTCCTAACTCATTCATCTGGAAGCGGATTAACAAGTTCTTTTTTATTTAAAAATTTCTTTTTTACATCCCCAGTGATAATGAGATCATCTACATATACCAAAAATGTTACCATCTTTCATTTTGAACTCTAAAATATAGGCTTGAGTTTAATGGAGCCATCGAATATCCGCATCTAACTAAGAATTATGCTATCTTCCTATACTATGCTCTCGGGGTTTACTTTAACCCATATATAGCCTTTTTCAACTTGCACATGAATCGTGGATAAGTTTTATTCTTGAACCTTTGTGGTTGATTTATATAGATTTCTTGGTCCAGTTTGCCATGCAGAAAAGCATTTTTTATATCCATCTGCATTGCTAGTTGCCAATGCTAGAAAAACACACACAGTGGTGATTTTCACCATTGGACTAAAAGTTTCATCATAGTCTAATCCATATTGCTGTGAAAAATCCAGTAGCCAGGAAGGGGCCTAGAAGTGCCTATTACTACACCACACTACACTTGGCTCACCCGAGCAATAAGTCGAACTTTGTATCTTTCAATTGAACCATTTGGTTGGGTGTCCAACTTGTAAACTCATTTGCATGATATGGGTTTTACATCATTAGGTTCTGCCACTAAATCCCATGTCTCATTTTGATTCAGTGCTTGGATTTCATCTTCCATGGCTAATCTCCATACCTTACTTTTGGATGCGTCTTCATAAGTAGCTGGTTCTTTCACTATAGATCTTTAACTAAAGTTGCATTAGTATATCTAGGATTTGACTTTCTCAATTTGGTTGATCCTCGTATAGGTTGTTAAGGAGCTTCTTCTACTTCAAATTCCTCCATTTGGTTTGGCATTTCTTCTTCATGAACCTCTTGAGGCACCGCTGTTTGCCATGGATTTTTCTCTTTTAGTGAACTAAAAGTGCCTTCACTACTATCTTCAATTTCCAGAGATACTTATTTATCTTCATTACTTTGTTGAACATTTTCAACCTTTGACTGATCCTCTATTTCTTTTAGCTTTTCTTTAACCTCTTTTGAATCTGCTAGTAGGATTGCTTGCAGTGACCACCAAGATGACGCTTCACCAAAAACCATGTTTCTTGACACATTGCAACGCCCTATTTTTGGTTCATAACATCTCCAGCTTTTTCTTTAACCATCATATCTAACAAAGATGCATCAAACAACCTTCTTGTTAAACTTCCCATGTGGATTATCTGGTATGCATATATAACATACATAGCCAAATACACAAAGGTAACTAACCACTGGCTTGATCTTCCATAACTTCTTGAATGGAGACACAAATCCCAATGATGCTTGAGCCAGTCTATTATCTAAATGAGCAGTTGTCTTCATACATTTAGCTCGGAATTGTGGTGGCACATTTTTGGCATGCAACATGCTTCTACATATCTCTGCGAGATGTCTATTCATCCTTTCAGCAACACAATTTTGTTGTGGTGTGCCTAGATAGGTCAACTGTCATTTTATCTTACATTCTTGCAAGAACTATGCAAATTTTGCTGATATGTCCTCTCTTCTATTATCTATGCGAAGGCATTATGTTTTGCTATCTAATTCTTTTTCAGCCCTCTTTTTAAATTCCTTGAATTTGCTTAAAGCTTCTAACTTCTCTTTTAGAAAGTCGACTCATTCATATTTAGAAAAATCATCAATAAAGGTTATAATGTATCGAAAACCACTGATTGATGATTGTTTTAATGGGACAAACACATTTGAGTGAACTAACTCCAATGGTACTTTAGCTCTGAACTTAGACTCTTCATATGACAATTGGTGGGCTTTACCATACTGACATCCTACACATAATGTGTCTTCTCGAACTTCAAGTTGAGGAAGTCCTTTGAACAATAATTTCCTTTAGCTCGTGATAGCTAATATAACCTAGTTGAGTATGCCAAAGATCAACTGTCTGATTCTTTGTTGTTTTATCCACATATGCTGCTTGAGCATTCATCATATAAATGGACTCAAGCCGTTTGTCTTTTATGATTGGCTCACTCATGTTCTTCACACTTCAGCAAACCTTGACATCATCTGGGCCAAAAACCACAAAGTTACCAGAAGATGCCAACTGGGTTACTGACAATTAATTCTTCATTCCAAGTATATGATAAACATTTGGCAGCTATACTTGGTGTGAGTGGAACCGAGGTACAATTGCTATTTCGCCAATGTAAGTGATCGACATTTTGGAGTTGTTAGCAATCACCACAACTCTTCTTCCCTTGTATTCTAACATGTTTAGAAGCATGTTTCTATCTCCAATCATATGATTGGAACTCCTGGAGTTAACAATCCAATCATTCTTATAGTTTGATACTTTATCATGACCAACTTCAAGGGCTTGCTTTTCTTGCAACTTTGAAAGGACACTTTCCTCCTCTTCAACTTTTACTTCTTTTTCTACTGCGTCATAGGCATAAAGATCCCATTCATCCTCACTATCGTTTCGAGTTGACGCCGCAACATTGCCTTCAGCCCGCTTGTGCCAACAATCTCGAGCAAAATGACCTTTCTTACCATAATTATAGCATTCATCATTTTTCTTCTAATATTGCTTATCATCTCATTCATTGTTGCGCTTGCCCTATTTTGCTCCCCTATGCTTAAAGCCTCTAATATGATGGTTCTTTGGCCCTCCACCTAGTTTTTCTCCTTTTCTTTCCTTTTAAATTTCATTTGTTGGTGAAGAGAGCTTTATCCTCATCTTTAATTATAACTCCAGACATTTGTTTAGCTACTGCTTCTTGATTAGCGAACAAATTTACCAACTCGGTCAGAGTTGATTCTTGAGCCCATCCACGAGTAGCAATGATAAGAGCATTATATTTTAATCGTAGACCATGAATAATATTTCTCTTCATCCTCATTGTAGTAATTGCATTTTCTGGATCTAATTTGGAGATCTCGAAACATATTGCCTTTACTTTATTAAAGCATTGGTTGATTGTCATGTCTTGTTGTGTTAGATTTTGAAGCTTATTCTTGAGCTTCTGCAACTTTGCTTCATTTGTTTTTGAAAACAATGTTGCCAAGGCATCCCAAGCTTCCTTTGGTTTTGTTGGGATTTATTCTAAATATATCCTATCTTTATTTTTGGCAATTTTATTGGACATGGCAATTTCCATAATTCTCGAAGGTGTGGTTTTATTGGAGATTTTTACTTTGTTCTGGAATTGGATATTGCTTGGGATTTTGAAGTGGAGTCATAATCCATATATCCTCATAAGCAGAATTTTCGGTGAGAATATATGATGACATATTGCCCTTGTTTAGAAAGGAGTCTTTTAAGGAAAACCTAGTGAGTATACGTGTGTGACCAAAAAACAAAGAGTGTGAAGCTTGTTAAGTCAAAATGACTTTACGTATTGAATGATTTTGATGACAACCAAAGGAAGAAGAAAAGCAGACGAAATATA
>JANIHZ010000003.1:51332800-51361863 GCA_027478365.1 Erythroxylum rufum | reverse complement strand
ATATATGGGAGTTTAGCAACTCTTTCTAAGGAAAATCCACCGGAGTAAAATGGGTATACAAGGTAAAGAAGAATGCTAATAAAGACGTAGAAAAATACATAGCAAGCCTTATTATCGAAAGATATAAGCAAAAGCATAGATTAATTATGATTATGTTTTTGCACCTGTTACTCATATAGAGACTATTCATTTACACTTTTTTTTGGCAACTTAAATGAAATGAAAATTTTATTAACTAGATATAAAGCCAGCCTTCTGTAATGGGTATCTTGAAGAAGAAGTCTATGTTGAAAAACTATTGGTTTATATGGTCCAAGAATATGAAGGAAATGTTTTGAGAATGAAAATTATTTATATGGATTGAAACAAGCACGAAATGTATGGAATAGCATTATTGACAAATATCTTTAGGAAAATGAGTTTGTTCATTTCTTTAACGAATATGCTCTTTACATCAAAATTCATAACAATGAGGAAATTTTACTTGTTTGTCTTTATGTAGATGATCTTATTTTCACCAGCTTAGAGATGATTCAAATGGGGGAAGGAATATTCATTTCTCATGAAAGTTATGCAAAGGAAGTCATCAAGAGGTTCAAAATGATTGATTGTAATTATGTAAATACACCTATGAAAATGTGACTAAAGTTATCAAAGTATAAAGAGGAAGAAAAGAAAATTCCACTATTTTCAAAAGTCTTGTAGGAAGTTCGACATATTTAACATGTACAAGGTTCGAGATCCTTTATTTAGTTAGAGTAGTAAATTGGTTTATGGAAACTCTGACCTCTACCCGTATGGAAGTTGCTAAGAAGACTCTTCGTCACCTTAAAGATACACTTGACTTACGGCTATTTTATTCCTCTTTTAGTACAACTTTGTGGGATTTTATGATAGTGATTTTACGAGAGACATTGATGATATAAAGAGTACAAGTAGTTTACATTTTGTGCGAGTGATTGTGCTATTTCACAGAATTCAAAGGAATAACCTATTGTTATGCTTAAGATCAAGTTATGGATATTTTTTACAAAGACATCAAAGTTTAAAGATTTTCAAAAAAAACAAGATTTAGACTTGGCATAACGAAGAAAAATTCAAATTAATGGGGATGTTAAGAATAATAATTTGAATTTTCTTGAATATAAATTTTTAGATAGTGTGGTGTTGAAAATAGTATGAATTAATTCAAGAGTCTTCTTATTATAATCACAAAAGTCTTCTAGTTTATATTTGTGTTTGTAGTTTTTTGGTAAATAGAAGATGAACACCTCTATAAATGCCATAGTTCATTTTATAATGGTAAAAATGAAATAGAAAAAAGTCAATTTTATAATAGTCAAGCTTCTTTTTTGTCAGTTCTCTCATTTCTCAACAGAAATTAATGTGCACCACACACACAGCTAATATAAGTAAATATGTTCTTTTTGTATTAAATTGGCCAGTGGAATCGAAAAGAGGGGATGGACAAGTAATTGCATGCTAGGTACTATTTTTCCACCATGAAGATATTGGCATTGCATTGGAGATTGCAAAGCTTGGAGTGAAGAAGGAATGAAGGGAACAGTCAAGAAGCTTGAGCATGGCGTACCAGTCCCTGGATATGACCACCAAAATAAATCTAGAGTTCTTGAGGATCTTGACAAATGTTGAGAATTTAATAGAAATTGAAGTAGCAGTTGCACCAAACAAACCTTTGGATAGGAAGACCCTGCAGTTCTTAATTATTAATGGGTGCTATTATCCTTGCTTGTACAATTTACCAGCGATTCACTTATATTAATTTGGTGTAGCAAGAAGGTTTGCTAATCCAGGAAAGTGCTTAGTGTTGGAATTTATAACGTTGCACCCTTGGTTTTGGAGATTCTCCACTTATAACCAATTGTTCCTCCATTTTGTCAATAACATCAAGAAATGATCTTTTTGTACAACATTCAGAAGATGCATAAAGTTACCGATCGATGCATATAAAATAAAAGGGAACGTCTCAACGTATATTCAATGGGATAGTGTTACTCGAAAATCATTGCCCTAAACTCACAGGCTGAGATGAAGTGTTTGTGGGAACAGAATCTGCATTGATCGTCTTAGCTGAAAGAAGCAAGGTGCTTAATTCACGTTTCGTTGTTTGGGATATACTGTTAGAAATTGAGACTCTTCAGTTTTGACACCAACGAGAAGCTTCAACTTCCTGGATCCCAATGAATGGAACTCAGATAATTAGGTTATCACAGTCCACAGTTGTCTAATATATGCCTAACAATTCTTGCAGGGATCTTTTAGAGCTTAGAGAAATGAATTGATGGGAATATAAATACTCTCTTGAGAAGTATGCATTGCTTTCACAAGTCATACAAATCTGAATTCTTCTTCTTCTTCTTCTTCTTCTTCTTCTTCTCAGGCAAGGATTAATCAATGAACCACCAATGTTTCAAAACAGTACAGCCCATCGAATTGTGGCGCCAACTGCACCTTGTTTCTCTTCAGCTCCTCCATAGCCATGTTTCCGCTAACTGCTCGGGCTCCATTACCCACCCACTGAGCACATATAACTTCCTTCTATCATCTTCAATAACATTAACATATAACCAACAACCAGGATGAAGATTGTAACGACATAATAATCTCGTACTTACCCGAACCATGGAATAACTTCTGTCAAAGAAGCAAATCCCAACTGCAGCAGCAATAGCCGGTGCTGTCGTTGACATAATTCCCATGGTCATTCAAAGGCCTAATCTGTCTGAACTGCAGAACTGGTAAATGGTTTGTTTCTTATGCTAGTAAAGGAAGGAACAATTAAAGGAAAGGAATCTGAGATGGCTTAGGGATGAAGGCGGGGCAAAGAATGACTTTTAAAACAAGGAAATGTATTGTAGACCAACTAATGTAAAAAAAAGCGGATTAGCTAGAGAGTATGTAAGGTGTGGCACCAAATGAAGAAAATGAAATTTTACGTTGAGGAATAAACTTTAATCTTGTGGGGAGTATAGAGCAAGTCGCCAATGACGGGGTAAAGACTACAAAAGCTTTTAGCAGTAGACCCAATGTGAAGTGGCCTATCACACATTTGAAGTAGTAAACAAGTTCAAGGTCCCTTTGATTAAATTAAAGGGTTAAGTACTCTTCAATGTAAAGTTTGATGAACAAATTCGACTTTTTTTCCTTAAATTTTTCATCCAAGCAGACAACATTGGCATGGGATTATTAGTCTAGTGTTATTTGTACGAATCATCTGAACTCTCAAGATATGATGTTTAGGTTCACGGAATTAGCTCTCTCAAATCATCAGAATTCAGTTGGATAAGCCTATCCTATGACCTATCCGGTTAGGCCTTTGGAAGGGGGGGATTCTATAATCACAAGTGAACCACGCCAGTTTGAAGTGTGTGCCACTCTTCCTTGTTTCTCTGTTTCAAGCAAATTCTTGAGCCTTGTTTGATAATCAAATAATGATACCATGTTGAATCCTTGTTACAATATTTGATGTTTCAGTGGTCGAAGTGCTTCTTGTTATTGATGAAATATACAATACCAAGATGTGTGGATAATATTAGAACGAAACATATAATTTACTTTAAGTCCGTATAGTCACTTGTTCACCAAATGACACTATAGGACTTAGTTATCTATTTTAAAAACCTTAAAATATAATAATTAATAAAATATTTTCTTACTTATTTTTTAAATTAATAAAATATTATAACTAACTTTTGCTTTTTTTTACCTAACTAAATCGTTAATCCTAATTTTATAATCCCCAAATTTTTGCCCTCGAGCCCAACGTTAAATTTTCGTCTTTCATCCTGGCTCTGCTTTGATTTCACCTTCAACTTTCATTGTAAACTCTTCTTCTCCAATTGTACCGAACTTCTAACAACTTCTTTGCCTCTTTCATCTTCTTCAACGATGCATTCTTCGTTCTTTTGTCTTTCTTACAATGCTTTCCTTTTACGACCGAATTCTTGCTCGCTCGCCATCTGCTTTCTCCCTCTTCAGCCTTACTAGTTCTTATATTAGACTATAATTAACTTTGTTCGTGTTTAGTATTAGTAGCTTGTGTATTTTAATGTTGTATGCATTCTTGATAAATATTCAAAGTCAACATTTTTCTCTTTCTTTATTATTTTTTTTATTTTCAAGGTTGGTTGTTCAACTATGATCTCTTCTGGAGGCCTCCATAGATAAAGGTTTTAATTTCTATTTGTTAAACTTTCTCTTTCAATACATTCCAATCTACTCATTCAAGACAAATTCGAACTTCTTATTCTAGTCATATAAGACTTTTAGGTTGTCAACTATATGAAATTATCTGTCTTATTTAGAGTATAAATCTAAGAAGAGCATGTTACAAACCCATGAAGGCAGGAAGAGGATGATGAAGACGGGTCGAAGATCGGGCCCAAAAATATAATAAACGACACAACGTTTACGTACCAGCTCACGTGCTAGAGTCTGGAAGTTTCTACTTATTGTTATATAGCCGTTGTAACGGAAAGAAGAATTATGCAATGAATGAATGAATGTTTGATTCTCTGAAAATTCTTTCTCTCTCCTCTCGTGTGTAAGCGTGACCTCTCTTCTGCGCGATCTATCCTTTTCTTTCATTTTTACAAAACACCTGGTATCAGAGCCTACGTTCCTCGGAGTACAATGGCAGAAAGTACGCGCGGTGCAGAAGCTCGTAGATTGGAGGAAAGTATCAAAACCATAATGGAAGCTCAGTCGCGAAATGAGAAGGAAATAAGTGAAATCAAATCCATGTTCCAACAGCTCATGCAGAAGATGGACCGTGAAGAGTCGGAAACACCGGCGAGAAGTATGGGAGACGTGGGTAGGGGCACGATAGTGATGAGATCTAATAAGGCAGACTTCCCTACGTTCGATGGAACCGGAGTGAGGGGCTGGAGTTATAGGTGTGATCAATATTTTGCGATGGAGCAAACGCCGGAAGAGATGAAGATTAAACTTGCGTCGCTCCACATGGAGGGTATAGCTCTGGAATGGTATCAGCTGACCATTCGTAATAGGAAGGAAAGTTCGGACATGAAGTGGGAGGAGTTCACCTCTCTCGTCAGCCAACGTTTTGACGAGAATATTTTCGAAGATCCAATTGGTGATCTGAAGGAGTTGAGGCAGCAAGGATCGGTATTAGAGTATTGTGCATTGTTCGATAGATACTCTAACAAACTGGTGTTACCGGAGGAATATCTGGTGGGTTTTTTCCTCAAAGGGCTCAAACCGGAGTTGGGATTAACAGTTAAAATGATGGATCCGCGGAACCTACATCAGGCATATATACATGGGCGCGCAAGCAGGAGGCAATCATGGCGGCTAGCGTCCCTGTGTATTTTGGAAAAGGGGGTAGAATCGGAAGTACAGAAGGCGGTGGAATCAACACTTACAAGGGCAACAATCATACCACACCTCTGTCGAGACAGCACTCGGAGGCAGGATTATTGCCCACACCAGGAGGTCAAGGCAGCCGTAACACTGCTTTTAAGGGCCCTCGCAATAGTCGGACGTCAAACAGTAGGGAGTTCGACGAGAAGAGAGCCAAGGGGTTATGTTTTTGGTGCGATGAGAAATATACCCCGGGCCATCGCTGCCGAAAGAAGCAATTCCAACTATATATGGTCGAAGAACCGGAGGAAGAGGAGGAAGTAACTGAAGAGCTGGAAGACAGAGCTCCCCTCAATCCCAATATCTCGTTGGAAGCCATGTGGGGTCTGAAAGATCAGACGGATTACAAACAGTTGAGAGTGGTGGGAAGTCACGGCAAGAGGATTCTTCACATATTAATTGATAGCGGAAGTACACATAACTTCCTGGATGTGAGTATCATACAACGCGAAAAAGTGAAGGTGGACAGCATCACACCCATAAACATTACTGTGGGAGGAGGGCTGAAGTTGGATTGTAGGCAGGTATGTAGAAGATTTGTGTGGAAGATGCAGGGTGAGCAGTTCGGAACTGAGGCATTGATCATCAAACTGGGGGGCTGTGACATGGTGCTGGGGGTCCAATGGTTGAGCACACTGGACGATGTCTTATGCAATTTCAAGAAGCGGACAATGGAATTCCAATGGGAAGGAAGGATAGTTAAGCTGACGGGCAAACCAGAAGTATCGGCGAAGGAGGTGTCGGGTAAGAACTTCCATAAGGTTATTCAGAACGCTAACCAAAGTATGTTGTTTATGTTACGATTGACAGAGCCGATAGAACTCCAGATGCAAGGCCTGAATATTAACGATGACGAACAGACCCGAGATGACTTGGACGGGCTGTTAGCCGAATACGGGGTAATTTTTTTGGAACCAACCGGCTTACCGCCAAATCGAGCGTGTGACCATGCGATACATCTCAAACCTGGAGTGGAATCCATCAATGTGAGACCGTATCGTTATTCGGGGGAGCAGAAAGACGCAATAGAACAGGCGGTTCAGGAGTTGGCAAAACAGGGGTTCATCAGGAAGAGCTTGAGTCCATATGCGTCGCCGGTAATCTTAGTGAGGAAGAAAGACAACTCATGGAGAATGTGTATTGACTATAGAGAATTGAATAAGCATACGATTAAGAGCAAATTTCCGATCCCTCTTATAGAAGAACTGCTGGAAGAATTAAAAGGGTCAAGTTGGTATTCGAAGCTCGACCTACGGTCGGGTTATCACCAAATACGAATGCGGGAGGAAGACATTCCAAAAACGGCTTTCAGAACTCACGAGGGCCAATTCGAATTTTTGGTAATGCCGTTCGGTCTCACGAACGCGCCATCCACTTTCCAGAGTTTGATGAACGAAATATTTAAACCTTTCCTCCGCCGATTTCTGCTTGTGTTTTTTGATGATTTGCTTGTATACAGTGCTAATTTCCAGCAGCATATGGAGCACCTCCGACTGGTACTGGATGTATTACAACAACAACAGCTGTGTGTGAGAGGCAGTAAATGCACATTCGGGGCCAGACAAATTGATTATTTAGGGCATTCGATATCGGAGAAAGGTGTAGCCACCGACCCTAAGAAAATAGAGACGGTCCAGCAGTGGCCTCAACCGCGTTCATTAAAGGAGCTTCGGGGATTCCTCGGTTTGACCGGGTACTACAGGAGGTTCATCAGTCAATACAGGGTACTGGCGAAGCCTCTCAATGTGATGCTAAAGAAGCAGGAAGTGGGGCGGTGGGAGTGGAAGGAAGAACAACAGGAGGCGTTTGAACAACTTAAGGAGAAGTTAACGACGGCGCCGGTATTGGCGTTACCAGACTTCGATAAACTGTTTGTGATAGAGGCGGATGCATGCGACAAGGGAATTGGAGCAGTATTACAGCAGGAGAACAGACCAATCGCTTACATGAGTAAGGCGTTGGCACTGAAACATCAAGGATTGTCGACGTATGAGAAGGAATTTTTGGCCATAATCAAAGCAGTAAAACAATGGCATCACTATCTGAACGGGCGACATTTCCGGGTGCAAACCGATCACCGAAGCTTGAAGTACCTCCTGGAGCAACGGATATCCACGCCCTTCCAACAAACGTGGCTACCCAAGTTAATAGGGTATGACTTGGAGGTGACATACAGAAGCGGGAAGGAGAATGTGGCGGCCGACGCTCTTTCACGAATTTCCAGTACACAACTGTTGACCATGGCGGTATCTCAAGTTCAAGCTTCTATGATGGATGAAATTCGCGAAGGATGGGAAAAGGACACTACGATTCAGGACCTCATCAATAAGTTAGAATCTGCAGAAGTACCGATGAGCAACTATGAATGGAAACAGGGAATGTTAAGGTGGAAGGGAAGAATTGTGATCAGCGCTGATAAGGATCTCAGAGCAAAAATAATTACATTGGCACATGATAGCCCCGAAGGCGGACACTCAGGAGTGACTGCAACACTCAAACGCGTACAGAGCCTTTTTCACTGGAAACATATGGCAAGGGATGTAAGAAACCACATTAAATTTTGTACGGTTTGTCAAAGGAATAAGTATGATCGTGCGGCGGCTCCCGGCTTATTACAACCTTTACAAGTTGCAGAAGGGTGTTGGAAGGAAGTCACAATGGATTTTATAGAAGGGCTGCCTCCATCACACGGGAAGTCAACAATTTTCGTAGTGGTCGACCGGTTCAGTAAATACGCTCATTTCATGGCCATTAAGCATCCTTATACGGCGCAAGAGGTGGCGCAAATCTTTATGGACCATGTGTTCAAATTGCATGGGATGCCGGTACGAATTATCACTGACCGTGATCCTCTGTTTTTAAGTAAATTCTGGAGGGAGATGTTTAGATTGCAGAATGTGTCATTACATCCTTCGACCGCTTATCATCCACAGACGGACGGGCAGTCAGAAGCGGTAAACAAAACTCTAGAAACATACTTACGGTGTTTCTGCAGTGATACGCCTCAGAAGTGGACTCAATGGTTGACCATGGCAGAATGGTGGTATAATACGTCATATCATGCATCCATAAACACGACCCCGTTTGAGATTCTTTACGGGTACTCCCCTCCTTTATACGTGCCGTATATGGCAGGAGATTCCAAAGATGTGGGGATGGACCAGATGTTTCGAGAAAGAGAGGCGACCATACAGATTGTTAAGTTTCATTTGAACAGGGCTAAACAGAGGATGAAGATACAAGCGGATAAGAAGCGTTCTGATAGAGAATTCGAGGAAGGCCAATGGGTGTTCGTTAAGCTTCAACCTTATAGGCAGCATTCGGTTCAACGCAGAGTGAATCAGAAACTGGCGCCTCTTTACTACGGGCCCTTTCCTATCGTGAAAAAGGTGAACAAGGTGGCCTACACCTTGGGATTTCCGGACGGTGTATCTATTCATCCTACGTTCCATGTGTCTCAATTGAGAAGTTCAGTTTCAGAAGGGACGACGGTATCCAATCAATTACCCACCTCGGTGAAGGAGGTGGTGAAGATTCCAGAGGCCATCTGGGGACGAAGGATGATTAAGAAAAATAATAGGGCAGTCACACAGATACTCGTACAATGGCAGGGAGAGACGCGGGAAGAAGCAACCTGGGAAATGTTCTATGAAATGCAGAAGCGGTATCCCGACATCAACTTACTGGACAAGGTCGCTTTTGAAGATGGGAGGGATGTTACAAACCCATGAAGGCAGGAAGAGGATGATGAAGACGGGTCGAAGATCGGGCCCAAAAATATAATAAACGACACAACGTTTACGTACCAGCTCACGTGCTAGAGTCTGGAAGTTTCTACTTATTGTTATATAGCCGTTGTAACGGAAAGAAGAATTATGCAATGAATGAATGAATGTTTGATTCTCTGAAAATTCTTTCTCTCTCCTCTCGTGTGTAAGCGTGACCTCTCTTCTGCGCGATCTATCCTTTTCTTTCATTTTTACAAAACAGAGCAATGTTGGGATGTATCTACCTAATATAGATTATAGAAAATGTAAATCATGTGTGAGGGTAGAATTGGCTAGGAGACAAGCCTATTTGCTTAATGATCTCCATTACCGTAGGGTGCAAGGGGGGCATAAAAAAGTGCTTCTAATTGATTCATAATAGATACCCACCTCCCCTAATTAGTAACCAAAGATAACTAATTATGATTTAAAACAAAAGAGAACAAATATTAATATGATGTATAACATAAGATAATGAAGTATTAATAAGATAATGAAATTTTCATTTTTCATTACCTGAACTCTTTTGATTTCTTAATAGTTGTAACTCCACTATTAATGCGGGATAGCCTAACTTCAATCCATGTACATCTCCCTGCAGCTTTACACATTTATTAACATAATTTATTACTTTCTCTGTTCTCATTCTCCTCTTTGCTCTTTTACACATGCATAATCTACAACAGCATCTTTATATTCAAATTCCATTCCCAATCTCTACTGTTATTCCACACCTGCAGGATTATGCCTAATACTTGAACTAGGTCCAAGCAAAGCTTTACCTAACTCCTCTCCATTGAGATATTCATCACTATTAATAAAACTACCACAATCAGTTAAATCAATTTCAATCAATTGATGGTTATCCAAAATGTCTATATAGAAGTCTGATTGAGCATATACAAAATGTTTGTCTAAATGTGCACCATGTTCCTCAACATTTTCATCCATATGTTCATCACATTCCACCATATTTTCATCCAAATATTTATCCTATTTATTCATATTTCCACCCTGTTCATCCTTATGTTCATCTATATTTACACCATATTCTTCATATTTATGATACTCTTCCATTTATATGTAATATGTTTGGGAGCATGGTTAACGGTGTGTCTAAATTGTGAGTTGCACACACATCAACACTTCCCATGAATTTGCATAAGGTTTGCTAAATCTATGTAGAAGAATTAGTGATAAAGTTGGCCTCCCAATTGAAGAGACTGCATTTCCCTAATTTTATTTCTGTAGTCGCCTACCAAGGTTTGAGAAATCTCTCAATTCCAATACCGGATACCATTGACTGATCGTAGGCTGAAGATCGAAGTCATGACAATTAGGACTGAAAGGTGAAGGGCAGAGTGGACGACAGGGCTGTTTGTAACTCTTTATGTCACGGAACTTTGTTTATGGGGAAGAGAACTACATAACATCATACCACATGTTCTAACATCCTAACATGTGTATGTTGATACTGTACAAGAGGAACCATTAGTAACTGAAATGTTCTAGTTCCAACCAAAAATGAAACACTAAACCACTCGAGGAAAAAATGAAATTAGATCATGAGGAACCAGAAAATAATTTTTTTTCCCTAAAAGAAGCACCCTAAAGAATGATTTATTGAATCATCTAGAAGTAACATAACCTAATAAACAAGAACAAAGCAGGATGGATATTTGAGTTGAAGTGCCACTTTGAACAAGAACTAAGAGGTTTAATCAGGTAGGAAGTAGTCACAAAGACATAATTCGTGCCAATACCATTAAGAATAAAACAAACTTCATAACATAATATTGCATTTGAGTAAATAGATAGTAATAACGCAAACTATCCTGAAAGGGAAAAAAAAACACAGCATGAGAATTATAGTGTCGACAAAATTCAACTAAGTTACAACCTTAATTTTCCAAACTACGAAGGAACCTAATCAAACAAACTGAAGCCCATATCCTCGTCACTCTCTTCCTTTGGTTCCTCCTGCACCGAAAAACGAACCGATTAAACAAAATAGAGGAAAACTTGAAACGTAAAAACAAAAAACCTAATACATATTACCTTCTTCTCCTCAGCAGCTGGTGCGGCGGCGGCGGCAGGGGCCGCACCACCAGCAGGGGCCGCAGCTGCTAAGGGGGCTCCACCGCCACCGGCACCAACATTCAAAATGAAGTCATCGAGATTCCTCTTCTCCGCCAATTTTGCGAAAAGGCCTGGCCAGTAGGGCTCCACCGACACGTTGGCTGCCTTCACCAAAGTTTGTATCTTTTCAGCCTGTTCCAAACAATTATTCTACCAATAAAAAAGAAGAAGACAATTTAACTAAGAACTGAGAAGAAACAAAGGAAGAGTTAATTACAGTAACGGGAATTTCTTCGTCATAAAGAATCAGAGCGGCGTAGCTGCAAGCAAGCTCTCCCATTATTGTATTGTCGCTAACAAATCTCTAATCTGCAACGATATAGCACAACAAAGCAATCAAGAGAGACAGAGAGACAGAGAGACAGAGCTCTACGTACGTAGATCCAATAAACCGTAGAGTTAAATCAGAGAAACAGATAAAGAGGGAGGAAGAGCTAACAGGAAATGAAATAATAAAAGAGAGATGACCTTCCTCGGCGACTGAAATGGCTGTGGAAAGGCTAATACAATCAATATATACGGAGACTCTGGAGATTAGGGTTTTCTTCATCATGACATAACCTATAACTGAGTTGATCGGGTTGGGTTGGGCTGAGTAAAAATTGGGCCCAAATATTTACAGAACACACGAAAAGAATTAAACAGAGGGGTCGGTGGGATTCGAATTAGGGTTCACAAACCACAAACTGTTGTCTCCTCTCGCTCCTCCTTCAATATAATTTATAGTTTAACTGGGGATTTGTTTTTTGGAGGGAAATAAAGAAAAGAAAAAGAGGTTTGTTTGTTTCCTTAAGCAGAATTAATGGCTTCCCGGTTCCAAGCAGCTGCGCTTGTGGCTGCGCCGTCGTTCCCCAACGCCCTGGCTTGGTCGGACGAGAACCTGATCGCCGTGGCCTCCGGTCACCTTGTCACTATTCTGGTGATAATAATATTATTCTTCATACTAGTACTAGTAATACTAGTAATGATAGAATTGAAAGTAACAGTAGTTTCTTGATAATTGGTGTTGCCAGAATCCAGCAATGCCTTTCGGAGCGCGAGGCTTAATCAGACTTCCTGCGGACACTCAACCTTATCCAATCGGCAGGGTCACAAGAGAAGGTTGGAATTATTTTTCTATTTCTCATCTTAGTGTTCTCTCTGTCTGTCTAATCTTATTTTAAACAAAAATGGTGAGATACTTGTAGATTTGCTTACTGGGTGCCTATTACCCATTTCTTTATCTCGGGATCGCCGTCCTTGTGCTCGCTCTATTTCTTGGTCTCCTATTGGAATGGCTCCTAACTCTGGGTAGTACATCAACTCCTCTTTTTCCATTATTATATTCATATGCTGGTTTCAATTTTGATACCACTAACGCTCCATTCAGATGTTTGCTCGCTGTTTGCACCACTGAAGGCCGTGTCAAACTTTATCGTCCACCATTTTGCAATTTTTGTGCCGAGTGGATTGAAGTATGCTTCAATTGTGAAACTAGACATGATCCTCATTCCAATATCAATGTTTCCTGTCAATGCTTCGCAACTTCCTAGATGCTCAAGTCACAAATATTTCTTTTTATCCTATTCGTCTGTAGGTTACAGATCTATCTGACAAACTATACAATTATCTCACAAGTAGAAATTTTGGAGAGTTGGACTCTTTATCCCCAGAATTTGCTAATGTAAGCTCTTTCATGTGTTAGTTTACTAGTTCACTCTAAAGCAAACAGGTGTTTGCGACCACACTCAATTGGCATCACTATCTTCACCATTTTCTGCCTTCTCTCACTAGCACGAAGTAGCGCAAGGATGTGCTGATAGTCTATTACAATCCTGTAATAATGATCTGACAAACTCCAGTGCCAGAAAGGAACGGAAGCGAAGACGAGCGGTTGTTCGTGGTGACATGTAAATAGCAGATTCTTCTCATTCCTTGTCTGGAATAGTGTTGTACTTTTGATTTGCTGGTCTCTATATTATCATTATGTGGAGAATCATGTTTTACAGTTTAAGTGAAGGCTATTCTTCATTTCAATTAATAAAAGTAAACAATGGCCTAACAGAAGTATGAACACCAGGCAGGATTAGAAGTTAAAGTTGGTACTAGGATGAGAAGCAACTACAGTCTACATATCACCAAAATTTATCTATCGTACTTAATTGTATCTCAACTTTTCTGCTTAGCATAGACAAACCTTTTTTTTTTTCAACAGGAAGCTGCCTAAATTCTTGACAATTTGATATTACATAATGGGAAATCCTTTAATTTAGTGCTTCAGGTTATTGAATTACTGTTCATCTATCTGCTTCTCATTTTTAAAATGTCCTTGTTACAGCAGTGAGGAATCAGAAGCTTGCGCATTTTTGCCTACAAGGAATGGCGAGAAAGACTGTCTGACATCTATCCATCAAACAAAGATGGAGAGCAGAAGATTGATTAAGGTAGACCTCTTGCAATATGATAATTTACTAACACTCTCATCCCCTTCCCTTTTTAACCTATTTGAGTGCATGTTGGTCATTTTCAGGTCAATGAGGCTAAAAGTAGAAGACGGGGAAATGAATTAGAGGATTATAGCACTTGTGCATTGATAACTGCAGATAAATATGCTTCTCGAAGTGCAATGCTATCATCACTTGTTGTTGCCTGGTCTCCGCTTTTGAGGTTCTCATCCAATAACCAAACTGTTCCCTTAGATGTTTCATCCCACGTCTTCTCCATACTTGTAGCTGGAGGCAAGTCGGGTAAAATTTCAGTGTGGAGAATTCATGCACCAGAATACTTCTCTGTTGAGCATGTTGAGAACCCTACTTCTGTAATCCTTGTTGGGCTTCTTCAGGCTCATAATTCATGGACTACGGCAATCAGCTTGGTTTTACTATCTTCCAGTTCTGATCCTCGGCTTTTGATGGCTAGTGGGAGTTCTGATGGGAGGTAAGGATGATGTAATGATCCAAATATATCTTTAACTGTTTATGTGGACTTGGCACTTGTATGTTCAATAATGATTAAGAGATTTTTGTCTATGATGTTTGTTGACATGTTGTGTACTGCTGTAACTTCAATATCTTGTTTCTCACTGTGAGCCTGCGTTCTAGGTCAAAGTGGATTAATGAATCTGAATAAATTTTTTGTTAAAATTCTAATTTCTGTTTGGATTTTGAGTGAATCAATATACATACGATTCAATAGACTTCTCTAGCATCCATATTTTTTATTGGAAGTAATTTCATCATATTTATGGTAGCTGCTTGACTTGTTTCTCTCTTTTAGTGTCAAAATTTGGATGTCAAATGCTGAGCAGTTGCTGGAGTCATCAGAAGCTAATAGTGCTCCTTTTGTCCTGCTGAGGGAGGTAGTTCTTATCTCCTTAACATTTCTGCCAGCCCATTGATTTATATTGTTTGACCTTTCCTTCTTCAGTCATTAAAATTTCCTTGTAGGTTATAGCTGTCAACAGCATACCAGTATCAGTTCTCTCTCTGGCAGTGCCCGCCGAATCCCCATGCAAGATCCACTTAGCAGTTGGCAAAGGATCTGGTTCTTTTGAAGTATGGATATCTGATTTATCTGGTTGTCAATTTGACAATGCAGGTGTATATGATGCTCATGACTGCATTGTAAGTTTCTTACTTGCTACTTAGTGTGTTGCTGTATCTTGATAATCATTTATGACTTTAAGAATTGATCAGGTTACAGGATTAGCTTGGGCTTTTGATGGATGTTGCTTGTACAGCTCTGGCCAGGTATTGAAAGTAATGAAGTGAAGGTTCATTTGTTGTTGGCATTAATTAGATTGCAACCCCTTGTTGTCTATTATTCTAGTTCCGGTATTTGCTGACTGATTTGGATGATAGGTTGTACTTCAATTCACATTTGATTGTTTGCAATTTATTATATGTAATGTGCCTTTATAAGCTTATATACATTATATGCTACCGCTAAACAAAACCTTTTAAGTTGGCAGGATGTCCTAATTAACTCTTAGTGAGCACATCAAGGCCTTATTAGCTTGTTTTGAAAAGTGGGTTCATCTATATTATATGGCTTTCAGACATCAATTTGATTTTTTTTCTGATACGGATATGTTATTAAGCTAAAATGAAAGGTCGTAAAATCAGAAAGAAAGAAGAGAAAAGAGATAGAGGCACTGAGCTATTTTTAACGATCCTGAGCATACAATTTCTAAGATATGAAGATTCTATAGGATCAACAGACTACGAACATCTGTAAGATTTTTGAGAAAGGCTTAAAGCTTCATTTAGTTGCCACTATTGCAGATACTTGTAGTCTTATACAACTTGCCTTACAATCTTATTTGTAATGGTAAAACTTTGAACCTTTTGTGGACTAGGAATTGGATAAAGGATCTCATATAAAGAGATTCTCCTTGTTCGTTTAGCTCTTTTAAGCATTTTTCTTTGAGTCTTATGAATTATATTTAGCCTAAACTTTTAATACGTAGTACCTCCCTTCAAATTTTTTAGCCTAAACATTCTCTTAGGTTAAATATTTTCTTGTAATAGCTTGTTTGATTTATTTATGTGCTTGTCTTCTTTCTTGTTTGTGTATTCACTTACTTATTTATCTTTTATTTTTACTCTTTACCTTGTTCTATATTTATTGTATTATTTATTTTGGTACATATTTTATTTTATTTATATGTATTTATTTTTATTTTATTAGTATTATCTTGTTTGTCATTTTATTTTTATTTTATTTTTAATTATTATTTATTATTTTAATATGTATTTTTGTCCTTGTGGATTTATTGAAAATAGTCTCCTTACTAATTAGAGGTAAAGTTGCATATTATTGAACTTCTCCAGACCTCGTTTATTAGCGGGATTCTCATTAGGTGGTGTTGTTGTTATTTTTATGTAATGTCGTCTAATATGATCTTAATTTAATCAATCTCTTTCTGAAAATGGTTGTAGGACAATTATGTCCGAAGCTGGGTTTTCTGTGGGAATTCTCTGTGTGAAGTTCCCATCCCTTCGAATATTCCTGGATTGAGGACCTCAACTGATGTATGCTTATTATGTTTTTGGTATCCATTTTTCAGTTGCTGTATATGCATTTTCATATTCACTAAGATGTTAGAACTAATCATGCAGCTTCCAGATATATTCCTCTCATGCCTAGGTGTTGCAGTTTCTCCTGGAAATCTTGTGCTTGCTATGGTATGCTAACTCAATTATCCATAATATTACTCCTTGATCTTATTTGTTGCTTCCAACTTTAGAAAGATGATGAAAGGCAGGATTTAGATACAACATCAAAAACTTGAATTTCATTGCTTGGTCTTTAAGACTGTTTATTTATTTCTTTAAACCTCTTATTTACTGCCATAATAGGTCTTTATCTTTGTTTGCAGGTCCGTAATCTTGATATTGATCAATTGAATCCTATGTACCAGGCGAGGTGAGTTGCTTTTGTGGTCCTGCAGTAGGAATGGATTACTGAAAGTTAAAACAATGAAAGCATGAAGTGAACTTGAGAACAAAATTCTAGGAACATCTACAAGAAGTATAAATTAATAAAACAAAATAAAATAAATCAAAGGGAGGACGCCAGCAATATTATGCTCAGTTTATTAATTAAAATAGGTTCCTATTTACCTAGTCTTTACCATTCCCTCTGAAAATGAATCTTCTCTATAATATGCAGAGCTCAGAAGGCTGTTGTTGAGTTCTTCTGGATTGGTGGGCAACAAGATCATGCATTACTTGACACTTCTCTGGACTTCAGTAAAGAAGTTTTTCTTGGTTTTCAAGCAAATGAGTTACTTTACTGGGAATCCAATATATTATGGTCCCTGAAAAATTTTGAAAATCCAGAAAAGCCTCTTGTTATTTGGGATGTCATGGCGGCATTGTCAGCTGTCAGGCATTTGATACCCATCTATATACCACATATACTGTGCAAATGGCTATTGGTAACATTTATTGGATCGAAAGTGAACCTTTCCCTTGATGAGGTTTTATTACACATTCCTCAGAATTTCTCACTGGTTACTTCTCGCCAATTGCACCTCCTGAATATTATCTGTAGGCGCGTAATCTTGTCTGAGCTGAAGCCTGAAGAGATCAACTGCCAAGTTAATTTAGAGCCAGTGAGTGCAGAAAGTGAGAGATTCAGATTGTGGATGAAGCTGCTTTTTAGCAGTGAACATGAACTACGTGAAAGGCTTGTGGGTTTGAGTTTCTCTGCTTTCAAAAATCTCATTTCCCATCCAGAGAAAACTTCAACCAAATCTGGTTGTTGGTCTCCTGTTGGAATAGCGCAAATGGAGCAGTGGGTTGCACGCAATCATGCTGATGGCAGGCATCAGCTGAAAGCAATTGTATCAGAAATCTCAAGGGATGAAAGGAGGTATAGCTTGTATTCTTCTAGATGATCCAATTTGGTTGCTTCCAGGTTATGATAAGTTAATTATGATGGCCAACGTATTCCTTCACAAACTAAAAGTGTTAGTATCATGTAATGACAAGGATGTTTCATCCTCAGACATTAGAAGAAAATTACATTAGTGATTTGCA
Organism: Erythroxylum rufum; assembly: GCA_027478365.1. Lineage (NCBI taxonomy): Eukaryota > Viridiplantae > Streptophyta > Magnoliopsida > Malpighiales > Erythroxylaceae > Erythroxylum > Erythroxylum rufum. The sequence continues at coordinate 51,344,030 of JANIHZ010000003.1, read as the reverse complement.
CGGGTGGCAATTCTAGAAGTGCAGATTCTTTCCGTGTCTTTATTATACTTGGATTTGCAGGGGTGGCAATTCTAGAAGTGCAGATTCTTTCCATGTTTTTATTATACTTGTTTTTCTATGACATTTGTTTGCTTGAAAAACAGGTTTAACTTAAGTGGATATGTAGCAGAAGAGTATTGTAACTATTGTTCAACGATGGTTCCTTTCGATTCTCCTGAAGTAGCTTTTTGTGAAGGTACCCAGAGTGATGGAACTGTTCAGAAACATAAATCAGCAAGGTGTGCTGTTTCTATGCAGGTTTGCCCACTTACTCCAATATGGTTTTGTAAATGCTGCCATAGATGGTCTTCCAAATTGGCACCGGAGACTTTTTTTACAATACCGGAGTATACCCTGGATATCAGAGGCGAGACAGAAGTTTCAGATTCAGAAGAATTGTCAAAACCTTTGTGTCCCTTTTGTGGTATACTGCTTCAGAGATATGAGCCTGAATTTCTACTATCGGCATCCCCAGTTTAAGCTTAAGTATGTCTTTGTACAGTATGACTAATCCTTGTCGTATAATGTAAATGAAACATTGGAAAGTAATCTTATAGGTCATTGTTTTAGTATCCTAGTTGAAAGCTCGTGCCCTACTTTTGTTTTGGTGACAATGTTCTAGGGAATGAGACAGGAGTACGCTTGTGTATTATGCTTTTGCCAAAACCATGATATGCTTGTAAGTTCCTGGAAGCACCTGGACCTACAGTACACGGATCATGATGTTCCATGGTAGAAAAGTGCAGCAACACGTCGAAGAAAGTCTTGGTTGTTTCTTCTGACCCTAGCAAAAACACCGAACACCCGTTAACGAAGATGATGCCTCGCATTACGGGACTTAACTGTTATGATTTCGTCATTCTTTTCGGATTCAAGTAACGAGACTCGACTTTTTGTTTTAACCAATTGATGATGATACATACATCATATTTTATTTTAGTAAAAAATATTACTGATTTGATCTCATTCACGCCAATAAAAACACGTGGAAAAGGAATCCATTTTATGTCGCCACTAGCCCGTGGTGATGCTGAATTCGCATGTCAGATCTTTTAGCAAAAATGATATTATATATGGAGGGTTAAAAAGTCATATGATGATATTTCACTTCATATCTTTTCCATTATTTCTCAATTTTTAATTGTGTAGGCCTTGCATGAGTCCCATATCTGGTAAAGGTATTATATTTAGCTTTAAAATGACGGCCACTTCACACTTGGTGAGATATTTAACTTGTTGGCCTCTCTTTCAAGCAATATCACGTGCCAAACTTTGGTTTGTCTTTGAATAAATAACATTTTTTTACTATGGTCACCAATTCAAAAGCTTCACCTACTTATCTGACTGACTATATCTCTTCTGTGCGTGCTGTCCTGTCCTGATAACGAGGTCCTCTGTTCTGTTCTGCCCATTCTATTTGGTTTTATTTTACTTACACATGTACGTAAATGAAATTTAATAAAACAAAATAGGAATTAGTTAATTAAAACAGAATATCTGTTTCACCGCAAATATAGATGGGAACACATAGGTATTTTAGAACATAAAAGGTATTTTTTTTTTATATAATCAAGATATGAAATTGATCTCTTTAAAATAGCACAGTATCATATCTGGTTATCTTTTCTTTTCATTTTTTAAACATTAAAAACCAACAACGTTTGTATCATTATAAGTGGTATGTCTTCAAAAAAGCGAAACAGAAGTATAAAAGAACTTGTGTATGGATCATGAATGTCATCTTTCATAATTATGAATAAAATACTCAAAAACAACATACAAGCCAAAAGTTCAAATTTACATTTGTGTCATTAAAACTGGTATATCTTGAAAAGAAAGTCTCTCAGCGTTTTGGTTCAGGGAAGGAACGACCTGTGGCACCCTGAGAGTAGCCATTGTTCTTGACCCCATAACTTCTAAATGGAAATAAACACACCCCACCTTATTTTAAGAAATATATTTTTACCTAAATATCAACCATTATGTTTATTGCTAATGTGCCTCGTCGTCTTCAAAATCAAGTAGCTCAGATTTTGGAAATTGGAGTTCAAATAGAAGATGTACTCTGGGCTACTGCTTGACTTTGGGTATATATCTTTTATGCTCTTTCTAAGTCATTAACAAAATTTTAAGGCTTTAAATTATTTTAGCAATTTAGTTTTTTAGTTTAAAAATAACATTATCTTTTATCATAGAGTACCTCTTGACTTGATTATGTAACAACTTAATGTTATCTATATTTACAATAAATCGAAGTTTTATACATTTTATCTTAATTTCTTCAAAAACAACATTTAATCTTAATTATAGTTATTATTAAAATTTTGAGTTAAATTTTAGATTTAAAGTATAATTTACTCTATTTTTTAGATTTTTAATTAATCAATATAAAGATGATGATATGACACTCAATTTTACATATAGCGATAGATGGTTTGGGTGAGTTGGTGCACTTGTTGTTGAACCTCTGGCATCATTTCTTCATTACACTTAGTTGGATCCACTTAACATTCTTTCCCCATAACTATATAGAATTGCAAAATAGGTGAGTGTTATGTAAAGGAACAGATTTTCTATTCTCATAAACCAGTAAATCTCATCTACACATTTATAATGTGTGGATAAAATTAATTGGCATTTGGTTTAATTGTTCCTATCTCTCTAAATCTTGGAATCTAAGATCTAGTCTTCCTTTCAGCCTATATTCCAATGACAATGTTGAGTAAACATATGTTCTATACTTACGATATAATATTAACACTACACATGCAAATAAGAATTGGAGTTATTTCATTCAATCAATTAAATATCCTATAGTCTATAGCTAAGTTATAGCAAAATAATAGTAGGCTGATTGAAGCATAAAATGCCAGAATAATATCAACTCTTGCATGAGTAATTTTATTCTCCAAATTCACCCTACACCTCTCTCCTTCATTTTTTTGTTACCTCAAACCATCTTTATCCATTGTATACAACCTTATATAAAAACCCATCATCCTTGTTAATTTATCTATAATCTTGTTACATATATCATGTATCTATTTCTTACGAACATATTTATTCTTTTGAATTCTTATCATAATATAGACTCTAACATCCTGTAGTACATTGTTGATTTGCAATTAATCTATATAACTTTTCTATTAATTGCATTATACAAATTATTATATATTATATTACATTTAACTCAATATTCTTGATGAAAACTCTACACTTTCTTCGAATTTTCAACAATAAATTCCTCATATCAAGTAGCAGAAGCTTCTGTTAGTTCTTTCAAGTTTGACTCGAAGTTTTGATTGTTTAGAGATCTTACAACTTTCTCAAAAAGTTACTATAATTCAAAACCTACATTCCTTCGTATCCATTTGCAAAGATGAGCCTGAACAATTCTACTTCAAATGATACAATTAAAAACTTTATTAAATGAATTATATGATATAATTAGCTATTATATGCTATTATTAAATTAAATTAAACTTACATCAATCCTATTCAATTTTTTATAGCCTTAATTCATCTTAAAGAAGTGTTATATTGTATCTTTTGTCTCAATTCCCATAATTGCTAACGAAAGTTCTTATTTCATAGCCGCTTAAAAGATGCACCATTTAAATTAAAGGGTTTCCTATAAAGTTTTAGAAGCTTATTATTTTAACATGACAAATTCATACATATCTTGCTAAATATAGGTTAGCCTCTAATAAAAACTTGAGTCACATACTCGATTGCAAAAGTTGTGCAATGATCGAAATTATTATCGCCTCCCTATATTCCCATAAATAGGCATATTTAATTGTTGTCTCACTTTTCCACTTTTCAATCATTTTGATTTTTTGGTTTTATGTAATTTTGAAAGAGAAATATCAAAAGTTAAAGGCTTTTGCTATTTTATGCATGCAAGTTACTAAGATTGCGAAAATATATCTTAAATCATTAAAGAAATTCTTTTTTGAATATGCACTTAAAAAGTTCTTATGCTTGATTGCTTTGATGTATGACCATTAATGAATTTCACTACTTGACAAAATTCTTTATTCTTGTTTAGTTTGGTTGTAATCTTCAAAGGACAAGTTTCATCTTCACACTAAACTCTAATATGTTTCTTACTTGTTTTATAACTTAAAAGCATACCTTTTTCCTAATTAAATGCTTGTTTTTAAGCTTCTTTTAATTTCTTTAATTTTTATAAGTCTCATATAGTACAAATTCCACACTTCCACCATTACTATCATAGTAATAATGTTGAACTCTCTTCTTTATTGAATTATAGTAACTTTAGGTAGGAGCCAAAGTTGTGAATACTTTATTGACCTGATACTGATTTTAGTTTTGGTATAGTAAAAACAAGTATCGGTCAATACTAAATATTGTTTTAGATAATTTTTAAAAAATTATAAACTAACTGGTCAATTTTATAAAATTATAGATAACCTCTCAATATATAAAACGAATAAACATCCTTAGGCATCACATTTTTTAATTCCTTTAATATCTTTGTAATAACATAAAAAACTTATACCATATGGTCATTAATATTCTCCCATATGTTTACAAGGTAAGTTTCCATGCCTTTCTTATGGCTTTTTTCAATACTCATAGTCAAAATATGCACCACCATTACAATTTTATTCTTAATCTACAATAATTTATATAATATAAATTTTACTCACGCATTAGCATTATATCTCCAAGATATAAATATAACAACTCTTTCATTGCCTTGAGAAAGGCAATGCCTAAAATCAAATTAAAATTATCGAGATGTATAACTATCATATTATACTTCTCATGCTAACTTTCAACACTAAATGGAACATTGTATATAACTCCTACTTGTGCATTCATCGCAAGAGTTTCATCTTTATAAGAGTCTGACTCAATTTTAGCCCAAACTTTCACACTATTCACTTCGGTACTCACCGCATTAAGAAAGCAAATGCGATTAAGTCTAGTTTTGAATGGTTATTTGATCCTTCACCATCCATTATGAAAAGCATTAACTTATCCTTCCTTAATTAATCTTAGGCATAATGAGTCTACTGCATAATAAGCAACCACGATTTTTCTTTGAAGTTTTCTCACCTTGTTTGGCCATTTTGCTTTATTTGGACTTTCCTTCTTGATCATGCTTCTTTTAGCCACTATGGTCTTTATTCTCTTTCCTCTCACACTTTTCTTAGTAACTGTTAGCTTTCAATTTTTGAGAAAAGGAGGAGCCTTTAGTCTTGCTTGGATTCTTGAAATCTACCAAAGCATTCACAACTATAATAGCACTTATAACATTTTTGATGTTTTTCCGGTGTAACTTTATTTGTGCCTATGGTAGTAACCTATAGTTGAAAAGATTTTCCTCATCTAATATATTTTTTTGTTTGTGCCTATGGTTGTAACCTACAGTTGAAAAGATTTTTCTTATCTAATATATTTTTAATATCCAACATTAAGGAAATGAAATGCTTAACAATCCCTTTACAGAGCAATCTTACTTCAATTGCTTCAAGGCATCTCTAGTAAGCCAAAAAGCATTATTTGGGGAATTGATACTTTAACTCCTTCATCTTCCCCCATGTTTTTATAAGAGGACGACCAATACTAATTTTGGTAGAGGTTCTCATTCTCAATTATAGTTTTGCATCTCCATCACAATACATTGTCAAATGCTAACTCTTTCTGTATCTGCCACTTTGGCAACAACAAAGTACTGCTCTATATATTACAAGAAGTTCTTAGGTTCCTTAGCATTTTGGATTTTCTAAAAATTTTTAGGTTTGTGCACCTTAAACATAGTGCTTTTAACTTGACCAACATTTGATTATAAACATCATATTTGGGGATTATTATATTGAAACTAACTTCTTCTTACGTAGTCAATAAGTCAACCATTTGATCTTGTAATACTTAGATTTTCTTGTCTAAGACTTCAAATTGAGATGGATAAAATGGAACTTCTTCACTCATAGGTAAATGATTAATGAGTGCTTCCACTTGAGTAATATGCTTATTAATATTGATACCTCTAGCCATTGAACTAACATAGTTATGGTACTAGTTATTACTTTGCAAGAAACTCCAAGTTCACACTAAAATATACCAAAGTCTAAGTAAGTATGGTAGTTGAACTCCCACAATTCAACTCAACCTTTTCAATTCACTCATGTTTAAAGTGTTTTGCATAATGGCTTAAGTAAACCAATGTGATTAACTTAGTCAATGAAAATGAACAGTAGAAAGAATAGAAAGATGTATAAAGCTTATAACAAAAATGTCAACCATTTTATACTCTCACAATAGTTACAAAAGGTACAAAACTCTAACTCTCTTAATGAATGAAGCTTTTACTCAAATGAGCTATTTATAGGTATTTAGAGACTTGCTGGACAGGAGTATAGGAATGTGGGTACTAAGTCTACCAACTCCCTAACCTAGATGATGGTTGATAACTCCAACCACTTTATGCATTACTTTAGTTAGTAGTTTATATAACTTACCACTTATCCACTCTTAAGTTAAAAAAAATCATGAGATAAATGAAGATAAGATATGTTATCTATGTTCTTCTTCCCCCTTTCTATTATCCATAAAATCATCCCTAACAGGTCATATATACATATATGTCTCAACCAACACCAGAAAAGATTCATGATCTAAGGACTAACCTTGTGATCTGCAGCAGAAAAGCAGATCGACAGCAGACTGATGAAGAGCTTCGGTAGAGTTTCTCGAACGATCACAATAATTAAGGGATTTGCAACCCGTATATATATATTCGTCCAATTATTCAATTTTTACTATTAGATTACTGTGGGATGAATAGTTAAAAACACACTTATGATTTCGGAATCAACTAAATCCCAGAAGTTCCAAACAACTTCCAAAAATTCACCAAAAATTCCGTCATAAAATAATAACTTCCAAATAATTGTTCAAAAAATACTCCATACGTCACCAACAATTTCTAAAAATCATCGAAGTATCCAAAAATTGCTAAAATTATCTTAATATTGTCCGAATCAATCCAAAGTGTCATTAAACCAACTTACCCGGAAAATGCCATGAATGTATGCCAAAATTTCAAAGAGACAGAACATAAATCGGACTAAATTTGCTTAATATGCTAACCCCTAATTTGGGGCATTACATGATGATTACCCTACATCGACTTGCATGTGCTCTTACGTTGTGTATGGTTGTTGTCCCTGTGAGTGGGGACAGATGACAAAACAAAGTAATCCTGTCCCCTTGGATGTTTGGTTGATGTCCCCGGTTTTATGTCCTCTGTTTCCGGAGGATAGAAACAAAGAATTTTGTTCCTTCGAAAACTGAAGGACAAAAATTCTTCGTCCCTGTCTCCAAAACAAAGAAACACGCTGCCTCCCAAATTACCCCTCTCTTTTGTTATTTCATCCTTATTTTTGTCTCTCACACGCCCCCCTTCGCCTCCAAAATCACTCATCTCTTGCACGCTGGGCTTCTCTCTACGCTTCTCTTTCGCACGCTGGGCTTCTCTCTCACATGCTGGGACTCTTCTTCCCAAAGTAAGTTTTTGTTATTTGCTGAAAAAATGTCGATGCCTCTGAAGGTCTCCATTTCTCTGGTTGCACAAATTTGGTCCACCTGGTATTGTTCTTTTCTTTTTCTAGTCTGGAGTCAGAAATGGAGGATGTTTCTGTGAAATGGAAACCTTCGGAGTGTTGGGTGTTTGTATATGTGGATTTGGGAGAAATGGAGACCTTCGGCCATTAGCATGCTTTGCAGATCTTGAATGGGATGATGTGGATTTTCAGTTCTAGCTCTTCTTCTTGTTGAGTCTGTGGTTATTTTTGTTCTTATACCAGAATCCTGAGAGCTTTTTTGGGCATATATGTTATTGTAAAATTTTCTGGGTTTTGGATCATTCTCTAATTTCCTTTCCAAACTTTTAACTTGTGTCTTTGTTTCTGTGTAGGAATCCTATGTTGTTATTGATCAGTGATAGGTTGCATAAGCCTTTTGATTGAATCCGAGAACCTCATTAGTTATCTCCAAAGTGCTTCTTCTATTTCTTTTCATAGGTATGTATGTTGTTCTGAATTGAATCTGCATTATGCTATCATGTTTGTGATTGTTTGTGGCTACTTTGAATTATGCCTTGTGTTGTGTGAAGTATATATTGGCACTGAGTGTTTGTTATAATTAATTTAGATAGCAACCAATTATGTATGACATATGTAATGTGATGTTCTTTTGCTTGGGTTTTGGTTGACAATATGTCCAAGCTGTGTTAATCCTTCAATCATTTTCATCATGTTATGTAGAAGATAGCAGGAACCTATATTGCATTTTTTTCCCTTTAACATGATTCTTTAGTGATTAATCCAATCTTTTGTCTTTCACTTTTGCATTTGCAATTTCATTATTGCTATTAACTAGTAATAAGTCTAATAATAACAACCAATTATTAGATAGTTACATCCTACTATGTAATGAGAAATTTCAATCACTCATTAGTGTTATATCATGTAGCTGAAATTCAAACAAGTTATAATAAGACTGAAATAGTAGATGTTTCACATAAAGGAAATTTCCTGTCTTTTTAGGTTTGATGTTTTTCTCTATTTATCGTGTTGTTCCAACCAGTAGGTACTAATATTATCTTTAAAATTCACTTTAAAGATGTTGAAGATACATAAATATATCTATGAGTTTCTTAACTGTTAGTTATTGCATAATGATTTATGAAAGTAATTAGAGGTTAAAAAATCCATAAATACGCAAACGGTCAGCAGAAAAATAATGTTGGCATGCTAAAATCAGTTGGAGACCTATATGTGTTCATTTAATAATGAAATTTTAATATGAAGTTGTTTGAACCCAAATTTTATGTTCATTTTAAATAGAGGTATCCTAATCATAACTACCATACTTAATATTTGACGAACATTGTGATAGCAATTGTGTTTATTGCTATTATTGTTTTTGAAGATAAACCTATATTATGAATAACTCTATTTGATATATGGGTGGTAGAGTAATAGCTTTTCCAATTATTTGGAAATAGTCTAGCTCTTATCCACTTTGCCCTTCATGCCCTATCCACACAGTTTTTTGTTGAGGACCTCAAAAACTCAACTTATTTCTTAGGTGTTAAAGTATTGCGTACAACTGATGGATTGATACTTTCATGGTCAGAATACATTGAAACCATTTTACATGACTATAACATGCATAAAGTTGTTCTAACACCAGTGTCTTCTACTATGCCTTTACACCTCAAAGATGCCTCCTTGCCTATGGATTCTATAATATATTGTCATCAGTTTATTAGCAAGCTTCAGTTTTTATCTTTTACTCGCTCTAATATTAGTTTTGCAGGCTGTTACAATTATACATACAAATTACTAGCTTATCCCAAACTATTGCATTTTGAATGCTTGTGAGGTTAGGCAATACAAGATAAGAACATTATACCTAATTGTGGTTGAGCCAATTTTCCAAAAGCAAGTTGCATGCCTTTCGGCTTTGGGACCTTATCTTGACAGTCACTGTTTTGTAAATAATTTATGTATAGCTAGCTTCATAAAATATTTAAAAAGACTCTTTCTTAGGGGATCCTACTAAGATGTTACATAGAAAAAGGAGAAACTGTTGACTTAGATGAGGAGACAAAGTTATTTATATACATGTATGTGAAATTCATGGTGATTAATAAGAAACCTTACAAATGCTCATATACATAGCCTTACCTCAAATACATTGCTTTGTTTAAAAATAGAGATTTTAGGAGATTGTCATGAAGATTATGTGATTGTCATGAAGATTATGTGATAATCATCAAGGTGGCATAACTTTTTCGGTGAGGATATAAAAAAGCTTATTTTTTGCTAACTTTGAGTTGGATACAATAGAATACACTAATACCTATAATAAATGTCATAGTTATTCATGCTTTTACTACTAGATTATAAAAGATTTTTCTCATATCTCATCTTTGAACCTTTTGTAGAGCGGATCATGTATATCTTAAGGCCTTTTCAACTAGCAATTTAGGAAACATAAGCCCATACATATCATGGTGGATTACTTTAAACAATGAGTGGAAGTAGAATCATACGTAACTATCACAAGAAAAATAGTCAAGAGTTATCTAAGAAACTATATAATGGCACATATGGAAATAAATTAGAATTGTGATTAATAATGTGATAAGGAAAATAGAACATGACCTTGTCTCTTTGATTACATCCTTTGTCCATGCACTTCACCTCTTTCCAATTCCACATTTACTTATACACATTGTACTTGGTAGAGTTATGTTAGGATCACTATATGGTATTTGTTGGTTTTGTTCTCTAATCGAGGAATATGGTTATATTGAACTTTTATCCCAATCCTTAGTAAGCAGTTATTTATTTTAAGAAAATTATATAAAATACTTTGGGTATTATGGACATGTATCAAAGATGATCTACTTGATAAACTACTTTGGGTATTGTGGACATGTATCAAAGATGATCTACTTGATAAACTATTCATAGGGTTTGACTGTTGAAGTGATTTGAAGAATTATTATGAGCCTATTCTTTATATAGATGGTGAAGTGATTTCGGCAAAAGATATATCAGTGTTTGAATTTCAAGTAGTAATTCCAAAAACCAAGTATTATTTGTATTCAAGGGTAATGGCTTTAATTTGGTTTCCTTCAAGTGTTGTGCTTCAAATATGTTTGGAATTAATGCCTTTGATTTGTAATCAGAATATGTGCATTTCAATTGTGTTTTTTTTAACTCTTTGTAGCCAGTAATTATTTGCAAACATGGATAACAACGTTCATGATGCTATGTTTAAGTGTTTGGCTATGTTTGAGCTTTGGAATGCAGAGATAGACTTAATGAGAATGGTCATATTGCTATGCTTGTATGTATACACCAAAAAATAGAGGAGGAGTGAAAATGTTGTAGGTAGTAGGGCATTGACAGTGCCAACTCGGCAAGCTAATATAGATAGGATTTTGAATGAGGGTGATAGGAATAGCCAGTGAGATTTGAGGACGGACTTAAATGCATTTACATTGTTATGTGAAATGCTTCAAGTCCACGGTGGGTTGTTGAATACTGACCATTTGGCAATTGAAGAAAAAGTTTTAATCTTCCTAAGAATATTAGCACAAAATGAATCTAATAGAGTTTTACAAGTTAGGTTTATGAGG
>JANIHZ010000003.1:51318593-51332700 GCA_027478365.1 Erythroxylum rufum | reverse complement strand
CAAAATTTTAAAGAGACAGAACATAAATCGGACTAAATTTGCTTAATATGCTAACCCCTAATTTGGGGCGTTACATTCTTTTCCATGTCTTCCAATTTGTTCACGCTTTAACCTACTAACTTTGTCACATTACTAATAATCTTCATCTAAAGGTGAAGGTTAACTAAGTTCTAAGTCACTTGCATATTGGCTAACCGACACCCATTTATGGTCTACTCTGTTTGTCTATAGTTCAAAATTAAAGGATCATTTCATCCTTAGTCCAACTAATAATGTTTAAGGCAAGTCTAGCTCATTCTAGTGAAGCCAATCAAAGCACCATGGTCCATTGATCCCTTCTAGTTAAGTCATCTTGGTTTTTTTGGCATATCTTTCTTGTGCCTTATTTATGTTAGACATTAGCTAAGACTCACTAATGACTAGCAAAAGGGTCTTACAATGTTAAGGGACTAACATCTACCATCTATCGCTTTTAAAAAAAACTCTAAATAGTGACTAAAACGTTACATGAAAATAATCTTACTTATCTAAATCAAAATAAAAAAATCAGAAATCACATTTGTTTATCTATCAATAACTTGAGATATCAATCATTAAGAATAAAATATAACTCTTATTAATCAATCATAAAACACTAGTCATGATCTTCTGGTAAATTTTAGTTAAAGAATCTAGTAGTGAGATTTTTGGGAATGATGGAGAGAAAAATACGAAACTTATGAAAGATATATTAACAAAGGATGCATTAGTGTATGAAAATCTTTATTTTATTATTTAGTTGAACAATTTAATAATAATTGACCTAAGATTTATATTAACTTTTAATCAAAATGAAATCTTAAATTGACCCTATTTTGAATGAAGAAGGCATATCAACAATATGTGAATAAAATTTCTAGGGACAGGGTTTTTATTTTCATGTTTCATTTGCGTGCTTTGGATAATTATAGACTCAAGTTTAGTTTTTTTAAAAACATTTATGTCTTACCTTTAAAAAGGTAATTAAAGATTTATTATATTAAATTTAAATTCACAAATTTATTCTAATTTATTTAGTCATTTGAGTTACATAATAATTGATTAGTCATTTAGAATAAACTTACGAACATTCATAAAATTGTATTAATGAATATTAAGAATTATATTAATTGATATCATAATTTCTTTCTTTTTTACTTTTTGTTTTTTGTTGTATAAACAAAGTCAATGAGAAAGTCAAGTCAGTTTTCTCATTTTTATAATTTGTTAGCACATTCTTCAAACTTACATGATAATAAAAATAATCTAAAGAAAAAATTGAAACAAAATGACTTTCGCCAACAGAGAAGGTGCACGTGATAAAAATTAAAAAAAAGGAAAAAGAAAAAAATAACATGTCAAACACATGGGGCCCACCACGAAATCACTGGCTGCCAGTTGCTCATGGCATGTATCTATCGTAATCAAATATTGAGATTAGGGTCCACGCTCGAGACATCAGCTTGTGCGGTCCCCAACCCCATTGTTTTTATTTATTTATTATGTAAATAAATAAAACCTCATAATTCTACTTTTTTGTTTTCTTTTCCCTTCTCCGTCAAATATGCGCATGCATTTCTTTTATATCAACCAACCTAGAAATCCTCAAAACAGATTATTACTACCAATTTCTCCGTATACTTTAACTAATTATAGTATAGGAATCCAATTGATGAAATTAATTCATAAATTGATTAGAATAGTAATATCTAACAATTAAAGTCCGGTCCGGTTTAAGTATTTTGTTTAAAAACAACCTTTTCACTAATGAAGATAAAGCTGCGTACTATTAAATTTTTTCAGACCTTATGTCCTTATGAGATTCATTGTTATTGCATAAGTATATTGTTGTTTCTTTTTTTTTCCTCTTATATTGTTGTTTATTAAGTATATGTGAAACTTAATAAATGAAAAGGTATACTTGACCTCTTTTGGTTATTGAAATGAAAATCTTGGTGATGAATTATAATAGTATTCGTAAAGAAATGATGAAGTGTGACGTAAAATGAAAGTTAAATTAAAATTGTATAGGTAAAATATAGGGCAGGTGTGCACAATCCATATTCTACAAAGAAAAAGAAGCAAGATAAAACAAAGGGTTAACGTAACCCAGTGGTCAATTGGGAGTTTTGTTCTCGAGCTTGCTTGACATTTATATACAATACAATGAAAACGTAATGAAACTCTATTCTCTTCTATTTATCTAATATAATAAAAATTAAGTGTTGTGTTGCGTTGGGTGGATAGGTTCAGGTTCAGGTTCAGGCATGGCATGAGGGACAGGGAGGGATGGAAATGGTTAGATCGGATGGGCTTTTTATGAAACCAAAATGGTGAGTGAGTGTTTGGTTTGATCAAATTCGTATTCGGAAGGCATAAGTAATATAAAGAGAATATAAATGTGTCGAAAACAATAAAAGAAAGATAAATGAGCAAGAAGGAAGCTCCAAAAAGGCCAAAGGAAGGAAGGAGCACAAGCGGACGATCCGAAGAACACACTCTTCTCTCTCTAACTCTCCTTCTGAACTCCGCTCTATCTCCACCCACAATCGTCACTAAGATCAGCACACCAACAAAATAGAATGAAATAAAACTTAATCTGATTAAAAGAAAAAAGGCAAAATTCTCTCTCTTTTGCTCCCGTACTCGTTGTTTCATAAGAATAACTATTACAGGGCAGAAGTATTTTCTTTTCCTTTTTATTCTTCAGTTCCTTGTACAAAGCGATCCTCCAGTGAGTGCGCTCTGCCCTTTTGCTCATCAATGCTAACGGTTTAGGATAAGTCAGGTACCCTTTTCTTCTGTAACTTGATTGTTTTTCTTTTTTGATTGTCAAATGTTCCATTTGGGTCTTTGTCAAATCTTTCTTTCTTTTATTCTTTTCATAAAAATCTCAAATTTGATCATTCTGTTAAAGGAAAGGGACATTAAAATCGGACCTTTGCTCGGGAATCTCAAGAAGCCCATCTTTGGATACCAAGAAGCTGTGTTCTTTGTTTGATCATGGCGGTTGCAGAGAATGCTGGAGCCAGGAACGGGTCTTCCGGTCAGAATTTTGATAGCACTGTGGTATCATCGGACCCCAACGGAACACAAGATCTCGAAAGATCAAAACCCAGGAATGATTCGGTCATAAACAGTAAAGAATCCAATTTCCAGAGCCAAAACAATGATCAGAGTGTTAACGGCAAGCCTGAGCTCCAAGAGGAAGCTGAAACACCCGCTTTAAGCAATGGCAAGACTAATGGAACCCAGATGCAGTCTGGGTTTGCTATCAATCAGCAACAAGTGGTGGCCAAGTCTGGTGACTTTGCTTCTAATCTGAGGCCTGATTCTAACGGGGCCAATAACATGAATGATTTGGTGGAGATGTTGTCCAAGCTTAATCCCATGGCTCAAGAGTTTGTTCCTCCTTCGCTTGCTAGCAATCACGGCTATTTGGCTGGCGGGTTTGGCTATACTAACAATTTTGTAGTGCAGAATAATCATGGCAACGCCAACGGACATACTAACAAAAGGGTATTTTTCAATTTCCCCTTATTTATTCGCTTCACCAAAGTCTTATCTACTTTCCGGTTTGCCTGGGAATGGTACACGGTAACTGATGATGAAGTTTTTACTTCTATCGGCCTACAGAATTTCTACAGCAAAAAAGCATAATGATTTAGGGTCTGGTCTAGTTTCCTTTTTTTATTTAGTTGTCTATTGACATTCTTTGTCTGTTGGTTCAGAAGAAGAATGTCTATAATCAAGGAAGGCGAAGGATGAACAGTAGGACAGGTATGGCTCAGCGAGAGGAGATAATCAGGAGGACTGTCTATGTCTCTGACATTGATCAGCAGGTAAAAGTTGCAGTTACTGTTCTGTTTTGGAGTTTTCACTAGGTTCTTTATCATCTTGAGGGTTGCCAGTTGACCTTAAAGTTATTTTGTCTTTGCCCTTATTTAGGTTACTGAAGAGCAGCTTGCAGGTGTCTTTGTTCATTGCGGACAGGTATCTGGTTTAGTTTGTTCACAGTTGCCCTTTTCCCTTTCGGTAATACCAGTTGTAAGTCTTAACTGATCTCTTTCCTTTTATGTTTGGACAAAGGTTGTTGATTGCCGTATATGTGGCGATCCTAACTCCGTTCTCCGATTTGCCTTCATTGAGTTTACTGATGAAGGTATGCAATTAACTTGCTTATTTAATATAGTTTACTTGGTTTTCTAACTTTCTTATTTAATATAGTTTACTTGGCTTTCTTTCTATCTGGAATTGAACGCAAATTGTTATTGCAGAAAGTGCAAGGGCTGCCTTGAATTTGTCAGGAACGGTTCTTGGATTTTACCCTCTTAGAGTGCTGCCTTCTAAGACGGCTATTGCACCTGTTAACCCTACATTTTTGCCAAGGGTGAGGACTTTTCCATAACAAATGTTCTCTCAAGCCTTTCATTTTGGATTTTTAAAAAGCCATGTTTGTTCTTATATCAAAATTTGTAAAGAAAGCTTGGTTATCTAATTTTGTTATTGTCTTCAATCTTCAGTCAGAAGATGAGCGTGAGATGTGTGCAAGGACAGTGTACTGCACAAATATTGACAAGAAGGTAATATTAATATAAAATACGATGAATATTTTGAGTGAAAAAAGTGATAATTATTATCCTAATTCTGTTGTTCAATTGATACAGGTTACGCAGACAGATATCAGACTCTTCTTTGAAAGCTTTTGTGGAGAGGTTTGGAATAAAACAAACTTACCTACTTTAAAACATTGCTTGTGCTTGAACTTGGGGCGATATTATATTGAAAATTCTCCTTGCCCTAGATTCAACGCTTGAGGCTACTTGGAGACTATAATCATTCAACTCGTATTGCATTCGTTGAATTCACAATGGTAACCGCCCCTTCTTGCATACAGTTACTATCATTTATACATATGTTATGTTCTTCTTTTTCAGTATATCTTGTATGATAGTCACTACGACTATGGTTTGCTGAGAAGAAGATATTTTTCTAGAATCTAATACTCTATGATCTTATTGGTTTCATTTTGCTTTATACCAACTTTTGGGTCCATGCGCCTAAAATTCTAAAACAGAAGTGCCATATATACATTGGGAATGTTTGGTTTCAATCCAGATTAATAATATCTTTTCTTCCTAGTTTATCAGTTTCAAAAAAAAGTCCATGTTATTTGACCTCGTGCACCCTAAGATGTAGGGCCATTGAAGTTAGGAATTTGTTTCTTGTGAATTGTGTTACATTGAGTGTGACCCTTGTACAAGGTATTGTGCCCTAAAGCATCATGCTATGGTACTCGCATAATATCATGAGTTATCTATAACTTTTGGGAACTCGCGAATCATGTGTCACTTAATAGATTATAAGTATCCTAGTCATTTTCAATTTCCTCACTTAAAGATATTCGTGGTTCTGTAATTAACAATTGAGACCAAATTTTGAGGATAGCATAAAAGAGGTTGAGTTGTGCATGGATCATGGAAAATGCTCAATTGGTGCAATAAATTGGGATAATGCAAACACTTCTTGTAATCATTCCTAAAGCATTATCCCTACTGATGCTGCTGCTACCTATTTATTTCTCCTGCTTTTCTTTTACATTTCGTTATCTAGTTCTCTTTCTCTTGTTGAACCCTCTCTGTCGATTTGTTTTCTTCTCTGTTTCTTCATCCAGTTTTTTCCTCTTTTGAACCTTTTCTCTTTTTGTACCTCTGAGCAAGATGCAGTAGATAAGCTGTTACAGGAAAAGGTGCTGACATGTTAATGTCTGTCCTGGAGTGGGCATGCATGGATATGTTTTCTAATGGCTTTTAATGTATAAAAGTAAAAAATCTTGCTGCAGTAGTGGAAACCTCACAGAAAGTGGATGATTTACTTTGTGAATCATGAAAAAGCTTGTACTTAAGCTTCTTTCCAGGTCTCAATTAAGATAAGATATTTTCACTTTTCAATGTTAAACAAGTTTGTCAGTATGGAGGTTAGTAGCTCTAGTTAAATTCAAATCTCAGTATTTTCTATGGTGCAGGAAGTATACTTGGGATAATATTGAGAATTTTAGGGGATTTCACTTGGATAATGAGGCTTGAAATGAATACATGCAATAGTTCATCTAATTAAGAATGTTAGCAGGTCATATGTGTCTATTTCGTTTATGCCTTCTGCAATTGTTTTAATTTCTCAAAATTGTGTACCCATACTTGGAAGTGAATTGGAGTTAACAGATTCATAAAATATATAAAGGTGAAGCTGAAAATAAAAGAAAAAGTTTAGACATGTATGTTTTTTGTCATTGATTCCTGATAACATTCTTGCCTCCCCTGTTGTGTTTGCCTTATGTATACTTTTATGCTTTAGTTGAACGGTGAATATATCAAAGAAGTTGATCGTCTTGTTTCACATTGATCCTGATCTAGAATGTACCTCAATGCATAGTAATTTCACATCGGTGAATGTGATCCTGAGTCTAGAATGTACCTCAATGCATAGTAATTTTTAAAAATTATGTTAGGTTTAAACTTTAAAATATGAAATGTATATTTTTGGTTGTATCTGCAGTCTTAATGTGGTAAGTATAGTGAAAGGTTTTGCATATAATGCTAGTTCACAGTTATCAAGATAAAGCTGAATATGTCCATTTGGGTGAGAACTTAAAAAGATATTACAGAACGGGTCCATCTCTTAGCTTAGCCTAGATTGGGAATAGAGACTGTTTATGCTTTGGAATGTTGATATTAGATAGTACAGAATTCATTTTGATGCATCAACTAGTGTGCAATTAATATGGAAGCATCAAGTAAATGATAAAGTTATGATGTTTGTACAGGAACTGATTCATTGACTCGTTAACTAGTGTGCAAACTAATATGGCATCATCTAGTTAACCATAACTTATGATAAGGCTCAGAATCTGGATGGCTGGATATCTTATTCTCTGGATTTCTCCAATCACGCCTAGCTTTATATCCTCATTTTGCTTACCTCATTTCTGCAAGTTTCTTATAATGAAAATAGGTGTTGATTGCAAAATATCCTAGCTTTCATCCTTTACTTTTCTGACGAAACAAACATGTCTGTTGACTGTGCAGAGAGGTTATACGAATGCTCTAGTAAGATGTAAATGCCTAAATTCTTTGTTTATGTCTTAGACCGCCAAATGCGTTGAGCCATATGGACTTTATATTTCAGTTGAATGCTTTTGTGCTTGTAACTGTTGGGAAATTTGTTGGATTACTTTTCACTTCCAAAAATAGCTTAATTGTTAGTTGATTTTGTAATATATTACTAAGTTTGGTTGTGATATGTGGGAGTTAATTTATTCTTCTATTCAACATTTGCAGGCTGAGAGTGCTATTACTGCTCTTAACTGTAGTGGCGTAATCTTGGGATCATTGCCAATAAGGTGCGGGCAGATCTTCTTTTTCAACTCACTCCTTACCCTCCAATTTTTTTCCGCCTTTCTTTCTATCTTCCCCTTTCCTTAAAAATCTCTTCATTTAAATTTCTAAAATAGTCTCATACTTTGTGTTTGCAGGGTGAGCCCATCAAAGACCCCTGTTCGGCCCCGCATTCTCCGTCAGCCTTTGCACTGAGTGAGCCGTAATGCTTCCTGGATTGACAGCTGCCAATAGATATCTCTATATATACATATATAGAAACTGATATATATTAAAGGTACCAGTGGCGTTTAAACCATCTTTATTTTGTCCTTCCATCTGAGCCTGGAATCTGTGATACCTGTAGGGGTTTGGTTGTTCATGGTTTTATTGTTAGCTTATAGAGAATCGAATGGGATCTCGAGGAATATGAATGGCTGTTTTATGTTGGATATCATGGTCAACCTCTAAAGTCTATTTATCAACTGGATATCATGAAAATTCAGGTTGGACTCTTACTTGTTTGGATACACACATTTTTGCTACTTCTCTTCGGCTTTGGGCTGCTGAGATTTAACCCATCTTTGTAATCTTTAGCATATTTACCCTTCGATATTGATGCCTTCCTTTTTTCTTGTCCTGCACATGTGAGATTTAAAATTGGTTCCTTTTGTTTCTGTTTTGATGAAAACTGACCTGTCTTACATGATTAAACCCATTTTTAATCAAAGTTGGTCTTTTTTATCAAATTTTCGTTTTCTAGTTCTTCCAAATTTCTCCTTTGAGGAGTCGAGGTATGTTTTTCGAAGTTCATACAATGAGTTTTGATTTCGATCGCTTTAATACATAGAAAAATTGGTGATGAAAATCTGAATTCATTTATAGAAATCTCTCATCACATTCTGTTGACTTCTGCAATAACTAAAACTAGTTTTGATTCCTTCCACATTTGCCGTAACAGAACAGGAACTGATTGACGGGAAGAGTGCATATTTTGTGTTCTTTCTATGATCTTTACGTTTTTTCAGTATTACTCGTCCCTTGAACGAAAAGAAAGATTTGATGGTTCCTCCCTCCCCACGTAATCAAATCTATTTTAATGACAACTGTAGAATTTAAAAAGAAAAGAGCGAAAGAAAAGGTTTGTTCTTTTATGGAATGACCTCTAACAGTCAGGAACATGAACATAAGACCAATTTCTAATTTTGAACATTCTCCTTCATATCATATCAATGATTAATATTGTGGGTAACAAGCAATGAAGCCAGTGAATTTTGTCTTCCATTCAATGTTCCTGGCGGGCACCGGCAATTGCTATGTTGTTCGTCCTTATAATTGGTGCTCTCCCTGCTCATAATTCATCACTGAACAACGTAAGTTGCTTTTAGATGGTAAACAGGATCATCAGCTGAATTTATGACCTGATAACATACCAAAGCCATAGCAATATTGCTGAGAAAATGGTTCATAGTTTGAGTAAAGTCCAGCTGGGAATGAGAATGGAATGGCGTAATACATCGTAAAAGGCTGCCTCCCATTTGCATAATCATATTTCTGCGAGAACCAATATCCTATTATTATATTAGCTGCTATATAACTGATTTATGGTACCATAGAAATACACACTGTAGTGAAATGTGAAAACTAACCGTTGCGTACAAGTCTTGTGGCGAAGCAGGATATCTGCTTGTTGAAAGACGACAAACTTAAGAACGGTATTTATTTATTTATCTGAAGATAATTATAATTATAGATAGTTTACCCATAAACAACACCAGGAAATGAATTCTGCAGCATGGGCCGAGGGAAGAAAGGCCGACTTGCTAACTGATTCTTCCCAGCTGCTGCAAGATTACAGTTGGTTCTCCTCCCATCAATTACTGGGTGTGGATTTTGACAAGCTTTTGTTGCTGAATCTGAATTCTTAAATATTACCTGCAAAATATACATAAATGTAGATATGCGTGTAATATAAAGAATAGCAGGGGAGGTAGTTGAGTTGAATAATTACAAAGCCATATCCTTTTGATCTTCGTGTAATTCTATCAACTATCACAACAGCCTCCAGAATTTCACCAAACTGCTGAAAGTAGAGCTCCAGAGCATCTCTCCGCGTTTCCCAAGCCAACCCACCAACAAAGATCTTAGTGCAATTGGTTTTAAACACTACTTGGCCTCCCATGGTCTGTGATTGTACTGATTCTCAAACACCAATAACCTGTTTACAGACAAAGAGACAAGCGACAACCAAGTAGTCTGCCTAAGTCGATAAAAAGAAGTAGGAGAACTAGCCGTTTAGTCCTAACAACTACCACTTAATCATAATAGCTGCACCGTCACCTAGGATTCCTCACTTAAAGATGCTGTCAACAATGGCATATATCGGTAACATTCCGCTTTACAATGTATACGGAAAATTAAGACAACTGATTTACTACGCCAAATTGAAGACAACCTGTTGATTTATGTTTTTTTAGTATATTCCCTTGCAACCAACCAACCAGTCGGTTGAAATTTGATGTACGTTATTGTTGTTTAATTAATAAAAAGATATTTTTTTATCTTTATATATTAAGTTAATTACATTTGATTCTTTAATACAAGAGCTAAAATTCCTGAAATAATTATTTTGTGATTGAAATAACGATGAGATTATAATTATAATATTTAATTTACATTTATGTATTATTCCTAAATATTTCTAGTTATAGTTTCATCAAGACAAGATATTGATAAAATAGTAAGACTCGCATACATTCTATTTATAGTAAGACTCGCATACATTTTATTTCTTTCTTATGAAGAAAGTAACTGATCTCATAAATTAAAGTATAGAGATACTTAAACTAATGTGTAAGTGCTAACTAGAGTTCACTGAACTAACTCGATTATAAAGATCCCAAATAGAATATTACTTATGTATCCGTGAATTTCCTTATAATGATAGTTGTATGGTTGATCTGTAGATTTGAGATTACAATGGTATCTCACGTGAAAATTACTGTGTTTTGATGTTACTTATAAACTATCTTAGGATAATTCAGTCGATAATACTTGGATACAGTATGAACCTTACGGAGATATTTGAGTAAGTTAATAAATGATTCGCCTTTTTAAAGTAATTAAAGAGAATGTTTTTCTGACCTTGATTAGTAGTGATTTATGAAATTCTCTAGCTATAGTAAATTGACATTTAAAAATATGTTTTCAACTATCAATTATAAATCAATTACTAATTAACAAGAACGAACATAATTGGATACAAAAGAGTAGACACTATATCTATACTTTGTCTAATTAGAACAATGAATGCTCAAAGGATTAAATTATATATTATAATCATGTACGAACATGTTAAATTAAACCACTTTGACATTCATGATATTTGGATGGTCATGACTTGTTGCTAGATATTAATCTTAATCTATGATTATAAATTGTTTAATTGGAGAATTAAAGATAAATTTAAAGGAGTTTTAATTTATCTGATTCTAATTATGAATTAGAATTAGAATTTATAATTATTACCAATATATTAGGAATCTAATGGATTACACATACAGAGCAGTTCAAAAAAGAAAAATCAATTTCAATCAAGTTGGACTTAATTATAAATTTTGAGAAACTTTAGAAATCAAATATAAAATATATAGTAACTTACCAAAAAATATAAAATATTTGATTTTATTTAAATTAAATTAATTATAATTAGAGTTAGACTTTAATTATAATTAATGTATCTAATTTTAATAGAAATTGATTTAATTATAAAATATGAGAAACTTTAGAGATCAATACGAGATATCTGATTTCATTAAAATCAAATTAATTATAATTGAGATATTTAATTCTAATAAAAATTATAAAACCATGATGCTTTTCCTATAAATAGGGAATTAGCACAAGGGAGCTATCACTTCTACTTTTCCTTCCTAAGAATTGAGAGACTCTTATGTGAATACTATCAAAGGCTAGACACATAAATAGTTTGTGGTTAACACAAAAAGGATTTCAATAGGAAAATCGTACTTGAAAATTTTATTTTTCTACTATGTCTGTGATTTCGTCATGGTCGATTTCCAAAAGTAATAAAATCAATAATAAAAGATTGTTATTGATTTGATAAAAATTAAGTGTTTATGTGTTAATTAAACTCGAAACTGTTATAAATTTGCTTCTGCGTTACAATTGTGTTGCTCTGGAAAAAGCTAACTCATTGACGAAAAACAGAATGCATGTCCCCCTCTATGATACTATCATGGTTGTTTTGTTCTGAAGGATTTGGCATACGTGTCTGCTTCGTATTGGTTTTACAAACTACTTGGCCTCCCATGGTCTGTGATTGTGCTGATTCAAACACCAATAACCTGTAAAGACGAAGATACTAGACTAGAGACAACCAAGTAGTCTGCCTAAATCGATAGGAAAAGTCGTCGAACTAGCCGTTTAGTCCCAACAACTACCGCTTAATTATAATAGCTGCAGCACCACCTAGGATTCCTCACGCAAAGATGCTGTTAACAATGACATATATCAGTAACATTCCGCTGTACTATGTATAGAGAAAATTAAGACAACTGATATACTACGCCAAATTGAAGGCAACCCGAAGCTTTTATGATTTTATGTTTAGCTCACATTAAACAAGATGGTTTTGAAATGGATGCAGGAATTCTGTAAAAATATATGTTTGGGCGCTGTTACTTGTCACTAGGTACCATTATTATGGTCTCACTTAAATTATCTTTAATTTTAATTATTCTCTTCCCCTCCTCATTCTCAATCTTGCTCATAAGTCTCTTTTGGTGCCTTCAAAACTAACTCTGAGCCTCTTATTTATCCTTTACTCTGTTTTCACATTCTCACCTTCTCTGTCAATCTCCAGTTTTTCACTTTTATGCCATCTTTGCATGCCTTTAAAGTTTTCTAACTTCCATTAATCCGAGTTTTCGGTAATTTACTAACTTTTAACTTTTTCTTAGGTTTTTCGTTCAATTATAAAGGCTGTGGACTTTTTCCTTCATTGCTTGCTTTTCAAGGTCTTATCTTTACCTACTTTAAGAAATAAACTGCCAGAGATTTACTATAGAAAGTGACTGGAAAATATTCCTAGATTTTTTCTTGGACGAATTTTAATGGTATTTGAACATTTTGATGGTTCTTTGACATGAATTCTTTCCACTTGAGCCTACAGTATTTTTAAGAGAGGAAAGATATAGAAAATGGTCAAAGTAGAGCAAAAACACTGAACCTTTGTTCGTAGATTCTTGTTAGAAATAATCAAGATAAAACACAATCACAGAGATCACGTTAAACATGATCATTTGCATATGCATATAATAAACAAAAACACATACTTGGTTTATTGTTGTAGTTCCATTGATTAAAGAACTTTTACTGCCTTTCTCCTTATACCGAAATTTTCGTTCATCAGATTAGAAGATGTCTTTGTGTTCTTTTATTTTTTAAATGCTACACCTTAACTACCTTTGGTAGTTATGTAAAGTAGAATTATCATAATACACCCAATACCCCTCACGGGTGTATTTGATTCATTATCTCCCACTCACACATGATGGGTTTTAATCTAATTAAAAAACAAAAATACGCTGAAGTGCTCATACTTGTTCAATAACCGGTATGACCAGCATACAACGAGAGTATATTGTCACATATCTGTTCGGAGTATATGACACCTCGATTTAACAAATTGATCTTGAGACTTATGTGTCCTTGAGTAGATATTGTATGCTATACCCTTGATATCTCGCATTTGCACTTTTCTTTGATCTCATTTAGTTTTTTTATGTCATGACTGTATTCAAGTTCTCTATTAAAGAGATGATGGTCATCTATGAATACTTTGCATGCGAGTCATTGATCTAAAAAAAATGTCCTTCCTCTGTTCTTAATTCTCGTTTAAATTAAATTTAATTTGCTTTCTTAGAATTATTCCATAGGATCGCATCTTGCATGATCTTTTGGCAATAACCTAAAGTCGCAAACCTTAAATTCAATTATCAAGAATGAAACAATGTCATAAGGGTATATGATGAGGTTCTTCTCAACCTCAAGGGCCTCACACATGGTAAGATGAGATCTGGAGACTTACATTAATCCCTTTTTTGTGGTCAGTTGTGCACACATGATACGAGTTATGTGCTACGGTATTTACCCACTTTGTTAAACTTGAACATCTTTCATTCAAGAAATACCGTACAGATAATAGTTCAAACATACTCAATGTTTAACTTGAGTTCACTTATCTACTCAAAAAAATTGTTCAGAATCATATCTGGCAACGTAAGACAGATATAGTGATTAATAAATCACTTTGAACCAATTTCCTTGCGGCATTTGTGGTTTAAGTTTTTCGCTCTCAATTATCACCTAAATAATAAACTTTAAACATGTCTCATTGTTAGTAGTGTGCCCTAGGCTAATGGACATATGTGATTCATGTATTAACATTATGACTTGTTAATAATATATTATGAGGTATTCCTTTATATATACATGTATGTCGTTTATGTAATGTTATTTACGTTTCATGAATAGTATTAGGCTTATGTCATCAAGTATGTGACTTGATAGTAAGACCATAAGCATTATAACATTATTCTAAACTGTCCCTGGTCAATCGTTATTGGTGGAACAATAATGAATTAAGGCTAGTATGTGTTCTGATTGATGATCACGTTTTACTGATCATGGAT
>JANIHZ010000003.1:51232616-51243473 GCA_027478365.1 Erythroxylum rufum | reverse complement strand
CTAATTGAAAAACTATAAAATTTTATTTTTCTAGTGTAGCCATGATTAATTTATGATTAGTTTACCAATACATAGCAAGATGGAGGATATTTCTTGTAAAACTTTTAAGTTTTGCTAATCTTAAGTTTGAATTTTATATATCTCCCTATTTGTCCCCTTTTCAATATAACTCTTTATTTTCTAAAAAGAAAACTTCCATGAAGAAATTGTGCAACCTTTTTTTTAAGTAAATCAGAACTTTATAAAGAATAAAAAGTTATGTACAAGCAAGAGATACCATAGGTAATCTCTGAACACGTAAAAAACAAAATGGCATGCATCTAACTATTCTACTATCAAATGCCCCTACTAAGTCCTGCAAAAAGGACTTAACCCAAATCCTGCCAGAATAGAAAGTGACAAGATCAAACACAAAACAAATACCACGAATACCCAGTTATACACCAAGCAATAAAACACCATCAACTACCGCATTATATCAACATAGCCCAAAATACACTAGCTAAACCATAGACTAATAACATAGACAATCATGACATCATCAAATCCTGCTAATTTGTATTCATTGTCGCAGTTAATGCCCACAGCAGCTGCCATAGGCAATGGTTTGCTGTGCATAAACCATTGCCTAGCAAAACGCCATGGAATCCAAATTGCATTTGGAACGCCGTCGATGCTCTTGAAAATGTGGCCATCCAAGAGGGCTCATTCGAGGAGAAGTGAGACTGCCTAGTTGAACAGTAATCTGCATCAAAAAGTTAGTGCACAAAAGATCTAATTGCCTCTCTATGTGTGTAGGCTGAGATGCTCAAGAACTTGGAAGATTATCTTGGCTTGTAAGCTCTCTACCTCCATGGCTACATCCTTGAAGGTTCTTGAATTCCTTTCAGTCTAAATGTGGTAAACCGTTGTGGAAAGAAGTATAGGGAAAAGGGGGGATTGTGGAGGTGCTTGGTGGAATCAAGTAAGGATAGAAGGAAGGCTTGAAGGGTTGGGGATGGGGATTTGGAAGCGGGTGAGGCAATGGTCCCATACAGACTTAGAGAAAGGATAGTTAAAAAACAAATGCTCATTGGATTCCATGTCCGACAAACAAAGGGAACAATGGTTGGGCGTATATAGAAAGTGAAGTTTATCCCTTGTCTGGAGTTTTTTTAGGACTGGTAGCCAAAGAATGAAAGAACACCGTGGGCTGTTATTTTTGAACCAAACCAGGTTATACCAAGGTATACATGTTGGGTTGAGGGTCTCATGAGTTTGTAAACTGAACCATTGGTGTAAGTCATTAAAGAGCTAGGGAGCCATTCCAAGTAATCCAGGGAACTAGTCGGTTGATATTAAACGGGTTCAAAATCAGCAATGAGTTCCATAGGAAAATCTTGCCACCTCCACACATTATTAGTGATTATATCAGAAACCTTGGCTGTCATAGGTAAGCCCGACTTATTTATCTCTCTAGGAGATAAGAAGTTCCTTAGGATTCTCCTTGGATGCTAAGGATCCTACCATAAGAGAGTGGACTGTCCATTACCTATCATAAATTTGAATTGATTCCCTAATTTGTCCAGTACACTTAAAAATTTCCTCCAACTCCAGGAACTATTATTAGTGGGTTGTACACTCCAAAAGTTTTTCCGTCTCAAAATAACTATATGCACCCATCTAATCCACATGGCCTCTCTATCATAGAAAAGTAACCAAATCCTCTTCCCTAACAACACAAGGTTCCAAGTTGGCAAATGTTTAATCCTTACCCCCCCTCCTTTTTGGATTTAGTAAGGTCACTCCATTTAACTTTGGATTGATGGTGACTATCCACCCTCCCAGCCCAAAAAAAATTCATGAGTTTAGCTTCTAGTTATTTGAGAACAGAAGACGAGAGAATAAAGTGAGAGGCCCAATACACCTAGAATGAAGAAAGCACAGAGTTCACTAGTTGAAGTCTACCCGCATAAGAAAAGCTTTTATGGGTCTATTTGTTGACTCTCACATCAATCTTATCCAATAAGGGTAAACATTCTCTCCTCGAAAGCCTACCTGTAATGAGGGGAATACCTAGATACTTTATGGGTAGGGAACCTTGCCTAAGGCCAGGCAGTTGGGCCATCTAGTTTGCCAAGTGAGCCATGTCATGGGAAAGAAAAAACTGAATTTTGGACCTATTCATATCCAATCCTGAAAATTGAGAGGAGGAGTTTAGGTAATTTAGCAAAACTAGAGTAAAACCGATGTCAGCATGACAGAACAACAGTGCGACCTTTGATTATAGCGAAGATGGTAATTCCGTTTTTACTTCTCTCTTGCGCGTGTAAAATGGCCAATTTGATCAACATATGACACTATGAATGGTTCGCGAGAACCACATGTATGTTCTTTCCTTGATTTACAATGTTTTAATAATGCTTACAAGTTTTTTGTCTGCTATACGCCCATCACCCACCAAGAGTTTTTGTCTTCATAGATCGATGTTCCACTCTCTTCACAAGGGTCCCGTGAGAAGCCATTAGAGTTTCCAAAAGTCAAAATATATGTATGATGTGTATCACCCACCAAGAGTTTTTGTCTTCATAGATGTTCCACTCTCTTCATAAGGGTCCCTTAAGAAGCCATTAGAGTTTCCAAAGTCAAAATATATGTATGACGTGTGTGTATATNNNATGATACGGCAGACACATAGCAATTGGCCGAATCAAATTTCTGTTTGGTTTTATACTTATGCTGATTTTTTATATGAGAAGTACGTTTAGTAGAACATGACATTCCTAGTCTCAGCTAATAATCCCGAAAGGTATGTATAATCGCCAGTGTTTCAGGTTACATTTATTTAGCGGTTGAAACTGGAACAACTACTGGCAACTCCAATTTAGTTTACTTTAGGAGAAGCTAGACCAAGAGTGGAGTATATGGTTAGGGCAGGTGGCTTTCCACGTCAAATCTTTAGTAGATTTAAGCTGCAATCCAAATAGTGGAAGAAAAAGCAAACTAATACACTTACAAGTCAATCACCATTACAAAAACTACATTTAATAAAGCGTTCCATAAACCATAATCATAAATAATTATACAAAATCTTTGTCTCATGATTCCATTCCTTTCGGTTTTTCAGTTTGATAATGACGTACGCATTGTTTTATGGTGGACCAATGTCCCAACAACACCAACTCCAGCACTTATACAAGATTTGTGTAGTAAGTTTCTTTAGTAATAGAACTAGTAAACTACCTTTCCTAATCAACATTGCCGTACTCTCATGTGGAAGAAGGAATAATTAAACAAGAAACCAGGGACGGAATCTGAAGATAAATTCTGTAGGTTGATCATCTCTTACGTCATTTGGCACTAGAGGGCTGCGAAAAATTCCTATTAACTTTCACACGACTGAATTAAAACATGGAAGATTAAAATTAGTCATCTTAATCATAATACCCTACACACACTTCCATGTTGTTAGGGGCGAATCATTTCCGGCAGATCGTATCGTTGATGTCATCAGAACCAACAGCTATCCCTAAACTAAGCTCAAATCATGCGATTGGTTTATTAATTAATATCTTATAGTGAATTACTACTATTTGTATCAATATAACTAGATGGAACTTTTTCTGTTGGAACCATAGGCCAGCAGAAACTCGATTGACTATGCTTACATATGTAGCAGATGACTCTTCTCTAACCTAAACCATCATGTGTCAACTTAATCTTAGGCTCTTCTACAAGAAACGAGGATCCTATAATTAAATTTCAACATCTTGGTTCCGAAGACCAAAACGGGAGGCCTAACCAAGGTTTCAGGCTTCTTTTTTGCACACTAGCTTCCTCCTAATTTTTGAGAAGAGAAAAGTTTGCATGAAAAGTACTTTTGGTCTTAACGTACCGTACAGGGGTAGATCTAGAAATTTTTTTAAATAGGAGCAAAATTTTAATGGAGACAAAATTTTATTTTTAATGGGAACAAAATTTTATTTTATTTATAAGATCAAAACTTAAAATAATAATTTTTTTATATAAAATTTTTTAGAGACAGTAGAGACAAGTGACCTCACTTGCTCCAAATGTAGACCCATCACTCGTATATTGTTTTACAAAGCCAATGGTTGATTTATCAATTCATATAATTAACGGACCACTAGAATAAGATTTCATTGCTGCTTGCAATTAGAGAGACTAAACTGATCACTGAGAACCTTACATAATAAATTATCATTTAGACCTAACTAAATCCACTAGAGCTAAAAAGGAAGACCTAATTCCTCCATATTCTAGCAAAGCAATTGTTACTTTTGACGTCACCACACTGCAAGCGTGATGTAATTAAGCATCAAATAAAGAGGGCACATAATCCAAGATATTTCTTGGACGACTATCGAGCTTGTTAGGTTTGTTTTTATTATCAACCATGCTCTGACGATGTGAAAACCTGGACAGTCCAACGCACCCATGTTTACTTCACTTTCATGCCTGCATATATATCTACTGCTATTTCGTGCCACTTGTGCACGACCCTTAATTTATTTATTACACTTTACTCACTAAATTTTATCTATGAAAGAAATGGAAACAGTAAGAGAGAGCTAAAGGACGTTGGAATAAAAAGAAAGGCTAACGCGCTAACCTTCCACCATCCTACTTATCTTTGCATGCGAGTTGACAATTTCATCTCTTCTTTCCTTTCTTTTTTAAAAAATATGTTGTCTGAGTGCTTTTTTGAATCTTCATGCATCTCCCGTCGGCTTCTAAATTGAAAATAGGCACCCAAAGAAAGATTGGTCTGTAGTTTCTACCATCCCACTAAATTCCTCGACTTAAAAAACAAAAAAATTCATATTATAACTCCACCCTATAAAGTACATCTAGCTGTGACCTGAATTCACACAGTTACCAACTAAAAAGACACTAGTGGTCATACAGAAATGGGCAATTGTTTAGCTTTCTGCATACCCAAAAACGGTTCATGTGTTAGGGTTGTTTCTTCTCATCAGAAAGCTCTGCAGATTGTGAAAGCAGATGGCAAGATTCTAGAATTCAGCAGACCGATCATGGTCAAGGATATACTGGTAGAATTTTCCGGGCTGGGCATTGGTTTGTCCAAGGATGGTTCAGAGTACTTGCCACCAGATTCTGAGCTAAAGTTGGGGAAGGTGTACTATCTTCTTCCTTGCGTTAAACCAGTGTCTGCTCCAGTTATTTCATATGTGGCCGAAAGAGATCGTCAAACCACTAGTGTTGGTGGCGTCAGGAGGATCAAAGTTCTGATAACAAAGCAACAACTAGAGATGTTAATGAGAAAGCAGACATCTTTAGATGAGGTTCTGGCGTTTGCACTCGAGAGAAGATGTTCGAGCATTCTTCATTGCTCAACTAGCTGGAAGCCGAAGCTCGATTCCATTCCTGAAGCAGGCGAGTAGATTTGGTCGTTGTAGGTATGTTTTAGTTTGCAGAAGTTCTGGGCTATTCGCCCAAATCATATACTGTACAAATTCAGATAACAGAACCAAGACTCACGTTAATATATAAATTTTTCATCTCGGTAACATGGTTAGAGATAGAACCCGCCCTTCAGTCACCGAAGATTTTCTGATATTCAAAGAGGCAAAAAGAAATTCTTGCTTAGGCTAACACCAATTCAGTAATCAATTGAGCTATGTTCTTAGTTTATCAAGTAGTAGCCTAGCATGAATTCTGAATTTCCTCTCTGTTAATAGATATGCATGATAAAATAAATAAGATACACAAGGAATCTACGTAGACATGTTGTCGAATATTCAAAAGATTTCAAAGTTATTGCCTTAGTTATCATGTCTAACTATAAATATTTTCTTTAGTTTTGTTCAATATTTATTACATACTAATTTTATAACGGTACAAGTTGAGCATTTTAATATTTAAACTTCTTATCTTGTCAATTTAGTTTTCGTCCCATTTTTAAAACATTGACACTGCCACCTCAAAATCAAATTTCAATCTTTTTTAAAAAGGAGGAATTAGATGTTTATTATCTACTTACTCTGAGAGAGGTTTATATATATATATATATATATAGGCTAGCAATACTTTGAGATTATGATCAACTCTCACACATATTCAAGTTTAAGAGACTTATCTACAAATATAAAAAGTATTAAATGATGAGAATGTAGTAAGGAGAGGAAGTATATATTAAGAGAGACTTGAAACTTAAGATGAGTTATTTGACTCCGAAAGAGGGAATATTAAGAGAGATCTAGGATATAAACTAATTGGCTTCAAAAGAGAGGTCTAAATAATCAGTATATGTTAGTTTCCTCCTCCAATTTCATCAATAGACCACATTGATAGAATTATATAAGCTTGAAACTTTATTTCGTGAGTATTTAATACTTATTTATTTAAAAGAGATAAAAAAAAACATTTAATTAATAATTGTATTGCATTTCAGCTAACTTCTGATAACCTAGTGCTACTTGTTGTATTAATCATTTTCTTGTCACCTCCACCTCAATCATGATGTGTCATCTCTTATTTTCAAATGGCTTATCACTTAAAAATATTGATCTTTTCTTAGAACTATTTAGCTTCATGTACTAAATCAAAAATTCGAGTAAATTTTCTAGTTGATACGGCCTAAATGTTATACTTGAGATCAATCCAAATAAACATCAAAGAAAACCTATGAAACAAAGAACTATTTTTTATTCCTATCTTTGATGAATGAAAGAACTTGAACTTTTAACAAATTTAGGGGGCAAGTGAACCTAGATTTCAAAAAGAGAAAAATGACAGGTGCCCTTCTAAATTCATACATGTAAACTTTAATAGATTATGAGAATCCCATTCCCTCCAAGGATGAGTTGTTGGAAGAAGATCTCTTATTAGAGATTGAAATTATAGATATACAGGCTTGTAAGTTTCTTGTTCATAGACCATCACAACTTAAATTGACAATTTGATA
The DNA here is from genome assembly GCA_027478365.1 of Erythroxylum rufum. Classification (NCBI taxonomy): domain Eukaryota; kingdom Viridiplantae; phylum Streptophyta; class Magnoliopsida; order Malpighiales; family Erythroxylaceae; genus Erythroxylum; species Erythroxylum rufum. The sequence continues at coordinate 51,236,545 of JANIHZ010000003.1, read as the reverse complement.
GTTAACCAATTGATACGATCCCAACCAATAAGATCGATGAGATTTGATATCAATATGATAGGATTTAGGACTGTTCTATATAATATAAGTCAATCCACAAAAACAAACACAAAAACATGTGAAAGAAGAATATATATCACTACACTTAAGAAAAGAAGGAATTATGAATTATATGATCTTAGGCTTTGATCGTCACTAAAAAGCTAGATAGAATTGAAGTTTTAGAGAACGATAAGTAAAAGTGCTCTAAAAAATAGAAGACTAATCTCTATAATGATTTGATAATTTAATAACAATGTAATTATTAATAACTCTCGATTAAAAACACCCATAAGCCTTTTATAAGAATTAAACCTTTAAAACTAGAGTTTTAAAAGGAAATTCTTTTTGAACTCGTATTGTAGGGTAGATCTCGAAAGATATAAAAGACCTCCTTCTAAGCCGTGCATACGACTTTCATCAAATACGACTTTTCACATAATTCTATATGTATCGATGAGATCGAGTATAGAATTCTGTTTACTTACTTCAATTAAGTATCCGTTCTTAAAATAACAAATTCTTGTCAAAATAACAAAACCTATTTGTAAACAGTAAAAAACAAGCACTTGTCTTAAGCTTTAATTAGCACTGATTTTGTTTTAGATAATTCAAAGACAAGTCTAATACTGGTTACATGTGAAACTCCAGTGCCAATTTTATCATGGAACTCTAAACCATAAAATTTAGTGAAAACTAATGTTAGTTATAAGGTAATCGGGTTGTTAATGCCCACAAAATTAATTCCAATTCATTAACTTCTTATATTAGTTGTAGAACTAGGTGAAATCTTAAGAGAACTAAAAACTAGTTTTTTAATTTCAATTGACAAAATAAGGTGGGTATTTAACTAATGAACTAAAATAATGAAGAATCAAAATAAATCAACTGAATATAAAGAGTAAGAAATTCAATAGTATCTAATCTCAATTTAAGGGAAATATCTCATCCAATTGTAACATTGATCGTTGGTCTAAAAAGAATAATTTTCACAATTCAAGTAGCTAATCCAAAATATATTATGATAGTCATAATACATCTCAATTTTTTCCTAAATTAATTGTTTCAGTCCTAACATTCAAACCAAAATTTACCATCAGTTGATTAAATTGATATGATAGCATTTCATATCAATTCAATAATAGTAATAAGCTTAGTGAAAATTTAAGAGATATCTACAACTGTTCAATTTGGTTTTCTTGTTTCTCATAAGTTAAATAGGTAAATTCATAAATAACTTATTTACTACTTGTACCAATCCTCCATGACAATTACAAATCACTGAATTCATGGATAACTATATAATAATTAACATTAGATTAATTTATTAGATCAATCAATATTAATTATTCATGAAATATAAGAACACAAAACAATAAATACTTGAATTACAATATGAATCTATGTTTAGAAAAAAACCTCACAATGTTACAACTAGAGTTTGAATCCTCTTGAATCAAAATATTTGGATTTGGCCACACATTACTTTAGTTTAAACACCTAAAATAGAAGAAAAGAAGAAAGCTTAAGAGAAAACTACTAAGAAATGAAAGAGAATAATGGAGAAGGTGTATGATGTGTTTTTCCTTTCTTTTCTTACTTAAAACCTGGTCTACTTCTATCTTGCAAAAATCCTTTTTTTAAAAATCCAAATCCTTACATAACAAGGATGGAAATAAGTTTTCTAATTGAATTGAAACTTTTGAGGTGAATTTGACATTAAACATGATCTCGGCTTATCCACTGCAATAACCTTTCAACTTTTTTTAAAATTCATGATTTTAACCAATAATGCTTTAGTTTAATTCAATCTCCATTTGTCACCTCCCAAAAAATAAATATTAATTTTCCTATTAAGCACCAAAATATAGCCAAAACAAAAGAGATAATTCTAATTAACACAACCAAATAACTTTTTATTAAATTCTCCCGTACTGGACTCATGCTCGTCCTTAAGCATACATTAATTCAGTACATCAATCATCCTTATAATAGCCTCTCATCTTTGTTCATATTACCCAAAAATATCTTAAAATTACTCTCATCTTCTTTCATGTTACCCAGACATATGCCAAAAGTTAACACACATTAAAGGTTTAGGATAAAATAATAATTGGGAGAATAAGCACTCATAGGACACATTGTTAGAATTAAAACATAGCATCTCATAAATTCCATCAAAATCAAAAGAAACAAGACTTGACACTCTCTCATAAATTTCACTCTATACACTCAAAGTGTTTAGCGTTCATTAAGCTTCAAATCAAAGCATAACAAGTTATTTCTATAAGCTTGTTCATGAATCATATTTCCACAACCATAAAAAATAAACTTAATATAAATCAAAGGGACTTGATAAGGGTTTTAACATGGCTTATGTAAGGTATGACAAAAGAAGTTTTAGGTTAAACAAATTAAAGGAAATTATATAAACTTATCCACACAAATTTCAATTTAAATCAGTTCTAAACTTACTTGATTCAAATAACATCATTTTAATCACCTAATTTTTTTTAAACTTTTTATAACAAGAAACAAAAGAGAAGATTTTTTTTACCATACTTCCCCATTCTATAGAAACTGAAAAATCAAAATAATGTAATTTTAATCAACATATTTATTTTGTATGGAAATAGTTAAATCCTATGCAAATAAGATTGATATAATTCCTTCAATTTATGGCTTAAAATTATTAAGGATATCAACTAAAATAAGTGTAAAAAGGGCTTGTAACAAGGTGAGTATTCAAGAAAAGAAAGGTTCAGGCTCAAATTGGTTTTCTAGAGATAAAAATTAAGTTTGGCTTGTTTTGGTCAATAATGATTATCCTAAGGCCCTTATCATCTCAATGCATAAATTCATCAAAAATATAGTCTTAACATGTATTCAAAAGCAAGTTCTAACATAAACAAGCTATGTTTGATAACACACCACAAAAAGAAATGTATGAGTATAAATGTGATGAATGCTCTTAGGCTCAAAGCTTACATAGGTAACAAATACATCGAGTTTTGTAAACTTTCATTCACCAAAACCAGTGAGATACTTAAAGTAGTTTGATGAAAAGCACTAATCATGCTTATCTCTCTCATACATTATAACTTAAACAAAAAATGTATCCTAATTGAGGGATTATTTTTAAACATTAATTGTAAATTTTTATGGCTATCATAAGAAATAATCAACATATGAATCATAGTATTCATGAGTTCAAGAAAAAATCACAAAGTTCATTATAATATATTTTTTCTTGCTCCCTTACACCTAAATCATGCAATGTCCCCAATTTATGCATAAGATGCTCACATGCTACAAAAAAAATCATCACATGCAAGTACATGTCGTGGTCTTTCTTCCTGAATAATTAAAAACCAAAAAATGTTGCATATAAATCCAATCTAGCTTATTAAGATCACTACCCCTATATTTACTTAGAAGATAACCAACGAGTCAGAAGATATTGATTTTGACACTCATGAAGAATCAAATTCACCATATTGAGTCAAATTAGCATATTCCTTATCTATCAGCCTTAAGTTAAATTAAAATCAGTGATGTTCTTATAATGCCCCATATTAGGGGTTAGAATATTAAGGAATTTCAATGCATGGCATGCTTCGTATAATTGAGTTTTTGCTTATTTGAACATATATATTTTTAGACTCATACCAATATTTGTGCATGCATAATGACATTTCGGGTATAATTGAGTTGTTAACACGAATAAAATGTGATTTGGTAATTTTGGTCATATTTTAGGTATTTAGAAATTTTGGTGAATTATGGATTAATTGTCTTGGATTATTAAATCGATGTATATTATTATTAATTCTGCATTTTTGGAGACATTTAGGATGTTTTAGAAAGCTATTGAAAATTTGAGGTAATTT
>JANIHZ010000003.1:51126367-51139046 GCA_027478365.1 Erythroxylum rufum | reverse complement strand
TTTTTCTCTTTTAAAATATATAATTTGACAATTTTATGTGGTGTCACAAAATTCTATTTATTATATAAAAATTCTATACTATTTTATAGAATTTCTATATTACATAAAATTTGTTAAATATATAAATATATATATGATAAAATTGTTGGCAAAGTCTAAACGTCGTCAAATGGTTAGCCTATTGCAATGCTTTTGGGAAATTATCGCAAAAGGATTAGCAATTTGCGACATCACCATATAATGGTTAACTTTTTGAGACGTTTTTCTTTAATCGTTGAGTAACAGGAAAACCATTAGTGACAAATTATGTAAGCATCGCAAAATGTTGTTACGCATTGTCAACATTGGTCAACCAATTTGTGATGTTTCCTTAGAGTCGTTGCCAATAGTTGACCCATTGGTGATGTTTTCCTAAAATCGTCGCCAAATGTTCCCATAGTTTTCCATAATTTAACGAAAACGACATTGTTTTCATCTTATCTAAAACCTAATGATGAATCTTCTTCTTCCTCTACCAAAGTATTCTTCTTCCTCTACCAATCACATTATAGAAGGTAGCTTCGCACGTTGTCTATCTTTTTCCTTCTTCGTCAGTCGTCTCTAGTTGTTCGTCCGTCAAGGTAATTTTCCTTCTCTTATTTCCTTCTCTCTAAGCTAGTTTCTTTCTTTTTCACGAAACTCCAAAAGCTAAGGATGAGAATAAGAGTTTAAAAAGAAGAATAAGGAAGAATATTGTATATGTTCGAGTGCTACTTGATCATTTTTGTATGCATCCTTTGGTATGTCACATAAACTATAAACCTAATCTAATGTTGATATTTATCGATACCATAAGGCATTAGAAATCTAGTACCCATTAGAGCATATACATAGACTTAGCATCTAAGCTAGCTAAAATGATTATGCATATGCATATTCAGAGAATTCTTCAGCAGGATAGTACACATTATCCTCCTTTTAGTAAACAAGCAACCAAGTTTGAGAAAGCTTTAATTTTTTTACTACATTTTCATCTCAGAAATAATAGAGTTCCATTATATCAAGGATAAAAAGATTGTTCTATTTAAGTGCAAATGGTTTAATCTTGGTGACAAAGGAATGAACATAAAAGTGAATGGAGATATTACTAGCATCAAATTTAGTAACACATGGTATGATAATGACCCCTTTGTGCTTGTAAGTCGAGTGAAGCAAGTATTCTACCTGAACGACATTGTATTGGGCATCAATTGAAAAGTTGTTCAAAAGTTTCAACACCAAAATCTTTTTGATTTTTGTGAAAAGGAAGTATATTAAGAGATTGAATCGAACCTTAATAATAGAGCCCTACAAATAGAAGATGTAGATAAATCATCATTCCATAGTAGAGATGCTAATCACAATATACTAAAAGCAAATAAGGTATAAGCCAATCTTATTGTACAAATAGTTGATGAATATACTGAGAATGAATTATATGACAATGATGATACTTTAGCTGAATATAATAGTGACAAAGAGTTGAATCATAATGCAATTAATGATGATGATTCTTAAGATCTTGATAATGATGATTGAAAGTAATAAAAGTGTTCTTTATATTGTTTCAAATGTAATGTTGGTAATATTTATATTAATGCGTATTATTGATGGTTGAGTTATGTTAATACGATATGTTGATGGTTAACTTATGTCAATACGTATTGTTAATGGTTGACTTATGTTAATGCATATTGTTGATGATTGACTTATGTTAATGCGTATTGTTGATGATTAACTTATGTTAATGCCTTTTGTTAATGGTTGACTTATTTAAATACATATTGTTAATGGTTGACTTTTGTCAAGGTGTATTGTTGATGATTGGAATATGTTAATGCGTATTATTAATGGTTGACTTATTTCAATATATATTATTAATGACTGGCATATGTTAATATGCACTGTTGATTATTGACTTATGTTGACGTGTATTGTTGATGATTTATTTTTTTTAATGATTGAGTTATGTTAATGTGTATTATTGATAGTTGACTTATGTCAATGCACATTGTTGATGATTGGTTTATGCTAATGCATATTATTAATGATTGACTTATGTTAATGTGTATTGTTAGTGATTGAGTTATGTTAATGAGTATTGTTTATGACTAAGTTATGTTAATGCGTATTATTGATGATTGACTTATAATAATGCGATTAATGTTTATGGTTGAACGTATGTTGATTGTAATGTTACTAAAATTTATGTTTGTTTTTATAGATATCTAATATAATGGCACTTAGTATAAACAAAATGGAAGAAGGTGGAAAGTATGGAAATTGTAGAACAAAGGGATCTGTAACTTCAACTAGATCAATCGATTGGTGACATCAATTCAATTCTTAGCAATAATAACTTTCGACCTCAGTCACCAATGAAATTAGTCATACACAACCTCATTCTTCCTCAAACAACAACGAATTAACTAGTACAGAGGGATATGTAGGTTTATTAATCTTTAACACCTATAAACAAACTTATGCACAAATATATATTTACATGTTTAATACATATTTTCTTATCATTATTAATTTTTTGTTTGCTTTTAATGTCAATATTAAAAAAAAAGATGTAGAGGTAAAACTAGAGGTTATGAATTGCAATGAATGAATTTGCTATAAATAGCAAGTTATCAATACATATTGATACTTTGTAAGGTCGTTCTGTAGACAAAATCTAATCTGCAAAATTGTCAAGTAAGTTAGGGATTATTGCGAGATTACCTTGTTTGAAGCCTGTTAAGGACTTGAAGAAAAACAACTTGCTTGAAAATGCTTTGGATAAAGTTGTTGTAAATTTTCAATTTATTTAACTATATGCAATATTTTCACTTATTTTAAAAGTGTTCGCAGTTGAAATTGAATATTACTGATATTACGAGCCCTAATGTTTCAAAGTGTATAATTTCATTATTGAAACCAAGGACCACGGATCATCGTTATAGGTTGCATCAATTTTATAAATCTTTTCGTTTTGATGCGGAGACAAGAAGACATGTTTAAGAACGAATGTCTTAAGAAAATTGGAATAATTTGTGTAATTATTGGGTCTCTTCCAAAGTTCAAGTTTGTTTTTTTTCCTTCACATTTGCTTCCATTAATCTTATTAGATGATTTAATGATTACCTAATATTTTTTTCTTTATTTAGGAAAATTGTGAGAAGATAAAGATTAATAGAGGAAAAATGAAAATACCTTATAATTAAGGATCCAAATCATTTGTACTTGTTCGAAATGAATACGTAATATCTTTGTTTGCAAGTTATAATTATATCAATAAACACTATATTATTTATTATATCTTGTATTTTCTTTCATAAAACAGAGTGAAAGGGAACTATATGGACAAGAGTGTGATAGGATCATACTATACAAAGTCACTCACTATAAGGAAGGTAAAGGGTAAATGTTAGAAGAAGTGGAAAATAGCTATGTAAGTACAAAAAAAATGTTTCATATATAAGTTTATTTATTTATTTAGTATTAACTAATAATATTTGCATTGATTATTGGTTTTGTTTTTTTAATTTTAGAATAAGATACAAGAGTTGTTACAGAAATCAATGTCGGAGGGGAATGAGGTCAATGTAAAAGACATTTGCAATGTGCTTGGTACACGTTCTAGTTATATCAAAAGTCTTAACTTTGGCCCTAAGCCAAATGTTTCAACTTCATCAAGTAAACATTAATTCAACAACTACAAGAGAAAAACAAGACGTTTAAGGCTGAATTACAACATCCTCGAAAAAAATAGTCAAGTATAATAAGTACCACAGAAAAATACTTGGCCCAGATTATAATAGCAGTGAAGATGAAAGTGAATGGTATTAATTATATTATAATTTTTTCTTTTAATTCCTGTTTGTATTATAATTTAAATTTAATACTTTTTCTTGAATTACAGAATTGAAGAAGATGCAATGGTTGAGTGATTATGTCATGAATGGTAAAGTTATGTGATTTTTTTTAATTATGCAATATTGTTTCAATAATCACAATATTTTAACTATATTTAAACTAAGCTTTTTGGATTATTATAGGTTCATCGATATATTGCATTTTTTTTAATAATCTCAGCATTTATAATTTGTGAACTAGTCTCTATATTTATTATTTTGTATATAAGAATTGTTGAAGTTGTAATTAAAATCTTGTATATGAAGAAACTTAATAATATTTTATTTTTAATATAATGTTTCAAATTATCAATTATTTTTGTACAATTTTTTGTATAATAAATTAACAATTAAAATATATTGATACATTATATACGATAATATGGATTAACCATGTAACAAATAATTAATACCAAAATGTTATAACATTTGGTTAAAATGTAGCTAAAAAGTTTTGACTATATTTTATAAAATGTAGCTAAAAATATTTTAAAAACATTTGGTTTTTAGCTACGTTTCTTTTGAATATGATCCTTGAAACGTAGTCAATAGTTTTTAGCTACGAAAAATAAGCATAGGCAAACCTATTAGTGATGGTTCTGCAAAATGTCGTTGCGTAGCCAAAAACTATTGGTGATGATTTCTCAAAAACGTCGCTTGTAGCTTTTAGCTAGGGAATTTAGTGATGTTTTGCGTGATGAAACTAAATCGTCGTTAATAACTATTAGCAACGATTTTTTGTACCTTTGGCTGTAGTGACAAATCCCAACACTGTTGTAATAATACATATCAAGTATATCCCAACATTAACAATGCTAATGATAAATACATATTACATCAAGTAGTATTTGTAAAATATACAAATCTAACCGTTTTTGTTGGTTTAATCATAAAAACTTTAAATTGTTTGACTTTTTGGTTTGATTTTTAATTTTTTAGTTTAATTTACTTTAATAATTCTTATTGTTATCGAACAATTAATTAATTAATTGGTCAATTTCATAAATTAATCAATTTTTATAAATTAAAATAATTAAATTAATTTTCATTTTAAAGTTTCATTTTTTAATTAAATTTTAAATTTTTTGATAGAAAATGACAGTCTCCTTTAATCATAAAATTTTTATTTTTTAATCTTTAACTGATTTTATGACGTTCTAATATCGGTTGAATATTTTAAATATTAAACTCTTATTTTACGATTTAACTTCTTGTTCGATTTTTAAAATATTATCATATACATTTACAGGTTCATTAAACAAAGGTTGAACCTTGGAGGCATCTTAATAACAAGGCATTAAGGAGACGAGATGTACTCGTGATTTAAAGTTCTTTCAATCAGGTGGAGAGTAACTCACTGCGCCCAATTATATATTATATGCACTACTTTATGATTCCTATATATCCGTCATAAGTATCGTCGTCAATTAAACTGCTCAAAGACAAGATACCCATGCCATGAATTTATTTGTCTATTTAAGAAAATTAACAAGATTAAGTAACCTAACTTAAGAATGCAATTAGTTTAGTCTGCATGGTCTATTTAATTACCGAACCAACCTGAAACTAATTAGCTACGCAGGCCATACTTAGTTTGCATGCATCTTTAAGGATTAGAAACTCTTATAAATGGAACAATTAAACAACAGATCAAGCTAAGGCTAAAACACACAGATAATTCCAACAAAGGAATCTTGGTTAGATTTCCGGTACTTTTTGATTTGTTCACATATATATAAAGAACAGATAAGTGAGAGTTTGAGGACTCTGCCAAATCTCCATGGATACCCTTCAACTAGAAACAGTAGTCTTTTTCTTAGATTTCTAAGTTTGGCAGCAGCGATTAAACCAAAGGAAAATCAGCTTCAGTGATGTCAAGAAACCCCCTAGAAATCCAGCTTAATTTTACATTTTCTTCTCACATCAATCCCTGATTTTGTACTATTAACACATATCATCATCAGGATAGCAAACTAGCAATCACCTTCAAAGTTCCTCGAAGCTCGACCTTTGTCTATGCATGTGATCCCAAGTTCGACCACCTTCGACGGGACAACAATATGGAACTAAACCATGCTAAAAGTTAAGTAGCACGAATAGGACGGCTCGTCAGTCGTCACCTTTTTATTTTATTGCTTTGCATTTATGTATTTTATACGTATATTGAAAGCAATAAGCACTAAATCGGTCCATGTTGCACAAAAATATGAGATCTATATGTATAAGTTGTATTGTATAGTCTTGGCAAGATAATATGACTAAGATATAATATAACCCTTTTCATTAGAAGAATCCAGCTTTAAGCTTATATTTATATACGTCTTCCATTAACTTAAACATGGAGAGATTAAGACATATCTTTTCACGGCAAGGCATAATTCATTTTCATACCCTTTAATCTTAGGTATATTTATAAGGTAGATAAAGTTCTTAATATGAATTATTATACAATAATTTACATTGGAATTATAAGATTGATTCTGAAACTGTGAACTCGAGAAACTTATAAATAATGAAGGCTATTCTTAAATTTGGAAGAACGTTAAAAAGCAACAGTTCCCACAAATACGGCTGCACGACAAATTCTAATCATAAGTAGAAACAGCTCCCTCGTAACACACCAGCACTTGACATAAGTTTTTCACCATATCCATGAGTCTAGCTCGCTCTCTCAAATGAATCACTAATTAAATAACTAGTGCTGTACTACTACTGCTGCTGCTGCTCAGTTGTTCCTGTGATGCTCTAGTTTGATGGGCCATTGCTGCAGCAAATTCCTTGTTCCTGATCCATCCTCCAATCCAGAAATTAACAACACCTCCACTCTCAACCCCAGCCGCAAGCCGCCTCCGTTGCAGGCTCCGCCGCAGCAGTCCGTTGAGCCTAACATCACCGTTTACGCATCTAGTCCCTTCCCGAGTCCGCTTCCCGCGGGAGTGCGATCGTCTCCCACGCCTGGGCCTGGGAGCAAAAAGTTCAAGTGGCCCTTACCGCCACCATCGCCGGCCAAGCCCATCATGGCCATCATGAGGAGGACGGGGCTCAAGAAGAAGAAGAAAACCCAGCAGGGGACTACTCCGGAGGGAAAGGTGGCACACGTGGAAGCAGAGGTGGATGAGGAGGAGGAGGTGCTAACGCCGTTGGATAAGAGTTTCGGATACGCCAAGAATTTCGGAGCCAAGTATCAACTGGGGAGAGAGATCGGGAGAGGGCATTTTGGTAATACATGTATGGCTACGCCCAAAAAGGGTGTGCTTAAGGGACACCCTGTTGCTGTTAAGATCATCTCCAAAGCTAAGGTCTTTGTTCTTCTGCTTCTGTTTTTCACTAACTCAACTAATCATATCACTAAATGCTTAAGCAAGCAAGGTTTTGTTCCATAAATGCCAGATGACTACTGCAATGTCAATAGAAGATGTTCGTCGGGAAGTGAATATATTGAAAGCTTTATACGGACATAAGCATATGATTACTTTTCATGATGCCTTTGAAGATGATGACAACGTCTACATTGTTATGGAGTATGTTTTTGTCGTTCTTCCTATCTTATCTAACCTTAATTCTTTTATTTGGAATGGTCTGGAGTCATTTTTTAATGTTGTTCCAAACTTTTTTTTATTTTTTTCAATCTTTGCTCTTAGATTATGTGAAGGAGGAGAATTGCTGGACAGAATCTTAGCAAGGTAATAAGAAAAAACCCTACTAAACACAGTATTTTGCTGCACTTCATGGTTCAAGTAGTTGATATGGCGCATTGGTGAACATTTCCTTGGGCAGAGGTGGACGATACATAGAAGAAGATGCTAAAGCCATTGTTGTGCAAATACTAAAGGTAGTTGCCTTTTGTCATCTACAAGGTGTTATACATCGCGATCTAAAACCAGAGGTACACGACCATTTGAACCAAACAATGGAAAATCATCTCAAGGGAGCCATCAATGTTTACATCTTACTTTAACAAATCATTCTGTTAACACTTGGCAGAACTTTCTCTTCACCGCGAAAGATGAGGATGCTCCAATGAAGATCATTGACTTTGGTCTATCTGATTTTATCAATCCAGGTAAAATCTAGGAAAGTCCAGGAACGTTATCCTGAGGTTCCTATTTCGATCCTCATTAATAGTATCTCTGTTTTGAGATGATAGATAGTATGTATGTATGCAGATGAACAGCTCAATGATATCGTTGGCAGTGCGCATTATGTTGCACCTGAGGTTCTACATAGGTCGTACAATGTTGAAGCTGACATGTGGAGTATAGGCGTCATAACATACATATTACTATGTGGAAGTAGACCTTTCTGGGCCCGGACAGAATCTGGAATTTTCCGTTCCGTGTTAAGAGCTGATCCTAACTTTGAGGATTCACCATGGCCTTCAGTATCACAAGAAGCTAAAGATTTTGTGAAAAGGCTTCTCAACAAGGATCACAGAAAAAGAATGAGCGCTGCACAAGCTTTAAGTAAGTCAAAAGTCTTTTGAGTCAGTCAAATTAGTTGGACATTCTTCTGGTCTGAATGTGATTGTTTCTGCATGAAGCTCATCCATGGTTACGAGACGAAAACCGAGCTGTGCCGTTGGACGTTTTCATCTACAAGTTAGTCAAGTCTTATATCCGTGCAAAACCTTTCAAGCGTGCGGCGTTGAAGGTAATAATTACAATAAAACTACTTGCATCGTAGTTTCATATTTCTGATACTGATCCATGTTGTTGCACTTGCAGGCTCTTTCCAAAGCTATTCCAGAAAAGGAGCTCATCTACCTTAAGGCTCAGTTTAATCTCCTGGACCCAAAAGATGGATTTGCCTCTGTCAATAACTTCAGAGCGGTTAGTTCATGCCTCCACCTAGCTTCTATTCAACTTCCAAAAACTGAATCCTCTTATTTCTAAACTTGGTATTATAGCAATAGTTGAGAAAAACCAAGCACAATTCTTATGCTCACTAATTATTCATCCAGTAAGCTTGTCGCTTTCTCAGACTCTCACCGATAATATATGGTGAAAAAATGCAGGCTTTAATGAGACATGTTACTGGTGCCATAAAGGAGGCAAGGATTTTTGACATTTTAAATGTGGTATGCTTTCTTGATCAACTATTGCCAACATTTCCAGACTCAGGCTTTTTGAAGATCTATATTCACTAGGAAATGGAATTGGAAGAAACAAAACCAAGAGATCACTTTTATAGATTATTCTTGTTATTGCATACGAAATACATAACGTAAGCCATGAATCTAATCTTTTATGACTGGACTGGCCATTTCAGTTATCAGAACCTATGTACCTCTGATTAAGAGTAGTGTCTACTTAAGAGTAGTGCTTAATGAACGTGAATAAATAAGATTTCCTTTTTTTTTCTTTTCAACTTATTATTTCAGATGGAACCACTATCTTTCAAGAAATTGGGGTTTGAGGAATTCTGTGCTGCTGCAATCAGCCCATATCAGCTTGAGGCCCTTGAAGGATGGCAGATGATTGCCAAAACTGCTTTTGAATACTTTGAACAAGAAGGAAACAGAGCTATATCAGTGGAGGAATTGGCACTGGTAAGAGCCAATCTCATGTCGTGTCCAGAAACTATGATTTCAGTAAGAGTTTGGCTAACTGTGGTATTTGTGCAACAGGAAATGAATCTAGGCCCTGAAGCTTTTTCTATAGTCAAGGATTGGATCAGAACTTCTGATGGGAAATTGAGCTTCGTTGGATATACAAGATTCTTACATGGTGTCACTACAAGAAACACGAATACAAAACAGCGATAGCATGGATATAAAATTATTAGTTTTTTGGTTTTAGACATGATTAAATTGAATTTGAGGAAGCCATAGCAGCCCGACGTTGGTACTGACTCTACTCCAAAGCCACAGGCTCCTCGAACTAAGGTCGAGGAGAGAATGGCAATGACCAATTTGTTTACAATATAATTACTAACAATGAATTAAGAAAACTTTGGAAATATATTACAGATTATAACAGTGAGCGGTATCAACTTTTTTTAATGATTTTTATATATAATTATCTTCATTTAAATATTATTATAATCCGTAAAAGTGTGCGCCATAAACTTCATAATTGTTTGGATGTATTCTTATGGATATGATTTTTTTTTTAGAAGTTGAAAGGAATAGAATTAATCGGAACTTTTCTAAGAAGTCAATTGTTGAGAATAATGTTCGACAAGGCTAAAAATATTGAAATAAAAAACAAGTAACAAGCTAGCAAGTTCAATCAATGATATTGAACATAAATCATGGGTGAGCTAACAAAGACGATTATTGCAAGCAAAACTTCAAGCAGAACCATATGCATAATGGAGCAGCATGGATGTGGACTGTGAAGATCTGAAGACTTGTAACCAATTTTCCTTGAAACCAGAGAACATTCAAATCTTAAGATCGCGAGAGGAGTCGTGACACTTACTAGTTTGAAACTAAGTTCATGACTCATTTTTTAAAAATACATTTCTAATCATAATATACTTTCTGAGTGTGTCGTGATTGAATTTATAAATATTTTATTTTTATACTTTAAAATACTCTTTTACTTAGGTTAAAAGTAATTTAAAAACTATTAAATCCTTTTTTAAGTGGATCTCACTTGTGATGTCAGTCCAATCCCTTTTATAAATATTTGTTCATTAAATTCCACTAAATTTGAACTTCGGAAATGTTAACTTTCTTCATGAATCAAAAGGAAAAAAGTTCGAGCATATTTGAGGCAAAAAGTGATGAATTGAACATGTTTCTAGAGGACATACTAGTGTCAATGCTGTATATGACCGTGTAGATGAACATGTAAATTTTTATAATTGTGTACAAGTTGGAAGACGACATTTAATGAAAGATATACCTGTGTGGAGTCAGAAATGGTCGTGTAAGTGGAGGACACGTTCATGTCAGCCGATTATGTAAGTTACTAGGACCATGTATCAGAATGATTTCAAATTTTTAAAGACACAGTCACCACACACAGTCGCATGGGAGACTTGTGTATAATTTTGAAAAATCTTATGTTTTCATATTTTAAAAGTTTGATAAGATATAAAAGTTTCATGGGACATAATCACATGTTGATATAAGAGTTTTAAAGTCCATATGACATTGTTCAACTACAATTTTATTGAAGTTTGATTTCTAGGATTACTTGGAGTAGTGTTGGTACAAATATATTAATTTGCACTCAATCTTAGAGGTTTTTGGATAAAGCTAAAAAAGTGAGATTAGTTGTGGTTGCTTTGTGAGGTGTTTTTAGCTCAACACCATAATGCTTATATCTTGTTATTTTTGGATTTAGTATATTTATTGTCAGTTTGTCTTGTAGTTTTTACCTCTACATTAAGGGATTTTCTACATTAAATCCTGTGTCTAATTTATCCTTTAGTCATCTTTATTGTGTGAGTAGTTTGTTATTAGTTAAGTGATCTTGCTGGTCTTGTGAATCTTCTTACTTGGAATCCTAACAACTAGTGTCATAGCCTTAAGTATGGAGAGTGACAATAGCTCTATGGTGAAGTTGACGTTGATCAACTAGTCAATATAGAGACCTATGATGGAAGATCTCCTATATTGCAAGGATCTCTATGATCTTATTGATGTGGACAAAAGTGTAAAAAACGATGTCTAATCAAAGCAGAAGAAGATGACAAATAAAGAGTGGAAAAAGATGAAACAAAAAACCATGTGAACTATTAAACAGTGGATTGATATTAACATATTCAACTAAACATCTTAATAGATGGATCCTTTCTAGTTGTGGAAGCAATTGAAGGGTCTTTATCAGAGGAAGACTACTAACAACAAGGCTTGATTAAAAGGCTTATGAAACTGAAATTGAAAGGTAGGAAATTAGTGTCAGAGCATCTTAGTGATTTTCAGGATATCATCAATAAGTTGACCACGATAAATATCATCATTAACAATAAGCTACAAGCTTTGTTTATGTTAAGTTCCTTATCGAATAGTTGATGAACTTTGGTTGTGACTATTAGTAACTTCGCTCTAGATGTTGTGCTCATTGGATGTTGAC
This sequence comes from Erythroxylum rufum, assembly GCA_027478365.1. Taxonomy (NCBI): domain Eukaryota; kingdom Viridiplantae; phylum Streptophyta; class Magnoliopsida; order Malpighiales; family Erythroxylaceae; genus Erythroxylum; species Erythroxylum rufum. Next base: position 51,127,102 of record JANIHZ010000003.1, on the reverse strand, counting down.
CTTAAGATGTGTACGACACATTCCTGATTTGTGCATCAATTTGTTATCTATGAATGTGTATGAATGTGCTTGACTAAGAAGGATGTCAACATATGTTGGAGGATGACAAATAAAAGCCGTCTAAAGGAGATGATTGGATGCAATATGATGAAGATGAGACGTATGAGCCACATCTTGTGGATGATGTAAAAGAGGTCTTTGAGCATCATGAGTAGGGACAACAACCTTTTCAAGTGCTGGAAGATATCTAAATTTAAAGGTCAACTATAGTAAAGAAGCCTTTGACGAGATACCTGAGTTTGAAATATCTCTTAGTCACTAGTTAAGCTTCCCCAAAACAAAAAGGCATTGAAGAACATATGGTTATTTAAGATCAACAAATATGGTGACAAGATAGTAAAGAGCAAGGTGAGAATGGTGGTAAATGGGTATAATAAAGGGTATTAAAAACTCCATCCATCGAAACCTTTTTTATCTGTACAAACTTTTGAATTTGGCAGCAAGAAACAAGGAGCTCATGGGAAAAACAACTGAAGTTTCTCACTAAACTTTTTACCCTTTTACCCTCCCACACCACTAGCCTTTCTAGGCTAGTTTTCATTCCCGCCTCTCTTTATTTTGTTCTCATGCTTTTTCCTAACCTCCGATGTTGGACCCCGTCCCCGAGGCCCAACATTCGGACCCATAAAGCGTAAGGACCCACAACCGAACACACAACAGATCACCACTAGAAAA
>JANIHZ010000003.1:50818327-50833757 GCA_027478365.1 Erythroxylum rufum | reverse complement strand
TTATATAGGTAAAAGCCCTTGTCCATTTGTTGTCCCCAACCAATATGGGACAACAAAGGAGCCAAAAACCCAACACGTGCTTGTTAATGTAAAATGTTAAAAATTAACAAGGACCACATGAATTTTTAAAGATTTTTTTTTTGTAAAATTCAAGAAAACACACAGGAGAAATTAATGTCTTTTACTCAAAAATTGGCAATGCACCAGCATCGGCCATAAAGTACAAAAATTTCCAAATATAATAGAAAAATAATTAAATCTATATATTTCAATTAGACAGTAATAATAATAAATGAAGCTCTGGGTCTCGGGGTGTGCAGGAATCAAGCCCTGACTCACTTCTCAGATAACTGAACGATTTTTGGGAATAGCTTCGTATCACATAAAAGGTAGGGCTTTGAAGTTTGGAAATCAGCTTTCTTTACATAAAGTGTTGCCCATTTCAGGGGATAGATAAACCCATTAACGAGAACTGCCTTGCTTGCAGGTGGAAGCTGACATACGTTTTCTCGACAAACGTATTTGATGTACAGTAGTGAAGACCGAGCGTCGAGTAAAAAGACACTTTATGCTTCTAACAATCTAAGGTGAAAAGAGTCGCTGTTCATCTAGACCAAGTTCATCATTCATCCATCGTTCATCATCCTTGTCCTCACTTGCATCATCAAGATCTGACTCTTAAAGTAAACCTCTGAATGCTTTTGCATTGCATGGCATAAATTTCGATGAACAACTTTCCATTGTGATGCAATTCAAGCTGAAGGCTCTGTGACCTCTGCTGCTTCTAACCCGGAAAGCACAGGAACATAAAGATCACAAAAAATATATCAACTTGAGTTGTTTTCGTTTTAAAAAGATTTTGTTTATTCAGTTGTCGGGGACGGATGCATTTATATATATATATATATATATATAGGACGATTAGATCATGCCAGCTTTCCTTCAATTTTTCAGGCTTTAATGTCTGATTACTTGGGTCCCAAAACTTTATTTTGCAGTATCGTAGAAATTTTATTAATTTTCAGAACTCCAAAGACGTACATGGCAAACAGTTCATACATGACGTTGTAAATACCAAAAAATATTTAAAACCATGTGGATATCTTGAGTTTTTGGCAAAATGTATAAAGATTATGCAAAAATAATCTCTTAAAATTACCAAAAAAAAAATCTCATATATGCATGCGCTCTATTATCTTGATTAATACTTGTCATCACACCACTACATTTTCTTAAAACTTTTCAAGGATGAAAATATTCTTAGATTACTTCTCCTGTCAACTATAACTTTGATCTTAAAAACTCTGATCCCAGATGTTGCTTGCCTAACCGTTGACTACATGTTGCTATACATGGATATATTCTACAAATCACTGAATCAGTGTGGAGATAATTATAACTCACTGCGTGCTGGCTTATTAAACCACTTTAGTTGTTAAAAATTTTGAATAGGAAGCTTACGTATTAACTTAATAAAAACAACTTATACTTCAAGAGCAATCTCAAAAAGGATAATAATAATAATAATAATAACCCAAGTATCAATATTAGGGTAAAATAATTTCATTGAGGACCCTCGGTTTAACATTAAGATGTCCAACTTTGTCCGGTGCCTAAATTGACATTGTCCAATATTAAGATGTCTAATCTTGTCCAATGTCTAAAACAAAGATATTTTGGGCATTAAAATATTCGAATTCAAAAAATATATTGCAGCATCGAGACTTGAGCCTTACAAGTGGCTTATTATCCCAAATTTGAGCACATGTTATTACGTACCAAAAGGCCATCAGAGGGTTAAATATTCAAGAACAAATTCATAGTTATATTTGTAGTCATGCTCGTGTACTATTTTTAACAATATAGCATGCATTTTGACGCCATGCTTAAAATTGGCCATGCAAACGATATATAGCTTGAAGAATAGTAAATTGGTAAAGAATGCCTTTTTCCCCAACATCACCAATTGCTTTTGGATTTACATAGATGAGGAAGAATATGTGAAATAATATATATAGATTGCGTCAACGAGAAAAAAGGAGCGAAAGGAAGATTTCTAAGGAATATGAGTAGAAAGATACCTTTCTTTTGATAAAGAGAAAGCGACCGCAATAGAATAGAATCAATACGATACAATACATGTCCACTACATTGTTGGTCTCAAATGTGCTGCTTCCACTAGAAATCTCAGTTGATTAATAATCAATATAAATAAAAATCGGAAAATATTGGTAAAGGTGAAAGAGTGACTGCGACGAAACTACCAGATATTGAAAGGCTTGTGTTCTATCTCATTAACTTATTGTAAATCTTCTCTTGAATTTTGTTCAAATTCATTCCAACCGAAGCTCAACCGGACCATATATACTGGAAGGATATGAGAAAGCTTATAAATATAGAACATTGAGAACACTACTCTACTATAGCAGCCATGGCAGTTCCTTCAAACTATCATGTCAAAAGTAGATGGAGAACAAAAGGTTTCAACTTTGGAGAGAACACTGACAAAAATCTCATACCCATTATAACGCAGATTGAAAAACTTGTATACAAACAAGCGACGCAATGATGGAAATTGTTGTCTCCTCAACAGACACTTGAACTGTTCCCTCATAATGACGGCAATCTGTCAGCAGTTAAAGGCATACATAGTTTCTAATAATTTGACAAAACCCCGGAAGCAAGAAAAAACTTGAAAATATGATCCTATGAGTGCGTATATGTATAGAAATAGAAAAGAAAAAACCCACCTGAGAAACCTTAGAAAGAAGAATCATATGAAGTTGATCCTATGTGTGAGTATTCAGCCACAAGCAGAAGGGGAAGCAGTTACTGAGGGGAATGAAGCCTGGTCCGAGGACTACACTAATGGTTTAATGAATAATCAAAACATTCAGTGTTCTGAGAAGTGGGTGTGGCCTTGAACCATACAACATTCCCCACAAACACTAGCTTCCCAGGTGCTGTTTGACTCTACTTCCTGTTCTTCTTCTTCTTGTTGACGGTGATCTTAACGTTAACCTTATCTCATGCTTGATAGATAGGTCACATCTAGTTTGCGTTGTAAAGAACATCAACAACAGACATGAGGTTGATACACTAATCATTTGGTCTTATTTGTTGTGTGTGTGTATATATATATAAAGGAATATAAAGACAACTTTAAGAGAGATAGAATGGGAGGTCCGGTATTTGTGATCGTTTATATATATAGAGCCCAGCTGTAGGGTTTTGAGCTTTTGATCGATCTTCTTGTCAAATCTACTTCTCAAAATAAATTACATATACCAACATATAAAGCAGAGAGAGAGACTTTGTAATATATATTAATTACATCTCCATAAGATTTGCAACCAATTTTCGATAATCATCCGCCACCACCCATATTAACTAAGATAAAAAAATGCTGATATTTGTAAGGACAAATATGTCAATTATGATTAATAGAAAGAAGTTATTCTCTCCATCATTTTCACTTGATTTTTTTATCTCCATTTTTATATTAGTAGCTCTATTATCCTAGTATCTATGTGCATTATAAAATTCAATGGAAGGATAAAGTGAGCAAAGAGTCAATTGAATAAATCAAGTAATTTTTTTTGTTTTTTGGTTTAAAGAACTAGAAACATTAATAGAAATATTTCAAAAAAATCATTGGTAATATGTTTTTAGATATGTTGACTAACCAATTTATAAATATGGTCAGTCAAAGTATAGGTATGATCGATCAATATCTTGTTTCTAGACACATTGATTAACCAATATACATATTGTCAATCAGTACATCAAAAAAAAGTAAAAAAAAAAAAACTATGTATGATAAGCTTGTCTATCATATTAGTTAATATATTAGTCAATCAATATGTCAGATTAACCAACCAATATCATTGTTACTAGCTATTATAATGGCTTATTTTTATTTTGAAAGATCTTTTAGGTTTTAAAATATAAATATATCACATATAAGTTGCAAAAAATCGGTTAGACATACTAAAAAGTTGCTAAAAGTCTTAAGAGGATAGAGAGTGTTTGTATGCATTATATAACACATATTGAGTCACTATTCATTATTGTAAGCATGAGAAGGAGTTCTTGAGTTGTATACTTCTTGTAATAGAGATAATTGATTGGGTTACACTCTGTTAAGGTTATTTTTTACCTAGAACAAGATTTGCAAAGAGCTATTTTTGACTCTTGGCAACATTAGATGATTTTAAGAATTCCTATTCACTCATGGCAAAAAAAAAAGAAGAAGAAGGAAGTTGTTTAGAGGAATTCTCTTTATCCACTGAAAGAAGAAAATAGTGAATTCCCATGTAGAATTTGAGGAAAAGGTGTAGACTAAGGGTTATTTGACCAAACCATTATAAATCAATTTTATCCTTCTTCTTTACTCTGTTCTATTTATTATTGTGATTATCATAATTCAATTTGCTACAATCATTTATTAGAATAAACAAATCATTCATTAGTTTAAGAATAGGCAAAAAGCGAAGATATAACATTAATTAATTAATTTTATGATTATCTTGTAATTAGGTCAATTAGGAGAATGTCAGAATATGACCTAATATTAGGTTATTTAATTATATTTAAGCTCGATTAAGAAATAAAGAGCTAAATAATTTTAATTTTTCACTTGATTATGTTATAGAGATATCAAATTAAATTATAAAGTATGCAAATTAGTTTTTTCTACATATTAAAGTTTATAATTAACATTAATTAATTAATCCATCAAAAGCTTCTATCAGCAAAAAGATTTGAGAGAAAAAAAATTAATTTATTCAAAAAGGGATTTGCAAAATATCAATTTTAACAAATATGTAAATGTCTTGTTTGGAGTAACTAAATTTTTTTCTTTTAAGTTATGTATTTTCATAATTTATTACTTTGAACTTATCTTGTTAAGTTCGTAAGCTTGAACTTTATTAAGGGTGAGAGATATAAGAATAAGTGATTAGATGCTTTGTTATACATTGCCTTCATTCTTTTTCACTTTGTTATTTTATATTGTGCTCATTTTAGTCCGTGAAGCAAAAGTTTAGGTCCTAAACTCATTGATTTGGTGATATTAGTAGCTTTATTAGTATGGAATCAAATAATATGAAAATTATGAAGTTTAATAGAAGGATAAAATGAGTAAAGAGTCATTTGAATAAATCAAATAATCAATAGTAGAAAATGGCAAAGTGGATTACATATGTAATTCGAGTCAAAAACCAAGAACAAGGAAGGAATCAAATATATCGAAACTTTTAGAATGATTTTGGATCAAGTTTTAGTTAAAAGAATGTGGTTTGATCTTTAAAGAAATTGAAAAATTATTAGAAATATTTCATCAAAAATATTTATATAATTGTTGGAACTTGAAAATGTGAATTAAACTTTTTATAATTTAAATTTAAAACTATTTATTTTACTTAGTTGTTTGCTCCATTTTTTCTATTTTTTTCCTTTCTCTAAAGAAGATTTTTATGTAATTGTCTAGATAAGATCATCTCCATGCTAGCAATTTATTGTTTTTATGGGAAGAGTGAAATAGAGTATGAAAAGAAAATTATGGAAGAAGAGTGTCCCTATTAGTAACTTCTTTACATTTGGTATACTATATTTTGGTATTTGATTATTTTATTAGAAATTTACAAATTTAGTAGTATACCACATTGCATTTCAGATCATGCATAAATAGAAAAAAGAACCATTGAATGCTCATTTGAAATAAGAAACAACTTTAGTTTTTTAAGAAAATACCATGACTAAATATAAATAAATATATGGCTCTATAAAAACCATATCAATATTTATTACATGTAATCGTAGCTAAATGTATAAAAATACCATCAATTATTAAAAATAAGTACCATGTACACTTTATAATCAGAATGTTATCTCCAAATACAAACCATACGATGCCTCAGTATAAACTATATTGGTACTCTATCTACTTAATACTAGGTTTAGGTGCAAAAAATAATGTCTTTTTTAATTAATAAATTGTATTAAAAAAAGAAACTTATACAGCCTTGACATGTTACAATCTAGTGTTTGATAAAAGAAACAAGAGAAATTCATTCTTAGAAATGCATATGTTTATCTACTCGGTTTTGTTCCTATATATAACTCTCATTCAAGTTTCCATATTGCTTTGATATCGGGGGAAAGTTTTTTTGTAACTCCTCTGGCTATCAATGTTAGTCCGCAATGTAGAATTATTTTTTGATACACTTTTTCCATTTCTCTAGCTTTCCTTCCAAATAACCTTCTATTCCTCTTCTTCCATATGAAGTACACCACTACGTACTACAAGAAATAAGTGGTAACCTTGTCTATCATTTCTTTGCCATTTTTAGTGTGATAACCCTGTCTATCATTTCTGTCCACTTCTGAGTTGGAATTATGATCCTCAGACCTGATTGTATTCTTTTCTAGATATGTTTCATGTACTTGTAATTTAAAAGCAAATGTTCCACTGACTCCCTATATGTGTTGCATTATTCATAGTTAAGATTCTATAAATTAAACTTCAATATGTCCTTTGTGTCCAGTCTCCCTGTTACTCCTAACTAAAGGATAAAGGCATGTGCAGGTAAGATGTTAGCTTCCCAAACCACATGCTTCCACTTAACTCTTTTTTTTTTCCTTTTGTAGATATTTTCTGCAGGATTTGGTGTTGAATTTCTTAGTGCTACTCACTACCTTCTCTATCTCATCATTCTTTGTTGTTCGACAAATTGGCATATTATTCATTAGAACTTCCACTCCTTTGTTGCTGTAAAAAGGGCACTGCCACTGGTTGTCACTGATGAATTTACTGACTTTTGTGATTGAACTAATCATTAGTTTAAGATGTTGTAATATCTATACTCTATGCAGAGGTCCTTTTGGATGCCAGTTATCAAAACAAAAGTTTTCCCCATTTCCTATGCTACTTTTACTCAAGTCATGCATTGATAGTTGTGCATTAGTGTGTATTTTTCTAAGTATTTTGCATGTGTTTCTTACATAATAGGTTAGTATTATTGTGTTTTAGGACTTATTTTGTGTATTTTTGTTTAGTTTGATCTTCAAGGTTGTTTTTTTGTGTTTAACGTTGGTTTAGGATAAGAATTGATCATTTTGGTACAGGAATGGAAGGTGGACACCTTTATGATTGAGCTAGGGACCAAGAGAAGATAAGAGAAGTGGAGCTACTGAAGAACAAGAACCCACAACCGTGAGAAAGGGTATGTTTCCCACGAAGATAAGAGAAGTGGAGCTGTTCAAGAATAAGAACCCACAACCGTGAGAAAGGGCATGTTTCCCACGATCGTGGGAAATCTATGGAGAAAGTTTCTATCACATTAACCTATGATCGTAGGAAGCATAAGGATAATTCCCACAATTGTGGGATGCTTAGCCCTAGGAGTCACGCGGGTTTCACTTTTTTTTAGGGTTTTATGATATATAAGGCCACAAATCCCTAGGGCTAAGAGAGGGTGGCGGAAACTAGCCTCCACGAGCTAACAGACAGATTGAGAGCCTAAACATAAGTGGAGAATCAAGGTTTTCATTCCCAATTGAACAAAGAGCATCCCGTCATCTAGATTTTCGAGATTCGGGTAAAGAAGAGGAGGAGCTCACCCTGTCTAGTTCTTATTTTGATTTTTTTCTCTTCTAGCATGTTTATCATAGATTGTTTAGTTGTTGGGGATGTTAATAATATTATGATTGGCTAAAATATTTTTTAAGGGTTTATTGTTTGAACTATTTGTGAACCTTTAGTTGTTGATTCAATAATACAAATGTTTGTGTTATTTATTGAGCTTAAACCTTGCAACAAATCGAGAGAGTGAGCTTGGTAATCTGTGTTAAATGTACAACGAGAGTTGACATTTAATAGGCCTATAAATAACAAGTGATCGATTTATTAGGAAGAGATTTCAATAGATTGATATAATGCTAATAGGATAACTTCATATCTAGTTGAATATTTATAGGAAAAGCTTTGCACATAGAGACATCCCAAAGTTAATCCTAATTTATTTAACTAGTGACATTTTGTTGAACCATGAGAGATGGTAGTTAAAATTTTAGGAAATGTTGGACCAAGCATAAATTAAATCAATTAACTAGAGGGGAGCAAATAGGGATAATGATAAATTCTTAATCTTGATTTTCTCTAAGTTTTAGTTTACGATTTTGTTTTAAGTTGCGTTGTTTCCTTTTACCTTTAGTTTGTCTTTATTTTATCTATTTAAATTTGATTGAATCGGTTTTTTAAACAAAGAACAACCTGAATTAAGTGGTGCCTAAGCACAATCCTTGTGGGATCAATATCCGCTTTTTACTACAAGTTATGACCTGTGTACTTGTGGTTTTGAGCATAAAACTAGTAGTTTGGTTTGCATTTAACAAGTTTTTGGTGCCATTACTGGGGATTGGTTGTTTAGCATCTTGTTTAGTTTAGGTTACTGTGATTTAAGAGTTTTTTTATACTTTTCCTTATGTCTTTGCAGGTGCATGAACACAAAGAACACGTGAAGGATTACTGAATTTCGTGACGTAGAGTTATTATATATCATAAGTTACGAACGAGAGTTGAAATAGAGAATTGCCAAGACATTACACAAAGAAATATGACGGAGAAACGAGATCAAAGAGGGGTTGAAAGGACATTGATGGAATTTATGAGGCCAGGATTCAGTCCTCAAGGAGTTGCAAAGCCAGCGATTCAAGCTAACAATTTCGAGATCAAGCCAGCACTTCTCATCATTCTTCAGGGTAGTGTGCAGTTTTATGGTTTGTCTAATAAAGATCCCAATACCCATCTCGCTAACTTTTTGGAGATATTCGACACCTTCTGGTTTAATGGGATGTCTGACAATGCTGTGAGGTTGTGACTATTTTCTTTCACTTTGAGAGATAGGGCAAAAGCATGGTATAACTCACTCAGTTCAAGGTAGATTACTACTTGGGAACAGCTAGCCCAGGCATTCCTTACTAAGTACTTCCTATTGATCAAGACAACAAGGATCATAAAAGAAATCACAAAATTTCCACAAAGTGATGGGGAGTCTTTATATGAAGCTTGGGAGAGGTTTAAAGAACTACAGAGAAGTTTCCCCCACCACAACCTTCTGAAGGAGTTCCTAATGCAAATATTCTACAATGGTGTAAATCATAGCACAAGAGGAACCATAGATGCAGCTGCTAGAGGTTCTTTGATGAGGAAAACTATCGATGCAGCTCATGATCTTTTGGAAAAGTTGGCAAGCAATAGTTGTATGTGGTCAAGTGAGAGAAGTAGACAGGGGCAAAAGGAGCAAAAAGGTTTGATCCCAATTGACTCTATTACAGCTTTATAGCCATAGATCACAACCCTCACCAAGCAGTTGAGCAACATGTAAGGAGCATCTTTGTCTATAGCTAAAGATATGCAATCACAGTGTGAGTTATGTGGGCAAGACAACCATTGTACAGCAGAATGTTTCTTGTTGGGAGCCAGTAGCACTAAATGGGTAAATTACTTGGGCCAACCATAGTAAGATAAAAATCCGTACTCTAATACTTATAATTCAGGTTGAAAAAACAATGTAGGTGGCTAAACAAGACCGCAAGGACCTCACAGATTTCAGCAAAATCGACTTAGATCTTTGGAGAAAAAAATGGACAAGTTGATGGATGTTTTGGGGTCCAGACTGGCAAATCAATAAAAGAACCAAAAGAGGATGTCTTTGAGCTAAGAGGAAAGTCAAAAGATGATTAAGGAAAAGTTTGATCAAATCGTGGAGTACCATGGCTCATCCATCCACAACTTAGAGGTACAGGTAGGTCAACTTGATAAAGCTTTATCCTCTATAAGTGCAGGTAGCCTACCAAGCAATATTGAGGCCAACCCAAGGAAACAACTTAAGGCTATCACATTTCAAAGTGGAAAGCAGATGGAGGAACCAAGTGTGCAAAACGATAGCCAAGAAAAGGGAAAAGGCAAAGAGATTCAAGAAAGAAAGAAGAAGAGAGGCCTTATATGTCACCACCACCTTACAAGCCTAAACTTCCGTATCCACAACGGGGGAGACAACATCAAGTAGACACTTAGTTTTTTAAGTTTTTGGAGAAACTGAAGAAGCTTCAGATCAACTTGTCATTAGTGGTAGCTTTGTAGTGCATGCCTAAGTATGTGAAGTTTCTTAAGGACATACTGATACATAACGGCACTTGAGAGGACAATCAAATGGTCATTTTGACGAAGAATTCTAGTTCGATTATTTCAACCATGATGCCTTCAAAACTATAAGATCTAGGGAGTTTTATGATTCTATATGTTATTGGTGAATTTGAATTTTCTAAATACTTATGTGATTTAGGAGCAAGCATTAACTTAATGCCTTTGTCTGTTTTCAAGAAATTGGGACTAAGAGAGGTCAAGCTAACATCCATGCTAATTCAACTTATAGATCAATCTATCAAGAGGCTATATGGAGTTGTAAAAGTTGTGTTGGAAAAAGTGGATAAATTTATTATTCCTGTTGATTTTGTTATGTTGGATTTTGAAGCTGATAAAAATTATCCATTGATTTTAGATAGGCCCTTTATCTAGGTCCACTTTAATTGTGAAATTCCTCATGCTTGACTTGATATTGTACCCTTTCAACAGTTCTTAGCTAAGAAATATGTTATTTCCTATTGTCCTTCCTTCTACAAAGGCACTCTTAAAGGGGTTGATGATGCTCTTCAAGCTATTCTTTAGCTTATTTGCAATTGTTTTTGTGATTAGCTTGTAAAGGACATTGCAATAAGTTATTAGTCTATACTCCTGCATCTTGCTCACATTAGTGAGTTTGGGAATAAGACATACATAAATTTTACTCCATTCTTTCAGTATTCAACCACTCTAAAAGAATTCTTTAACTGCTTCAGTCACTTCCTTTTATTGAGCCCATATGTTCCAAGTGCTTTATCTGGATTCATTGAGAAAAATGCTTTCGTGATTTCTTCTTCTTTCACTTCCCTTATAAATTCTTCTTTTTCTTGTTATGAAGTTTGTTTGATCCCTCTTGAGATTGTTTTTAGAATTGTTTTAACATTCCCCACTTTGCTCAAATTGCTCACTGAAATGCTTATAAATGAATTACTGCAGGTTCTTTTGGCCTTAAACTTATATTCCATTTTCATCCATTTGTATATTAATGTTATTCTTTTTTCTCCTTGATTTTATCAATTCATGTTGTATTTGGAACATCTCTCACCATCTTTTAGCCACACCATCCTAGACTTTTGTCTCATCAGACTTTCATAACTTTCTAATTCATTATTGTATTTTCTAATCAATTCAGCTTCTTTCTGTCTCAGTCTTTGATCTTCTAGTTCTTTACATTATTCTTTTCTGGCATTCCTATTCTTCAAGGCTCCTTGCTTCTCCTCTTAGTCTATTATTGGACTTTTTATACTGAGAGTTTTCAGCCTTTCCTTTACTTCCTTTAGCTTCATTGTTATCTTATAGGATTTAGTTCCATTCACCCTTATCTTCATCCCTTCCCTCGCTATTATTCTGAAATTTGGGTGACTCATCAAGTGGTTAAACACCCTAAATAGGCTATTCCTATTTTCCTCTTGACATGCTAGATTAATCAATATAGGGCAGTGATATGACACTGTTGGATCTTCATAACTTACCATACTCAATAGATGATTCTGCAACCACTTTTCATTAACAAAACACCAATCAAATTTTTTTCATAAGAAACCAATCCCTTAAACACTTATTATTCCATGTGTACAAGCTCCCTATTCCATTCAAATCTGCCAATACAATTATGAGAATCAACTTCTGTAGTTCTATTCCATTCTATTAAGTCCATCTCTTGCCACCTTAAACTTGATTTGATATAAAACATAATTAAAATATCTTGCAATAGTTCAAAAGTAACTTCATTTTTTGGTTAGCTTTGATAATGTCCTCCCCAAGAAGTGTTATTTGGAAACCAAAATTTGCAGCATACATTACTAAAATTACCATACTTCTACTAACATTCTTTATACTTATCACATAATGTATCACTTGATCAGTGCATTTCCAACTGGTCACTTCAATCTTTGAGGAATTGTAGCAAATTACCACTCTCCTGGTCGAATGAATTGAATGATTTGATATCATCTTCCATTCTTTGCCAATAAACCATATGCACTTCTCCGCAGATTCTCCTCCTTTATTTTGGTTTCCAACAAACCAACAAAATTAGCCTTGCTATTCTTAATATGCTCATTCATAGCAAGTTGCTTATTAATACTATTTAGTACCCTAATATTCCATATTACTTCCTTTATCATTTCTTCTTTTTCCCTGATCTTCTTCTCCTATACTTCCTTCCATCCCTCGATGGGGTTTCCACTATATTTACTTTTGCTCCTTATGTTTCCCCTCTCTCCCACATTGGTGTTTTGGTGCCTTCTTCTTACTCCTAGTCTGCAATCTCCCCCTCCTTTTGTGCTTCATTCAAGACCCCTTTTCCTAATGGTTGCTTCTCCTTTCGCACTTGATCTATTTCACTTTGTTGAATTGTGTATCCATGTTTTATGTGTGTTCCTCCATCTTATCTGCTTCTTCATCTTTTCCCTTAGCATTATCCTGTTTTTCTTTTACTCTCCACTCCTTTTTTCCTCTTTCCTTCTTGGTTTCCACATACATGAAACTCTCATAATGTCCTCTACCAATTTCCCATCTTCCATTAGCTTCATTATCTTTAGATTTTCGGATAGTTACCTAATGATATCAACATCTACCCAAACTTTAGCAAATCCTACTCTTCTCGTTAAAGTTGTATACTCATCTATTCCCAAAGGCTTGGATGGGAACTATATTCAACTTCTTTCTGTCCATTGTCACTCCAAGTTGTCACTTTTTTAACATAATGGGATGGCCCTGGATACGCTAGGGGCCAGATTCAACTATTTTCTATGCATTCTCCTCATTTTTAAAAATGAATAATTCATCTTCATTCACCATCACACCAATCAATTCCATATTTCTCTAAGCTACATTAGCCAATCTATTCACTACAGGAAACGCTAGCATTTTTTCAAGAAAGAATCTCACTACTAAAGAGTTCCATTTCAAAGCACCCTTTTTCAGAACCTCCAATGGAGCAAAGATAGGTTCTTTTGATTTGGTCTCAATCTACCTACATTATCCTAAATTTCCAGATTCTCTAACCACTAAAGACCAAGTTGTTTTGGTGTTGTTTTCCTGTGCTTTAGTCTCATTGCTCCATTCAGTGGTGGGAATTCAATTGAATCTAATGTTACTGTAGATGGACTCAATTTTAGGATATTTTGTAGTTCTGTTGCTAGTGTATTTAGCTCAAGTTTAGGTGTTTCTTTAGTCATGTTGTTTTGTTTTTAGTCTAAGTTTGGTTTAGGAAAGGTTGTCATCGGATTAATGGAGGCAAAGTATGTCAGAAGTGGGGAATGGGGGGAACAACATGTCGGAGGAATTAGCACATAAGAATCCTTATGCTAACATAAAATATAAGATTGCCTAAAGAAGATGGAGGATTAGGAATAATGCTAATGCAAACCACCAACAAGGTGCTAGTTAAAAAAAAATTACCATTGATTACAAATAAGTTACATTTACACTTAAAAATGGGAATACAGTGATTAAGTGAAAAGAATATCAAGCCTTAATATAAACTATACTAGCACTTAGTATATTCAATACCACATCTATAGGCCAAAGTTACTAGGATGCATTAAAAATAAGTAACAACTTCAGTAAAAAATGAGAATGTTATCTTTAAGTATAAATTGTATTATACCTTAATATAAGTTATACTATTAATCTATTTATTCAATACCATAATTGTAGATAAACACGACATACTCTTTTAAATGGGAAAATATTAACTAAATAGAAAGAACATTGGTTAATACAAACTATTCCAACCCTAAGTATATTTAACACTATCACTTAAAGTAAAAGTTACTATGACGCATTTAAAATAAGTTACAGTTTTTATAAAAAATGACAATACATTATGTATAAATAATTATACTTTGGCTCAATACAAATTATAAAGTATTTTATATATATCATATATCCAATGATATTTTAGGCACCTAGACTTTAAAGTTTCAAAAATTAGTGAAAAATCTCTTAATCTCAAACATTAATGGAGATTCATCTCACCTTCACTTTTTGCTCATAATTTTTCGCGTTTGTCACATATGTAAATTAGCTAGCTTAAATGTCATTGATTTGTCTAACTGCTTACAAACTGAAATTACTACCTCTTTAGGCTATCAAATTCAAAACCATCTTTTACCCTGAACTAGAGATAAACTTCTTTTCTGTATCTCTTTTATCCTTGAGTTCTTTAATTAAAATATCAAGACAATTGTTTCAAGTAGTGGGCAAAGTTCACCTAGTACACCTACTTATTCCTTGATAGACGTTGGTCCTATAAGGTATAACATTATAACTAAAGAGTATTGCCGAATTTTTTGGTACCTTTTATTAGTAAAAGATATAAACGATATGAGGTCTAGGAGCTAAAACTAAAGCATCACTAACTTATGCTCTCACTCAAGTAGCATGGGACACGTCTTAACCAAAGAATGTATTAAGGGGTCGAATCATAGAAGGGAGAAGGTGTTAGACATTTATTTTACTTGCTTAAGCAGATACTTATGTCCGCAAAAAGTAATAAATTTTTAAAGATTTTAGAAGAAATTGGGATAAAATAAATAAAGGGTTTAATAAAATGGGCTGTTAAAAAGGGTTCGATGGAATAGGCTGTTTATCTTATGATGATTAACAGCTTTTAGAGCATGATCACAACACTGAAGAGCATGTAGAGCTGTGGTTTCAATGTCTCCGCCAATCCGCAACTAATTTTATGATACGATAAACTAAATGATGGGTTAATCAAAAGGTGTGGAATGTTCACTACAGAATGTTTTTGCTGACCTTTGTAAATAGGTACTCTTTAAGAGACTATCTTGCAAACCTGAATAAAGTTATTGGGCTTGCCAAGGCATTCGATACGACTAAGAGGACCACCTTTGACCCAACAAAGGAATCAGAGTGAAACGGCGTGACATCTATCTTGAAATACTCAATCACCTTAGGCACGTTCAATGGCCAGTCGAGTGTTTGGGCTACAGGAACCACCAACATCCAACGATTCACCTACAAGATAGGCACCTCCAAGGCCTTCGCTTCTACTGAGATGAGTCCTTTATCGCAAGGCATGATTGAAAAAATCTTTTCCTAACTTAGCGTATAGTTACTGTCTCCGTCGGCAGAGATAGATAACAAAATATAAAAAGTTTGTATTTTACAGTTTTTGATTATTTACTTAATTTATTTATGTTCTGTCTCTAGATTATAAAAATATAAATTTTTTGTTTCTTTTAAAACTGTAAGACAAGATTACATAAACAAAAC
>JANIHZ010000003.1:50569133-50585140 GCA_027478365.1 Erythroxylum rufum | reverse complement strand
AATTATAAAAAATTTGAAAAAAAGGGGGAGGGAGAGAGAGAGGCAGGACAGTAATTTAAAAAAATTTGAAAATTTTGTTAATAAGATCCTATATTTTTCAAATTTTCCAGTATTGATCGATATATGGTCGGTATTTAGCAAAAGTTCTTATATTTTTCAAAATTTTTGATACTAGCCGATATATAGTCGGTATTTAGCAAAAGTTCCTATATTTTTTAAAATTTTCGATACTAACCTATATATGGCCGATATTATAGATACCGACTGTATCAGACGAAACAGACCGGTACCGACCAGTATTTATAATCGGTACATTAACATCTTTATTTTGTACCGTTCTCTGGCTGGTACGGAACAAAATTCATAATCTTTGCTTCTAATGGGAGGGGAAAAAAGGGGAACAGCAACGACCACTGTCGAAAGATGTTGAGGATGGAAAATGGGAGTGGTAATGACGGAATCAAGTTGGTGGGAGAAAGAGCATAATGTGCTTGGGTGGTGGACGCCATGAAAGAGCAGCAACTTCGTTTTCTCCTTCACCAGTCACCAACGTTCTCGCTGCCGGAGATGCCGCCCACAGTTGGGGAGAGCGTCCACTACTTCTATAAAGCTGCTCCTCAAGAGACCACCACTGCATGCGAAAGTTCTTACTTCAGGGTGTAAGTTTTGATTGGATTATACAACGACAAAACTTCCTTCAATTTTTGAGTGGGTTTGGTTCGTCTGTATTATGGGTTTGTATGATTAGATTTTGAATTCAAATTCTTGGTGCATTTTTATTATATGGGTTTCGTTGACTTGTGACTTAAAGAACACAATTTCGTTAGTCTTGCAACAGTTTGGTGGTATTTGTGGGTAAAAATTGACTTTCTATTTAACACACCTTCGGTTGTGTTGTGAAAATCGACCGAATTAGAGCAGGTTTGCAGCTAAATAGGACTGAAGGAATAGTAATGAACAAACAAATTTTACATGAAAACACCCCAAATTAGGGTAAAAACCACAAGCAAGGATAGAAGAATTTTACTACTAAGAAAAACTGAATAATTACAAGAAAAAACTAGATCAAAAAATACACATAATATTTTTGTCTCTCTTTCTCTTTCTTTTTTTCTCTCTCACCTCACGTCTCTCCTTTTTCCGCTCTGCTTTGCTCTCTTCATAGATGTGAGATGGCTGGCCATTTAGCCAGCTATCCCTTTACCTTTTTTTTCAACTTTGGTAGGCACCGAAAATGATGCCTACCATTTTTTACAACTCTCCCACTTGAAGATTTGATTGAGAGTCAATCAGATCTTCACACTATTCTTTCTCCCTTGCCGCTTTATGTTGATTACGTCTCTGTCTGGCCACACGAGGATTGATACCACATAAACTTGTCGTCATTGATTGCTTTTGTCATAAAATTTGTCAGGTTATGCATTGTATGAATTTTCTGCATGTCCATCGTTCCTTCTTCCACTTTCTCATAAACGAAGTGGTATTGAATTCGGATGTGTTTTGTATTTGAATGAAATGCTGGATTCTTTGCAAGATGCAAAGCACTCTAAATGTCACAAGTTCCCAAGTTCTTCCAATAACATCTTCAACCACACTGCTTCTTTACTAGCTTATGTAGCTACTACATATTCTACTTCTATTGTTGACGTCGCCACAATTGACTACAGTTTTGAAACCCAGCTCACAGCTCCTTTAGCTAGTGTAATCACATATCTTATAGTGGATTTACTTTTATCAAGATCACCTACATGATCAGCATCAACATATCATTTGACAATAAAATCTAATCCTCCATAACATAATGCAACATCTGAGGTTCCTTTGATATATCTGAGAATCCTCTTAACAGTATTTCAATGTTCTCGACCAGGATTCGTCATGTATCTACTAACTACTCCTACTGCATGTGCAATGCCTAGTCTTGTACAAATCATAGCGAACATTAAGCTTCCCACTGTTGATGCATACGGTACTCGAGACATCTCCATCCTCTCTTCTTCATGGCTAGGACTCATACTTGAGGATAACTTAAAATTAATAGGAAAAGAGGTATAAATTGACTTACAATCTTGCATGTTGAATAGCCGTAAGATTTTCTTCAAATAATTCTTCTGAAAAAGCCAAATCTTTCTATTATTTCTATCTCGATGAATTTGTATCCCTAGAATCTTGTTTGTTGTTCTGAAGTCCTTCATTTCAAATTCCCTAGCCAATTGTGCCTTCAATTCTTTGATACGATCATTATTGGGACCTGCTACCAACATGTCATCTACATACAACAACAAGACTATAAAATCATCTTTCTCAAACCTCTTGAAATATGTACAAAGGTTTGCATTCAGTCTGTTATATCCCAAGGCTCATGACGAAGGAATCAAATCTCTTATAATAACACCTCGATGCCTGCTTTAAACAATATAGAGATTTGTTCAACCTGCAAACCAAGTTCTCTTTCCTTTTTTTTTCAAAACCTTCTGATTAGAGCATATAAATTTCTTCTTTAAGATCTCCATGAAGAAATACAGTTTTCACATCTAACTGCTCAAGATGCAAGTCAAATATAGCACACATTGCCAGAATTACTCGAACTGTAGTAAGCCAAACTAAAGGAGAAAATATTTCGCTAAAATCAATACCTTCTTTCTGAGCATATCCTTTTACCAGCAATCTAGCACGATATCGCTCTACTTGATTGTCACCACTCCGCTTGATCTTACAAATCCATTTATTGCCAATAGGTTTTCTTCCTTGTAGTAGTGATACCAGCTCCCATGTCTTATTTTTATATAGAGATTCAATTTCTTCCTACATTGTTGCCATCCACTGAGATGCATCTGAACTATTATTGCTTCTTAAATAGTTGATGACTCTTTGTCCTCAGTTAATAGACAGTATGCAATATTGCTCTCCATAATATAATCTGAGTGTCAGCTCAGTGTTCTTCTTATGCGAGTTGGTCTCTGAGTATCTGGAACATCATATTCAACTGGTTCTTACTCCTCATGCTCTGGTGCAACTTCAAAAGAATCATTTTGATCAACTTCACTATCCACTTGTATTGTTGTAGTTTTTGGATTCTCTTGTACAGTCCCAACATTTTCTGCTTGCTCTTGATCCTTATCTTCTAAAAAGATAACATCCTGCAGATAACAATCTGGTAGGCAGTGGGATCCCACAGACGATATCCCTTCACACCTTCATCATACCCTAAGAAAATGCATCTTTTAGATTTTGGATCTAACTTTGTAGTTTCTTAGGCATTGAATATCACATAGGCCAGACTTCTAAATATATGGAGGTTGGAATAATCCACTAGTTTACCAATCCATTCTCCATCGGTGTCTTTATCTCAATTGCAATTGATGGAGCTCGATTCACCACATAATAGGTTGTATTGACAGCTTCTGCCCAGAATTTCTTATCTAAGCTTGCAGTTCTCAACATCTCTCTTGTTCTTTCCAACAGAGTTCTATTCATCCGCTCTGCTACTCCATTTTGTTGAGGAATGTATGCCGTCGTAAACTGCCTTTTGATGCCTTCTTGCTTACAAAATTCATCAAATTCTTTCCCAGTATATTCACCTCCATTATCTGATTGCAAACACTTGATCTTCTTACCAGATTCGAGTTCCACTCGCGCTTTATAAAACTTGAAAGTTGGGAAACACATCAGCCTTCCTCTTGATAGGAAACACCCAACATTTCCTTGAATAATCATCAATGAATTATACAAAAAAATTTGCTCCTCCTAGGGACGTAATTAGTGCTTGCCATACATCAGAGCGAATCAATTCTAGAATTTCTTTGCTTCTGAACTCTGATGTGTTAAACTTCAATCGATGTTGCTTACTCACAATGCAATGCTCACAGAAGGGTAGTGATACCTTTGTGAGACCTAGAAGTAGATTCTTCTCTACAAGTATCTTCATTCCTTGCTCTGACATATATCCAAGAATTTTATGCCACGTCATTACAGATTTGTGATCTGGACTAGTCACTGCAACGGATACCTCTCTTTCTTGCAAAGTTACTCCCTTCAGCATGTACAGATTTGTAACAATCTTCTTTGCTTTCATAAATACTAGCGCTCTTTTAACCACTTTTATGATCTTGTTTTGAATCTCAAATCTAAAACCGAGGTCATCTAGTTATCCTATAGACAACAAATTCTTCTTCAGGCCCTCCACATGTCGCACTTTTTCAATAGTCTAAGTTGTCCCATTATATATTTTTAACTTGATAGTGCCGATACCAACAATCTTTAGAGCTTGATCATTACAGCTATACACAGATCCCCCAGAGATAGATTCATACTTATGGAATTAGCTGCTAAATCGAGAAGCCATACATCAACAAATCTTCTCTTACCTCCAATAGTCATTACTGCTTCACAACCCATTGCACCTCCATCATCTGAAGTGTTGCATTTCCTTGAAGAATAGAATCTTTCTTATTCAAATTCCAACAATCCTTCTTCAGGTACCATTTCTTACCATAATTGTAGCACTTGAAATTCTTCTTGCTCCTAGATTTTAATCTACTATGACTATGACTCTTACTTAGGCCATGTTCCATTGATCTCCCTCTCGTTACCACCAAGGCCTCCACTTATTACGAATTTGTCAGCCTCTCTTCCTTACTTTTGCACCGACTCTCTTCTTCCAAAATAGCAGTTACAATATTGTCGAAGACTAGAGTGTTTGTGTTGTTTGTTAAATTGATGACGAGTTGATCATACGAATTTGGTAGACTTTGGAGTAGAAGTTTCGCACGTTCACTTATCTCTATCGCGTGTCCCAATGATGTGAGTTGGAAAAATAGAGTATTTAAAGTATTTAAGTGCTCCGGCATCGAAGTGGATTCTGCCATGCGTAAAGTGTATAATTTCCTCCTCATAAAAATTTTGTTGTTTAGTGATTTGGCCTTGTATAATTTTGTGAGGTGAACTCATATTTTCATCGCAGTCTTCTTTTCCTCTATGCTGAATAATACTCTATCAGCTAAAGCTAGGTGAAGATTAGCTATAGCATTCCTATCCATCTCGTTTCATTTTTCATCTGTGACTCCAGCTAGCCATTCACTAATGGCCATCAGACAATTATCTTTCCTCAAAATTGCCTTTACCTTCAACTTCCACAATGAGAAATTACTCCCACTAAACTTTTCAATCTCAAATTTTGCTCTCGTTGCTTTTATCACGAACAGAATTTAGCTCTCACTATTTCACATTAATAGTACTTGTATGTATGAATAGTACCCATACGTATAAATAGTTTCATATATGTAAATAGTATTGTATGTGTATGTATGAATATTACCATACACGTGAATAATACTATATACTTGAATTACAGTAATTGTACGGTTTAATGCAAAAATAAATGCATGAACAGTTGTCACCTTTTGAGATTACTATTCATCAACTTTCACTATGCTCACCCGAACTCCGAACGAATTACGCCAAAAATTTGTCGTAATTTTCTCACCTCGCTCTGATATCACTTGTTGTGAAAATTGACCGGATTAGAGCAAGTTCGCAGCTAAATAGAACTGAAGGAATATTAATAAACATATAGATTTTATGTGAAAAACCCTCAAATTAGGATAAAAACTATAGGCAAGGATAGAAGAATTTTACTAACATGAAAAACTAAAGAATTACAAGAAAAAACTAGACCCAAAAATATATATAATATTTTTATCTCTCCAACTCTTTCTTTTTTTCTCTCTCACCTCACGTCTCTCCTTTTTCTGCTCTGCTATGCTCTCTTCATCTCCTGCCTATCTATAGGCAAGAGATTTCGGATGGCTGGCCATTTGGCCAGCTATCCCTTTACTTTTTTTTAAATTTGGTAGGTGCCGAAAACGATGCCTATCATTTTTATAGGTTGCAGACCAAAATGCTTGTACATATGAGCTAACTCAATCTGTCGATTAACAAACATAGCCAACAGTTTATGCCAAACAAAGCCTATTACTTGAACTCTACTTAAATGATTATTCTATGAAAATAATCACTTCTTTGATAATTTTTGGGAATAACATAAACTATGAAGACATAATTAAGTGATCAATAAAAATTCATTGTTTCGTATATAATTTGAATAGAATCTTCACCTGTTCTTATATAATGTTGATACTCGTCGGGATTAATAGATGATTTGGAAGTGTTCAACATCGTGAAATTGAATAAATTAATAAAGAATTGAGAGTCGTATAAACTGGCCAGTAATTCCAAACTTTGAATTAAGTTGGAACATTAGTAGACTCAATATAATATTTAAATACAAATTGGTTAAATTTATATTTGTGAAAATATTTGACAAGTAATAGTCGTACACAAAAAATATTTATAAAAAATTAGTAATCTAAAAATATTATTTGATTAAAAATTTGGAAAACTTATGTTTAGACCTAGTTAAAATTTTTAAAATTTTAAGAGTCCATTATTCCCCAACAAATTGGAATAGTGTACAAATAGTTATGATTTATGTTAAAAATAACATAGTGGGTATTTGTTATAAATATTGTGTGGATCACTATCACTGATCAAATAAATTAAAGGAATCGTGTATCAAAAGCTATTGAATATAAAGTCAGAAAGTTGAAAACGTCCCTGAAGAGCATTCTTCTTTTGTTATGATTTTACTTAAACCTAATGATTTAAAACCTTAAAGTGATAAATCTTTTCTTTTTGCTTAAATTTACGGTATAAATTGACCAGACGATAATTTTGTTTTGTTTAAATAAGATACCATTCGAATATTATATAACTAATATACATGGTCGGTATTGTGCAAAATCAAGAGTTGATAAAATTCCAGACCCACCACGTTAGATAGGTTGCAGGATGAGAAGAATACGTCGTAGTCGTTCGTGCAAGAAGTTAATGTATACAGTACACACACGCTGCGGTCCCCAGAGGCAGAGTACATAGTGTTGAATTGAGTAGATTTTAGCCATACACAAAGATAAAATCCTCACTACAGAGCTGGTCGCATTTTATGTTACGGATATTGACATGAGCTTGTTCCCGTGACAATGAAAATGTATATGTATAGTATACATACATATATACACACACTTAGGCTGGTAGGCAGGTGGTGTCACTGTCTCATTTATCCTACCTATTGAATCACTTTATCGTGATTGAGAAGAAAAAAGAAAAAGAAAAGAAAAAGAGAAGTTTGTAGGGTACAAATGCATGATGGAATGCTCGACTTTATATTAGAGGGACCAGCCCCATCTTTATGTCAGATACAGGTAGAAGCTGGCCAGGTCTTCTTAATTTTTCCAAAAGGATATGCTAGGATTTATTTAGACGTTTATTAACTCAAACAGTGCATATATGTGCTCTTAATTTTCTGTTTGATGCGAACGAATATTCAAACATTTGATATTCTGTGTATATCCAGCTGAAGAAATTTAACAAGAAACAAAAAGCTTTCTAGTGTCAAATGTATTTAACACAAAGTCTTTAAATAGCTGAACAAGAGGCAGCAAGTATTATGAAGATTTGGCATTACTCTACTCTCTACATGATGATTAATCAAGATACGTACAAATTAAGTGGAAGATATGAGCGTGCATGCATGTCATGCATATTCATCATACTTCATAAGTATGTTCAGACCAAATTAGCATGCAACTTTCAAGCAATCTATAATCGATTTTCCGGATTCGACCCAACTATTCAATTTTAATCTATGAATATGCATAATTAACTATAGACAATTACATATAGAATCCTGAAAAGGATTCGGTTGCTTCTTTCTTGAGTAGATATTAATTTGAGTCATTGTCTGTTTTTTTTCCAAAGATTTTACTGTCGAACAAAACATAGGGGAATTTAATTTGGGTTATTCGAAGTCAACCCAAAAAAAAAAAAAGGGTAATTAGTCGTCATAGATTCACTTGATCGCTTTGCAATTATTTAGCAAAGAAAAGGAAAGGACAACTAACGGGGTTTCTAATACTCATTCCCTTCTCTATCTACTTTTGTATGCAAGTGTCCAAAATTACTGCGCCTGATTATGTTGACCAATCTTTTGACGTAACTTTATTTTTTATTTTTTTTATTTTTTTGGGTAGGACGATTAGAGATTTTGGATGGGTTTGAATTTTCGATGTCACCTTAAAGTCTTTGTCGCTCTCAAATTAATCTGTGTTCGTGTCTTATGACACCTTGATTTAATTTTAGATAGGTTTGAATTTTCGGTGACACCTTTAAGTCTTTATCACGCTTAGACTAATCCGCGCTCGTGTTTGGTAAGCCTTTAAAGGGCGGCAAAGTACTACTACTAAGTATTTAATACTGCCATATACACAAACAAACAGAGGTTAAATCCTAAGTTTATCGCTATATTTTGGTGGTCGGTGGTTTTTAATGTTACTCTTTTAACTTTTGAACTCCTTTCCTAAATCATCAGAAAAGAAATTACATGGTGTTTTTGCTCATCAAATAATATTATGTATTTTGTTTTCGGTTAAATAAAGAAATATGTATAACTTGGCTATAAAATTTTCAATAGAATAGTGTAGGTGATGCCATGTTCCACTTTCCACGTGACAAAGACAATTCGTTGTCATCACTTTGTTCCATGAAACTAATGTCGATGGGACGTTGGAGAGAATTTCTAACAAATAAAATGTAAGAAGTCATCCTAGAAATTTCGAGTTTTATTATGAAGCTTATAATATGATGAGCTATTGGTCTTATAATTCTAATATGACCACCTTTGTTTGTTGGTAAGATCTTAAAGTCTAATAAGCTCAAGTCATGCACAACTGAAAAGATAATTATAAACGAACGAGTAGCGTAGCGAGAATATATATGTGGTGATGGTAAACGAAAGAGACCATGCCGTTTGTTTCCCTCTTGGTTTTGTAAATGTTTATTAAGTACATCACAAGCGAAGAAGAGAGGAAAAGATCAATACATGACGAGGAAGAATCTCAATCCCCTTAAACCTAACTAGACTTGGTAAATACATGATAATGTTGGGCAACAGTAAACTTTACTTCATTGTGAATTGAGCAGTCGCTCTAAAGAATGGCTGGTCAAAGCAACGAGTCTCTTTCTCCTTTGCTCTTTAAAATGGTTTGAAACCATCACATGCCTAAGTGTTTGTAATTATATTATTGGAGATTTAATTGAGCTAATTAATACATTTTTTAATTAAAAGAAGAAGAAGAAAATGATGTTCATAACGTAATGGTTTTAATGACGTCCACCCCACCCAACCCAACGCCATTTTCATTTTGTTTGGCAGAGAACAACCACTTTATATATATTTTTCCAAAGGTGTTCATTTAAGCATGTCTAGTTGACATCCCACGATTAGGACACAATTATGACAGAATTTGTCTTTAAAACAACCAAATTTGACTCTGTTTCGCCCTTTTCTTGGTTTAGAAAATTAGTCCAACGTATGATAATGGAAATTAGCACTCTATGTCTTGTTGGCGTCAGGGCAAAGAAATTGGGAGTGAACATTTACCAAACACTTCTTTTGCTTTTAACTTTTAAGTTTTGACGATGATAATTACCTTAATAAGAGGGCTCTCTTCTATTCTCACAAGTATCAGGAATGGAGCGTTATTGATCAAGGAAACCTTAATTAGTTACCAACAACTATGATAAGAAAAGCTTGCATTTGTAATAACTCGTACTGATATATACATACATATATGCTAGAAAGCTTGCCGTCTTAGGAAGCAACAGAATGGCTTTGCTTGGACTTTGAATTTTGAGCAGGTCAGAGAGAAATTTATTCCTCATAAATGTAATCAGTCCTGGTACGGAAATAAATAATGTTTAGTTTAAGTCAACAAAATTGGGTTTTTTTTTTAATTTTCTATAACAATATAAATGTAATCAGTTCTTAACCCTATTTACTTGCATAATTACCACAATATAATTAAAGGTCATGATGCAAAGCCATCATTTTGCACCTTCATTGATAAGCACTAAAGAGGCTATTGGGACATAAATGAGGCAGTAATTCAGTATTAGATACTCAGTTTTTTTTTCCAAAAAAGAAAAAAAAGAAGGTGACCTCAATGACTGGCTGGAAGTTCTTCCAATTCATTTGGTGGTTGCTTCTCACCCACCAAATGTTATTTCTTGCGTGATTGACTCTTTGAGATACAATTCTAAAGTCTTGAATAAATAATTATGAGTAAATTTATTTACTAAGGTAAAGAGAATTTGATAGAAGTAGCTTCTGCAGAGACCTTTCCACGGAAGTTGAGAGTCGACCAAGTTTTGACGGTGTGCTTGTGTTCTCTAACCTCGTCTACAAAGACACTATTTTTTCACCTAATAATAATAAAGGATTGGATTATTCTTCTATTTAGTTAAAAATCAAGGGGAAAATAGGGATGAAGATAAAGTGTCTTTAGACTCTGATGGCGGAAAGAAAGTAAAAGAAAAAGAAAAAGAAAAAAGAAAAAAGAAAAGGTGAATAAATTAAACATGGGAGTGGACCAAACCAAAGACAAAGCAGTTGTTGTTGATTTCAGTTGATGTAAAATACCTTAAGAAAAAGAAAAAGAAAAAAAAAAAACCTCAATCATATCGACCCCCTCCTCCTCCTTCTGCTGCTTCTTTTCTCCTGCCTCCACTTTGTTTTGTTATTTTAAAAGAAAGCAAAAGCTAAGGTTCCAAGAACAACCCAGTTTTCTTTTTGTTACAATCACAGATCGCTCTTTTCTTTTCAATGTTCGTCGTCGCCGGCACTGGAGTTCAGCTCTCCGCCGGCTGTTTTTGGTGGGAATATGCTCCGCCGTCCATTGTGTCCGTGGCCGTCACAGCTTTGGCTGGAATCGCGGTGTTCGCCGCCCGTTATATGCAGTAGCAGTAAGTAATCGAGACAGAGAAAAATAAAGAAGAAGTAGAGTTAGAAGAGAGTAAAGTAGATGAAAGCTCTAAAACGAAGTCACACGTCGTCGTCGTCTTCAAATCCATCTTCTCCGTCATCCTCGTCGACAGGCTCGTCGTCCTCTTCTTCATGGGTTCATTTGCGTTCCGTCTTATTCGTTGCTAATTCATCCTCACCTGCTTCTTGCTCCTCTTCTGATCGGTGAGTTCTCAAGTCCCTTTCTTCCGCGATTCGCTGATTTTTATGTGTGATTAAAGTAATGTTCTTTGTTCATTATCCAGATCCGATCTCGGGTTATCGTCAAAAATCATTTTTTTCAGGTTCAATCTTTAGTTGAATCCAGTGTTTGTTCCTCGTCTAGTTCCCTTTGTCTTTATTTTCTTTTTTTTTTTCACTTTCCTTTGCTCTAATTAAAGTAATGTTCTTTGGTTTTAACGGGTTGACTTAATTGTCACCTTCTTAAGTACTTCACTGAAGTGGAATTTCTTTGAGAAACACTGTACCTGTGTTCACTTCTTCCGACGGAAGTATAGATTAGTAGGGTTGATTTTGTTTAAATAGTATTTTAATGACTCTGTGTGACGATCCAGTTCTATGGAACGTGAATAATCAAATATGAATTCTTTTCTTTGTTATTCTTAAATGAAAATATTAACTTTCGATGGTTTACAGTCTTTTTGTTCTGAGGGAAGCTTAAAAATTCCTTGCATTTTGAGTTGTTGACCAAAACAAGTAGTTATGTGTGGAGATTTTTATGAAGTAACAGTGTTGTGTTGTGGCTTTTAAAGTTTGACATTTTGAGGTTCAGGTTATCTTCTTCTTTGCTTGAAACACTGCTATGCTTCAAACCACCTGTACATTATCGTAGAAAAGAACCAAGGAAAAATCAGAAATGCAGGTTAGAAGGAGAAGGAGGGACAGTAAACTTAGGTGCAAAAATGTAGTTTCTTTTCTCTAATAGTGGCACTTGACAATATTTGTTGAAAACTGACTAGTTCGTGGAAATTTTCAGCCTTACTTTTGGTTGATTGTTGGCTTTTTGATTTTCTTTAGATTGTCCTCTGTTTCATCATTAATGCGTTCTTTTCTTGTTTTTCCATTGCATCTTACTACAATCACTTGATTCATAAATTTATGATAACTTTGATGGGTGTTCTTTCACTTCAGGAGCCGTCTAAAATCACCATGGTCACGTAGGAAAAGAAAACGTGCACTTACTCCTCGACAATGGAGAAGTTTGTTTACAGCAGAGGGGAAATTCCGTGATAATGGCATAAAGTTTTTGAAAAAAGTTCGAAGTGGAGTGAGTAATCATTGGAATTGCTCCTCTCTAACTCTGTTTTGCTGATTTTTGGATATTTATCTCTTTTATTTCTTGATACAGGGGGTTGATCCAAGTGTTAGATCAGAGGTTTGGCCTTTCCTTCTTGGAGTGTAAGCATACTCAACCATATGATTTGTTGGCAAATGGTGTGACTGTTATATCTCTTCAGGCGATCAACTCTTTCAAACTTCTCAAATATTGTGGCTCTTAGACTGTTGAAATCTTTCCCATTTCTGGAAAAGCTGTGTAGTTGACTTCCCTCAGTCAAATCCATCGACATGGCTTATTCTTAACTTTTTTGCATTTCTCTAGTTCTGTATGTTGCAGTTTATTCTTCACTTTTGGAACATGCATTTCTTTGTTCCTTGAAAATGTTTCTGCTTCTGGGTGTTCTTTTAATAATTTTTATCCAGTTGAAAGATTTGGATTCACAAATTTTTTGTTGAGTTGTATATTAGTGAGTTTCTCTACATCGCAAGAGTCAAATGAAGTGGCTTTTAATGGAAGCTTAACATTTCTATCTCTGGAAATTCTTCATACAGTTCTCTTGGAATTTTTCTGTTTCTTTGTTCCTTTAAATACCTTATTTGATGATATTAGCTTTCTTCCTTTAAACAGGTATGAATTGAACAGCTCCAAACACGAGAGAGAAACTATAAGAACCCAGAAAAGGTAACTCTAGCAGCTCATCTTCAAAATTCTAGTGGCTGGTGATTGTCAATTTTTACTTATTCTGAATGTAAATCCCCCACTTCTAATTTAGGCATTTGTTCTCACTGCTCTTTGACATTCTGTGGCTGTAGGAAGGAATATGAAAAGCTCCGTAGACGGTGTCGGCTGCTCCTCAGATGCAGCGACAAGAGCTTTAAATTAAATGCAATTGGTGGACCAAGCTGCCGGGGAGACGATAGAAATATTGTCCAGGATACGGACTCCTCCTCTTGTGAAGATGTGGTTAGTGCAAGGGACTCACTTTCTAGTGGAGAAAAAAGTCCAGATACTGTGGACTCTGATGGTCCCTCAAGTATACTGATGGAAGGTGACGATGTTCTAAAGGAAGAAACAAATGCTGATGCTTCTGCACCGAACACCGACTCATCTGATTCGGACTCCTCTGAAGACCCTGATGTCATTCAGGCTTCCTCATCCTCAGACAACAGGGAAGAGGAAGCTTCTGATATACCTTCCAATAACGATGCTTCTCCTTCAGTTACAGAATTAAACACAGACCTGCACACTGCCACTGAGAATTACGCCACATGGCAACGGATCATTCGTGTTGATGCAGTGAGAGCCAACTGTGAGTGGGTATCTTACTGCCAAACCCAAGGTTCAATATCAGAGTCTAGAGCACGACGGTACGCAGAGGCTGTTGGGCTGAAAGACTATGATCACCTGGAACCATGCAGAATATTCCATGCTGCACGACTAGTTTCAATTCTTGAAGCCTATGCACTCTATGACCCTGAAATTGGTTATTGCCAGGGCATGAGTGATCTGCTTTCTCCCATAATTTCTGTGATTGCTGAAGATCATGAAGCTTTTTGGAGTTTTGTGGGCTTCATGAAAAAGGCCAGGCATAATTTCAGGCTTGATGAGGTGGGTATTCGAAGGCAGCTTAGTATTGTTTCTAGGATTATTAAATGCAAGGACTCTCATCTCTATAGACATCTGGAGAAGCTTGAAGCTGGGGATTGCTTTTTCGTCTATAGAATGGTGGTCGTGCTATTTAGGAGGGAATTAACATTTGAGCAGACACTTAGCCTGTGGGAGGTGGTGTGGGCCGATCAAGCAGCCATAAGGGCTGGCATTGGAAAGTCTGCATGGAGCAGAATAAGACAGAGAGCACCTCCTACGGACGATCTATTGCTGTATGCAATTGCAGCATCAGTTCTGCAGAGGAGGAAACTGATCATAGAGAAGTACAGTAGCATGGATGAGATTTTGAGGGAGTGCAATAGCATGGCCGGCCATCTTGATGTGTGGAAGCTCCTTGATGATGCTCACGACTTGGTCGTAACATTGCACGACAAGATAGAGACACCTTTCTGATGGTTTCTGGAGTATTCGCCTATCCTTTTTGTCTTGCTGTTCACTCTCAGATGTTACTGATCTCATCATCTGTATGTATTCCATTGATTTCCACAAATCACATTGCACGGCAGTGAGCAGATGATTTCTGCACAAACAATGGATTTACACAATTATTTTTGTCCCCAGCCAGCCCAGAATGCTGCTGAGAGCAATGGATTGCTGGCCTTTAACTGGCTGATGTTAATCAAATTGAAATGGGGAAAAGTTTTTTTCTTTCCTGAGCTTACAGAATAGTTTTCTGGTGTACTCTGAATGTTGTGTTGCTGCTTTTTCTGTTATCCTTTTTCCTTTATCTCGCAATCGTAAAATAATATTGCTATATTTAAATTATGAAAGTAATTAAACCATCCTTTTAAAGCAAATTATAAATTATCCATCCATATAAAGTTGTTGGTAGAAACCAAAGTACTAATGTAAACAATTTAATGGGCACATTCTTTTTAAGGGAAATCGAATCACAATTAAAAGTGTCAAATTGATGATGGAAACATATTAATCAAGAAATTCTTGGCAATTGTAAGCAAAATTGGATAATTAAATGAGTTGGAATGATTTCTTATAATTATCGTTATCATCATTAACAGCCAGTTGAAGTCTTGCTAAAAAGGTTTGATAATATACAGTCTTATCTTTATATAATAGAGAGATTGTTTCTGATAGACCTACATGTAATATATCATGAAGATCTTACAATATAAATGGGTGTACATACATATCTAAAAAATAAAGTAAAATAAATCAATAAATCAATCAAATAAATATAAAAGGTAAGAAAACAACTAAATATAAAAATATAACACAATACAAATAATACTAAAGAGAAACGCGCAAGAGTAATAAATATAACACAAAATAACGTACATATAAAACATGTCTGAGAATAACAATAAATATTAAGTGAAATATATACTAGAAGAGACTTGTACCTACCACAAAAGACCTATGCAGGAATAACTCAGTTCCATACCTGTCAAAACCTTAATTATACTATATAAGAACTAATCTGAGCTATACACTCTAGAATGTACATACTACAGGATAAATGCAAAGGACAGGAGTTTTGTAACTTACAAGAAAGCGAATGTCTTCTTTTAGGAGAGACTCTTAATCTCTATCTTAGTATACTAAAGTTTTCTATTTCAGGCCAAGTCTTCAGTAAGATCTAACATATCCATATCATTCTTGATCATTTTTCTCTAATTCTTTTTAGGCCATCTTTTTTTTCTTTTACAGGTTCTAAAATTATTTTATCGCATCTTCTTATTAGAAAGTTGAAGTGTCTACTCTTAATATGTTCGAAGTGTCTACTCTTAATATTTTATCGCATCTTCTTACTTAAGACATGCCTCTCTCAATTTGTCATTTATACATATCATTTTAGTTTGTCTTTAAACATTAAATTTTTTACCTACCACGAAAGACCCATGCAGGAATAACTCTGTCCATGCCTGTCAAACCTTAATTATACTATATAAGAACTAATCTAAGCTATACACCCTAAAAGGTACATACTATAGAATAAATGCAAAGGATACGAGTTTTGTAACCTAAAAGAAAGCAAATGTCCTCTTTTAAGAGAGATCCTTAACCTCTATCTTAGTACGTTAAAGTTTTCTATTTCAAGCCAAGCCTGAAGTAAGATCTGACATATCTATATCATTCTTGATCACTTTCCTCTAATTCTTTTTAAGACTTTTTTTTTTCTCT
>JANIHZ010000003.1:50474286-50486379 GCA_027478365.1 Erythroxylum rufum | reverse complement strand
AAGGGGATTTTTTGTCGCGGGGATTGGACATAATCCTAGTTACGTGTGAAGAAGTGTGTTGTTTGCTAAGTATGTTTTGAAGAAAGGAGTGAGCTGGAGAGTGGGTAATGGGGAGACAATTAGGGTAGGTGTAGACCCATGGATACCTAGAGATGGGGAGTTTTGGGTGGAGGATGGAACAACTTCTGTGAGTCCTACATTAAAAGTGTGTGAGTTATTTAGGGGAGATGGGAGGGCGTGGAATATGGAAAAGGTGATGGGCATATTTAGTCATAGAGATAGTAGGGATATCCTTGCAATTCCAATTCAATGGGGAGAGTGTGAGGATAGTTGAGTTTGGCATTTTGATAAAAAAAAGGAGGTATACGGTGAAATCTTGTTATTATGTAGCTTTGAAAACATTGGGAAGAGGTGGTGAGGTAAAATAGGGTGATTTTTGAAGAAAATTATAGAATTTTGCTTCTTCTCCAAAAGTTAAAGTTTTCATGTGGAGAGCTCTTAAAAGAATTCTACCTACTAAGGTATAACTAGCTCGTAGAGGAGTGCAGGTGGATGATAAATGCTACTGTGGGAAGGTGGAGGATGTCAATCATTGTTTGGTGGGGTTTGAGAGGGTCGGGAAGTGTGGGAGTTAGGTGATTTTTTTATTACTAACCCAGCTCCTTATTTTAGGGAGTTTTTCTTGCAAGTACTGAATGCACACAATGGAGAAAACATTTCAAAATTTACGACCATAGTATGGAAGGTATGAAAGGGAAGAAACAAAGGCTTATGGCAAGATCAATTCCCTATAGCGATGGGAACTTGGCAACTTGCAATTGATCACCTATATAAATGGAATTTGGCGTAAGAACAAAAACGGCAACAGCAGCTTTTGTCCTCCAGCGGCAATAGAGGCCCAGCAGCAAATCATTTTATAGCTACTGGGCGAAGACAAAGTGCAGCAGATAGCTTGGATGAATATCATATTTTTGTTGACGGGGCAAGATTTTAGAGTATAGGAATGTTAGGGTTTGGCTTTATCATTGAGAACCTTGAAGGCCACTTTCAACATGCAATTTTTGGATTGTTTGATGGTCTACATTTAGCGTTAGTGACGGAAGTCTTAGCGGTTCGACAGACTCTTATTTGGACAGTTAACAACATGCAACACTTGGGGAGCATCTTTACTGATTCTCAACTTGTAGTGCTTACCATTAAATCACACCAAGAGGATCATTCAGAGTTTGGAGGAATTATTAAGGATTGCCAATTAATGTTGGAAAGTAATTCTAATAGTTATGTTGTTTGGATTAATTGACGAGAAAATGTGGGAGCTCATGAACTTGCTAGAATGTCTTGCAATTTTTCTCGTTTGAAAGTTTGGGTATCTATCCCAACTTGTTTAACTCATTTATATGGTTAATGGAAGCTTCGTTTACCTTTCAAAAAACAATGTATAGCTCATATACACGTGTGCAAATTTAGAGTATTTTGAAAAGAAAATGAATGTTTCTTACAAGTTTTTGGGTAAGCATGACCATACGATAGGATGTGTTCTTTTCTTATTTGCAAAAGCGAAGCCGCAGACTAAACACGAATACATTGATTTGGGAGAACATACCTTTTGTTCCCAAAATCCTGTACCACCCTATGCCCAAGTCATCTCTGTCATTTGTTACAACAAATTGGATAGGTAGGATTGTTTGGGCATAAAGGGCACAAATTAAGGGATCTCCCTCGTTGATATAGTAGAGGATTTTTCAAAGAAGGACGTGACTTGAACCATAAGTTTATCAGAACCCTTGTCAACATGGGAGCTGGCCATGAATGGCTTGGATGCAAGGGGTACAGAGGACTTGAGTAATTGGGAATGAGGATTTTACGGTGACAACATACGAACAAAGATAATGAATTGCACAACTTGAAAGTCAAATGCGTTGAAACTCGTGTCCATATTCAAATAAAGATGGTGAGTCACACGACTAGTGACACAGGCATATCAAAGCTGATGTCTATATTGTAATAATTAATGAATATCACTAATTAGGATATGGTCGTGCTCGTGACATGCTTCCTTGTTCAAAAACTCATTATATATTATATATAACTTAATTGTAAAACTAGACTAACATGATCTCATGAAATAGGACTGTGAAGAGATGACATCTTATGTATTCTCTTCGTTAATAATTTTAACAGACGATTGACAAAGAAGACTTTAGTTACAGAACTTGCTAAACACGATGTTCTTGAACTCTGAATTTAGATTATAAGAATCTCTTTTACGAAAACTACAGAAATGTACAACTTAATTTGCTCTCTTTTGATGATCCAAACCACCAAAAGACTACTATTGGAAACTGTAAAGAAATGAGAAAGGTCACAATTCTTTTCAATATACACAGTAGCATCTTAAGGGCTACATTTGCCCCCTTGGGCATTGCTAGTGTACAGAAAAGTGTTCAAATTATGATTTCATATAACATAAATTCTGTCGTAATTTAATTGGTCTCTGTCTCCTTCAAACTTTACTTGGCGGCAGAGAAGCTCATGCAGATGGGAGGATGAACATTGGCCAAAGCAAGGATTGATGATGGGAGTATCCACAACCCATCTCCACACATCAAGCCAGAAGCCACAGCAGGAACCATCAAACTGGCGTTTTTGGTGTTCAATTTGTGCCATACAAACACCACAAAGCTTCCCACGCACATGTCAATTGAAAAATAAGCTCCTACCAGGAAGGGCACAGCCATAGCCATTGGAAGAGGAATCCATTTTCCAATGTTATTGGGGGACACATCTCTCAATAAGTTGGCAAATACGGCAAAGGCGAAAAAACCGTAACAGAGCTGCAGGCAGTGCTGTGGAAGTGCGTAGAAGCCTTCAACACCTAGAATTGCCATGTTCCTGTAGATGAGAGCATAGGGAGCTTTGAATTCTCCATCAGGGTTCCCAACATCAAAGGCCTTGTAGAAGAGAAAGAATGTGACAGGAGCTACAACACAACCAACAGCAGTCCCAATGGCCTGGCCAAGAAGCATTGATCGAGGAGAAGTAAGGGTGAGATGAGCAGTCTTCAAGTCATGCATCAAATCAGAAGAAATATAGACAATGGATTTGATAAGACCACATCCCACAAGTCCAGCAACCACACCATCATTTTTACCAGCCAAGGTTGCTAATACAAAGAGGGCGACTTTTCCATAATTATAGGCCATGTTCATGTCAGTTAGACCAGCACCATAGGCATTGCAGAAGCTGAGAGCGGGTGCAAGAATGTAGGCAACTAGTACACAGTACCACTTCACTTCGGGAAACATAAGAGGTATCACAATAATTGAGATAATGGAGAAAGCCAAGTAACCTAAACATGCAACCCACAACGGAATTCTCTCTCTTACGAATATTTCATTTCTTTGTAGATCAGCAAGAACTTGATTCTTATTATCCGATGCTGCATACAGTAAGTAAGTTTTAGCAAGCACTGTCTATGTGATAAGCTAAAATATTAAACAATGTTGTATATTTATACTAATATAATATTCCTCAGACCAGTTACTGAGTTACAGCATCGAAAACAACAGAATAGCTGAAAAGAGACTTCAGGCAAGGCAATGGCCTCTTTTTTATTTCAAGGTACTGTGCTGCCACTAGCAGGGAATAATGAAGAAATCTTAACTTACATGCTGTAGGACAGCTATTTTTCACTTTGGCACGAATGGAACTAGCAGTGAAATAGATAACTTTGAGAAAGTTGTACAGCCCATCCCCTAATATTAGAGCGATGGATATGAAAACCTGATACAAAATGAGTTATTATGTAAATGATTTATGCGAGTTTCCTCTGGGACAAATTAAAAAGGAAAATAATGCAATATGCTCATGAATAAAGTCTAAGATGTCATGGCTTGTGCACCTTATAACCATTTAAACTCCTCATACTGCTTTCAGGTAAACTCTCAGCGAACCAATTTCCTCTAAGCCTCCCTATCAGTGGCCACATTACACCCCAAGAAAGCACCGCGCCAAGAAGCAAAGACAAGTTCACAAGATCAAAACAAATCATCCCAGCTCCGATGTAAGTCATACTGAAGTCAAAGTAAAATCTGCATAACTCCAAATTATTTGTCAGTGATGAGTAACATCAGTATTTGAGCATATTTATATTTTTAGCAATTAAATCGTCCAATGCTTATTCATATACTCACGAATTTTTCCAAGCTGCCAATCCAAATGTTGGGAACCGAGCAAACCCACATTGTTCTCCACCAGAATAGAACCACTGAAAGAAGCCCCAAATGAAACTAAGACAAAAGAACTTCATGAACCCACGGACCTGCTTCCTGAAACGTAAATTCTCACTTGTTTGAGTACTTCGATACTTGGGGTTTTATGCAAAATTTTAGATCAGATCAGATCAGCATACTTAGCCATTTTGTCTCCTTTCGGAGTATGGAATCCATTGATGATAACTGCAGTAGCAGTTCCACTTGGGTATGGTAATTTGTAGTCTATTATCAATATCTGGGACAGAAAAAACAGCACGATCAAATGACAATTTTAAGTTTTTCAAGTAAAAATTTTGAGAAAAGCTGAGGATCCACAGAATCAAAATTCACTCAGCGTTCAAAATTAAACTCTTAAACTCTTCTTTAGTGGAAATTTGAAAAACCCATGATCCATATATATAGAAGGCCAAGTAGCTAGTGTTTCTAGTTCATTCACAAGGAGCCAATTTGAAGTACTCGTAAGACACAAGCAACGAGCAAGTATTTGTTCACTAATTCCATTTCATTTCGTTCTCCACCCAATCTATGAAACAAAGGATCTACAACGCCAATAGTACACTAATAATCAATTCATTAAAGAAAAGTACTGCAAAATGAATCACCTTCCTGAGGGGAACCAGTGCTAGTAACCCAACAAAACTGCTTACAAGCCAAAACCAGTCATCCAGCCAATACCAGGTTCCTTGATGCTCCCAGGGGTATTTCCCACCATCTCAACACCAGCTTGTTCATATGTCTTTCTGTTCAAAGCTAGGAGATAAGACCCAAAACCACCTGCAATTCCATATTTTAACATAGATTGTGATTTCAAGAGTGAAAAATGAAGCAAAACTCGAGTAAACACTTAAAATTAGCCAATGTTTCAAAAATGTCCAGATATTTCAGATATTATGCAAAGAAAAGAATGTCTAACCTCCAACTGCAATGCTATAAGAAGCTACAGAACAGGTTTGAATTACAGTATTCTCCTGCCGAGTGAAAGGATTGGAAACTATTCCAGCTTTGTGAAGGATCTTAGTCCATGTTCTAAGGAAGACAAAAGCTCGAAGAGCAGCAGAGACATTGAGATTAGGGGACAGCCCGGTAGTCAGGTTCAACTTCATAACTATCACACTGTATAACGTTCCAATAACTATGCTAGCAATTATTCCCCTGACTGTGAGCAGTTTAGCCCATGGAACAATTTTCAAGTCCTCTATCTCCTCTTGAGTCCGTTCCAAGTCCTCCCTCTCAAACGCCTCAAGTTCTTTTGATTCTTCAATGCTCATATTCCACTTTCCACAATTGGAAAAAGTCTGCTTCCTATAACACAACAAAAGACAGACAATAGCACAATCAGAACTCAAGAAAATTGGCAATGTTAAGGAATCGTCAAAAGCGTGAAGGAATCCAGTAAAGTTAATACCTTTATGAGTCGTCCCTCTGGCTGCTTCTTTAATTTTCTTCTTGTTCTAAGTTGACCTGAGTTTTGAAGAACTCAGAAGGAATCCAAATTTCAGCAACCTGTAATAACAATTGCCAAATGGATGTTATCCTCCTCAGTCAGCACATGGATTGTCCCTCATCAGCTGCTGCTGACTTGGAGAAACAGACAGAGAAGTCAACAAATTTAGTTGTGCCAATCCTGTCAATGCAAGTAAACAAATGTAATACCAAGACCATCAAGCATCCCTGGAGTTAACAAATCATCCTTCTTGTTACTTCGGTTATTAGTAGAAATCCTTGTACTTGATATACACCTTTTACAGTTATACTAATGGACCTACAGAGAAAAAGCACAAAAATTGGAGAACCGTCTTTGCATGTGCTACAAAATTAGTAGAAAGACAGGGACTTGTGGCAATAATGTGGTACAGAAACATTTTCACAATTGTAAATCAAATACAATTTCTTTTGATGTCAGGCCACTAATTCTCCATTCTTTCTCTCTGAGATATGGAGAGATTCGGTGACATTATCAGATAATAAATAAGCTTGCTCCTAAGACAGAAAATTTTGTTTCTTTATTGAACAATTTGCTTTTTAGGAAATTGGAAAGTTGAGCAAACCCTGCCAAACCCAAATGAAAATTTTCTCATTATGAATAATGAATATATGATTCAGTTACAAGAAGGGAGCTTATTTATCCTCAAGTTCTCTGCAACTCAAACTCAGGGTACAATCACAATTCATCATTCCCATTTTTCCAGTAAAATTATTCATGCTTGCGTGCTCTACTTCATTTTTAACCGTTTCTATCATGTGTGACATTCATCTAACTACTACATAGTAACTCTTCGATCCTCCATACTTTGGGTATGAACATCTGATTTATCTATGTATGTCTCCCTTGTTTGTCTAAATTTTACTTGCTAGCTAAGAAGTTCATGCAGATAGGAGGATGAACTTTGGCCAAAGCAAGGATTGATGAGGGGAGTATCCATAACCCATCTCCGCAGATCAAGCCAGAAGCCATGGCTGGAATCATCAAGCTTGCCTTCTTGCTGTTGAATCTGTGCCATACAAACACAACAAGACTCCCCACGCACATGTCAATTGCAAAATAAGCACCCACTAAAAAGGGCACAGCCATAGCCATTGGAATAGGAAGCCATTTTCCAATATTCTTGGGTGACACATCTCTTAGTAGGTTGGCCAGTATAGCAAATGCGAAGAAACCATAACAGAGTTGCAAGCAGTGACGGGGAAGTGCAGAGAAGCCTTCAACTCCTAGAATTGCCATGTTCCTATAGATGAGTGCATAGGGAGCTTTAAATTCTCCATCAGGGTTCCCAACATCAAAGGCCTTGTAGAAGAGAAAGAATGTAACAGGAGCTACAATACAGCCGATGGCAGTCCCAATCGCCTGGCCAATAAGCATTGCTCGAGGAGAAGTGAGAGTCAGATGACCAGTCTTAAAATCATGCATCAAATCTGAGGAGATAGAAACAATGGATTTGATCAATCCACAACCCACAAGTCCTGCCACCACACCATCATTTTTACCAGCCAATGCCGCAAGTATAAAGAGGGCCACTTTTCCATAATTGTAGGCCATGTTCATGTCAGTTAGACCAGCACCATACGCATTGCAGAAGCTGAGGGAGGGTGCAAAAATGTAGGCAACAAGTACATAGTACCACTTAAGTTCAGAAAACATGAGCGGGATCACGATGATCGATATGATGGAGAAGGTTATGTAACCTAAACATGCCACCCACATCGGAACGCTTTCTCTTGTGAAGACTTCGTTTCTTTTTAGGTCATCAAGAAGTTGGTTTTTACGCGCAGATGCTGCACCTGCATAAAGAAAATAATGTTGAATAGTATCTTGTAAGCTCAAAAGTATCACAATGTTATGTCTATGTCCCTTCTAGTACCTGTCTCAGACACCATACCAACTCTAACAAGCCACATAAGAGGAAGACAAGAGACCAGGTAAGCAGAAAAGCTGCAAAAGATATTCAACACGTGGGAAAGGGAAATTATGAGTATTCTCAACTTACTTGGTCTAGGATAGCTATTTTTTGCTTTAGCATGGATAGTACTGGCAGCGAAATAGACTACTTTGAGAAAGTTGTATAGCCCATCACCTAGGATTAGAGCAATAGATATAAAGACCTGAAAAGAAAAGAAAAAAAATCATTAGCTGTAATCAGTCTGATCATAGCAGATTACTACCAACCATGGAATTCCTTATAT
Organism: Erythroxylum rufum; assembly: GCA_027478365.1. Classification (NCBI taxonomy): domain Eukaryota; kingdom Viridiplantae; phylum Streptophyta; class Magnoliopsida; order Malpighiales; family Erythroxylaceae; genus Erythroxylum; species Erythroxylum rufum. Next base: position 50,478,424 of record JANIHZ010000003.1, on the reverse strand, counting down.
TGATTGCTGACACCTTGTAACCATTTAAACTCTTCATACTGCTTTCTGGTAAAGTCTGGGGAAACCAGTTTCCTTTAAGTTCACCGAGAAGTGGCCACATTACACCCCAAGAAAGCACTGCACCAAGAAGTAAAGACAGATTCACAACATGGGAGCAAATCATTCCTGCACCAACATATGTCATACTGAAATCAAAGTAAAACCTGCAAAATTCAAATCATTAAGTTAATATCCTAAAGTTTAATCACCAGAAAGTACATTAAAAAAGCTATCAAATTATGTCACACACGCACGAATTTTTCCAGGCTGCCAATCCAAATGTTGGAAACTGAGAAAAACCACAGTGCGGTCCACCGGAATAAAACCATTGGAAGAATCCCCAAAGAAAACTCAGAGAGAAGAATTTCATGAACCCATGAACCTGCTTCCTGCAAGAAGAATCTACACTTGGTTGAATACTGAAATACTCAAGTTTCACTGACGGAGAAAATTTTCAGGACAGCTTCATACTTAGCCATTTCATCTCCTTTTGGCGTATGGAAGCCATTGATGAGAACCGCAGTAGCAGTCCCACTGGGATAAGGTAACTTGTAGTCTACAATCATTACCTGAGGCAGCAAGAAAAGCATGATCAGAGACATTTTCCAGTTTCACAGTACTAGCAATTTAATCTTATAACAACGGTAGTACTAGCAAGCTAACAATCAATCGACCAACAAGAATAGTTGAAGAAGTAAATCACCTTTCTGAGAGGAACAAGTGCAAGCAGCCCAACAAAGGTGCTTACGAACAGAAAACCAGTCATCCAACCAATACCAGGCTCCTTGGTGCTCCCAGGAGTATTCCCCACTGTGTCAACCCCAGCTTGCTCGTACGTCTTTCTGTTCAACCCCAGCAGATACGACCCAAAACCACCTGCAATTCATATGTAGTGATAAAGCATAATAAAGTTAAAATAGACCAAAACAAAAAGAAGGGAACAAGTTCAAATCAAGATGCTGCACATATGATACAAAGATATTAGAATGTCTAACCTCCAACAGCAATGCTATAACAAGCTACAGCGCAAGTTTGAACAATGGTATTCTCTTGTCGAGTGAAGGGAGTGGACACTATTCCTGCTTTATGCAGGAGTTTAGTCCAAGTTCTAAGAAAGACAAAAGCTAAAAGTGCAGCAGAGACGTTGAGGTTAGGGACCAGCCCAGTGGTCAGGTTCAACTTCATGACTATCACACTGTATATTATGCCAATAAGTATACTGGCAATGACTCCTCTGATTGTGATCTGTTTAGTCCACGGAGCAATTCTCTTCAAGTCCTCTAGTTGATCTCGAGTCTCTTCCAAGTCCTCCCTCTCAGACTTCTCAACCTCCTGCTCTTCCATGCTCATATTCCCCTTTCTTTGATATATACTGAAATCTCCTCTCTAGTAAAATGAACAAAAAAGATATGAGACTTAATGAAACCTATAGACAGAATCAGCAGATGAAGAAATGAAAAAGGAGATGGACGCAAAAATAGCATCTAAAAGCCATGAATATCAAGAGGGTCCTCCTTCCAATGCAAGGAAACCTCCACAAAACATCTTGAATTTAGAAGTCTTTTAATGCAGAGATACCAGAGCATTAAATGCCTCACCGGTAAAATGGATTTAAATCCTTTTATCGCTCTGCGAATTAGTACAATTTGCCGGGAAAATCTCGATACTTTATGTAGATGTAAGACGGTGGCTCTTAACTTAACAGCCCACCAAACATTAGAAAATGTTGAGAGCCACCCTTAACATGTACTGCAAAGAAGTACAACATAGACTTTTGCTAGTAACATTTGTAGTACACTCATCATCTGTCCAACTATGGATGAAATACAGTCCAACAACTGTCAGGCCACTAATTTTGTTTCTTCTTCGCGTTGACTTATGCCTACCACTTTTACCCATCACTGACAGACTTGTAGTAGAGATTTACTGGTCTTGAAGAAAGAGAAAAAAAGAATTTTCAACGTGTTTGGAGAACAGGAGATTTACTGGTTTCGAAGAAAAAGAAAAAAAGAATTTTCAGCGCATTTGGAGAACCTGTTGATAAGTTAGGTCCTGTTCATATAGATCTGTGCCCGCCTTTATACAGTGGAGGAGGTTATGCAAGGAAAAAAGAAGGGAATGAAACGGAAACTGAGTACCTGGGTCATCTCTACCTTCCCTTTAAAGTGTTTTAACTTTCCAAGCGTGTGGCCTAAACAAGTCATAATCAACTCACTGATAAAAAAAGGAAAGAACAGGACAGACTCAGTTCTTAACAAAGGTCTGATCTTTTGTAAATTTTGACGAAAAGAAGACGAAAAAGAATGAGTGATGCGAAGACAGACTCAGTGGTTGGCCTGGCTTGGCTGGTGGACCGCAAGAGTTTGCTAAAAGAAGATCCTTTTCAAGTTGCATAGATTCTATATACATCAAAATTCTATCGTTTGTCCATGCTTTGCTTTCAAGCTCCATATCACTTCGAAGACAGCTTCTTCTACAAATCACCATCACTTACAGGACATTGAAAGACCCATATTCTTGTGTTAAATGTTTGGCTATCATTGTCCTATGACTCTTTATGGACATGGCAAGTTTAGATCGCAACCGCACATTGTTTACTAGTTAGTTCACGATATATTTGTTCTTCTGACTTGAATGAACCAAAGAACTAACTTAATGCATTTTGGTTTTGTTGACTTTTTTCATTTATTATCTCTTTGATCAGTTGATGTGTTAGTTCACGTTCACAAGGATAGATGTCTTTAAAAAGAAAAAACATAATGCGCACAGCAAATAAGAATTAAAACAGACAAAGCACTTTGACAAGATTGTTTATGGAACAAAAATAGTAGGCTTTTTCTTCTTCACTTTTATAATTTATCGAATTTCTAAGGCAATTAGATACCATTTGAAGTGGTTTACAATTCATTTTCCTTCGTAATTTAAAAATTCATATCTTTTAGGATTGAAACTGGAACAAGGCATTTTGATGACGACAAGTCAGGGCAATTATTAGATTCTAAAATGGTATGGACTATGGATGGTGTTGGAATTTGATGTTTTATGCTCTACAGTTACTTAATAGTTCAGTGACAAAAGAATCTAAAAATATTCTTTATCTTGTAAATATTTAAATATATATCATAAAATTTATAGAATAATTATACATTATAAATAAAATTATGATGAGATTATAATTATGAGATTCATATTGTAATTATGTATTATCCTTAAATTATTTCTAGTAATTGTTCTATTAAGACTATATATTAATAAAACGTAAAAAAGACTAGCACTCGTTATATTTTTCCTTAGGCTAAAAGTGTATTTTGAATTTCAATATTTACAACAAAATATAGAACATACCCTAATATTTCGAAGTATTCAAATTGAACTTTAACATTTGCAAAACATTCAAAATAGACTCTAAGTGAATGAAAAATTTAACAAAATTAACTCCTCGTTAGTTAAATGTCATGTTAATATTGACGTGATATTATTATTTATTTTTTAAATAAAAAGTGAGTCTCACTGTGATATGACAAGTGGAACTCACTATCTAAAATATATAAATATGGGCTCTATTGTTTCATGGCAAATGAAACTCATTATCTGAAATATATAAACAATGGCCCGTTGCTATGTAGCATTGCTATGTAGCAATAGAACCCACTTTTTGATTAATTTAAAAAAATTAATTAAGTGACAGCAGATAAACAATGGTCCTTTGCTATGTAGCAATAGAAATCACTTTTTGATTAATTTAAAAAATTAATTAAGTGACAGCAGAGTTCACTTTTTATTTAAAAAATATATAAATAATATCATGTCAATATTGAGATGACATTTAATTAACAAGGTATTAATTTCGTCAAAATTTTTGTCTATTTATGGTATATTTTAGACATTTTGAAAACGTTATGGTTCAATTTGAATGCTTTAAAAAACGAAAAAGGTCCAATTGTATGCAACCTTACTTCTACCTAATATTTGGTATTTAATTATAATTAATTATAATTCTTATAAAGTTTAATGAAATTACAATTTAATTTCAATTAAATTACTATTATATCAATGAAAAACCTATTATAAGCTTAAGCTCTAAAGAAGTAACACTCTT
>JANIHZ010000003.1:50396357-50419457 GCA_027478365.1 Erythroxylum rufum | reverse complement strand
TCTTATACTTATTAGTAAAAAATGTACAAGAAATTAAAATAAAAGTATTTAATTATTATCAATAAATATTGATGTTAATAACTAAACCAAAAAATTATAACAAAAAAAAATTTAATCCAAGTGCCCTAAGTATACTCGTAGTTGGCCACTCCAATAATAATAATCCTATTATTTTGATATTGTACAAAACAATAGTGGGCCTAGTCTTAACCGTGGAGAGACACTCCCAGGATTAAGCTTCGGTAGTCCCACTTTGGCCCAAAAACAAGAAGTGATGAAGTTTCGGTTCACATATTCGCTTCCTTAATCGCCAAGAACTCCCCAGAAGCAGAAGTTAACATTCCTCGTACTCCATTTAACAACCTCCGCTATCTCTGCTCCGACAAGACATACAAGTTTGCAGGTCATTGTTGCTCTTCCCTGTAAGGAATAAGCTCTTTTTTCGTTTCTGGGCAGAAGAAAGTCTCAATATTTTTTCTGGGTAAAAATAAAGTTTCTATCTTTTTCAATTCTTTTGGTCTTTTATTAGTACGAGGAATTATTCGAAGAAAGATAGCAGTAAGCAGAAAAAAGGATGGGAGGTTCGTCAGTCTTGCAGGAGTTGGTGTTATATGCGGCGAGTGCGGCTTTGAGCTGTCTGGTTCTGTTCGCCGGTCTCCGACACCTTGACCCGAATCGGGAAGCCTCCAAGAAGGCACTTGAACACAAGAAGGAAATCGCTAAACGCTTGGGTCGTCCTCTAATCCAGACTACTCCCTACGAAGTACACAACCCAGATTCTTGCTATTTTTTTTAAAAAAACCAAGTTTAAGGCTCTGTACTTCTTCTTCTTGTTTTTGTTTGTGTATTCTTTAGTGATTACTTTGTTAGGGTATAAGTATAGGTACAGTAGTTATCTGCAATTGAATGTGTGGTATGTGGTATCTTTTATCTGAAAAAGAAGGAAGAAAAATTATGGTTGGGGCTTTTACTTGATGGAAATAACGGTTTGGGACTTTCTGAGTTGTTCTATTTATTCATTTGTGTTGCACCTTTAACCTTACTTGACCAGTTTTTGGTACGTGGGTGTTGTCTAGTGGTTGATGATTAATGTTTAACAAGTTCACCAGGCGAGCATCATTTAGGTCTCTAGATGGCATTACAGAATTTTCTTATTGTATAAACCCAAAAATGTTATTACTTTTTGTTTGTCACTTTTAAGTCCATAGCTCACAACCCTGTTCTATGTTGATTGCACAGAGCTGGCGGTTCTTCAGAATGAATGTCTGCTAGTAGAAGAAATTTTAGCTGTTCTGACAGTAACATGCAATTACCATTAATTTATTTGTGCTGATGTTAAACACCATTTCTGCTGTTCGGAACCAGTCCTTTTCTAATTTGGTTATGCAAGATTTGGCCAGTTTCTGTTTACTACTTTAGAGGTCTAAAGGTCCATAGGACCATATCTTATTTCTCATATGATGGGATTATTCTCCAGGGGAACATAAAGCTGAAAATCTATGTTCTGTCTTTGCTAAGATTTGATGTTTTTCTGTGATTCCTTTTCATTTGTGTCTGTTCCATCTTGGGCAGGATGTAATAGCCTGTGATGTAATAAATCCTGACCACATTGATGTTGAATTTGACTCAATTGGAGGACTGGAAACTATCAAACAATCTTTGTATGAGTTGGTTATTCTTCCCTTGCGGAGACCTGAACTCTTTTCACACGGAAAGCTTCTCGGTCCCCAAAAAGGGGTGTTGTTGTATGGACCCCCAGGCACAGGGAAGACCATGCTTGCTAAAGCTATTGCAAAAGAGTCCGGAGCTGTTTTCATCAATGTGAGGATCTCCAATCTTATGAGCAAGTGGTTTGGTGATGCTCAGAAGCTTGGTGAGTGGGCTTTGTGTTTAACATTATTGCTCTTTTGCATTTTTAAATTTTGCTATTATTTCAGTATGAAGGCTGTTAACTTTATTTATGAGGTGAATTTATGTAAAAAATTAAAATATGAGATTTTGGAACCACATTTTTTGTTGCTTCTGCGAGTCTGTGTGCTTCTTTTTCTTCTCCCTTATGTTTCCAATGCTTGCAGAGGAGTTGTCTAAAAGTGGATGGTGCCTAATTTCTTATTTTCATTTGTAAAAAGATCAAAGTCCTCAATGGAATGAAAAATGTCTTAAACATCAAACTATCTATACTTCCTGTTTTATTTGCCTTCTGTCAAGCTGTTTGTGTACTCTTCACTTGCCACCACCACCGCACACTTCTCATTATGAATGGCATAGTCCACTACACTTTTTATGTTTCACTGTTATATTGTTGCAGTGGCTGCTGTCTTTAGCCTGGCCTATAAACTCCAGCCTGCTATTATATTTATTGATGAGGTGGACAGTTTTCTGGGGCAGCGTCGATCAACAGATCATGAAGCAATGACAAACATGAAGACCGAGTTTATGGCTTTGTGGGATGGCTTTACTACAGACCGTAAGTTTTCTACTTGAAACAGCTCTAACATGATTACTAATGCTGCCAAACATATTTTATACGTGACTTTTGTAATTAACTTTATTTGTTTTGAATTGGATCAGTCTGGGCATATTAATTGGTTTTTAGTTACAGAAAATGCCCGTGTGATGGTTCTTGCTGCTACAAATCGTCCATCTGAACTTGATGAAGCAATTCTAAGGCGGCTTCCACAGTCATTTGAGATTGGGATGCCTGATTGCAGGGAGAGGACTGCAATATTGAAGGTCATTTTGAAGGGTGAGCAGGTTGAAGAGAACATTGACTTTGACTACATAGCTAGTCTCTGTGAGGGTTACGCGGGTTCCGATCTGCTTGAACTCTGCAAAAAAGCAGCTTACTTTCCTATTAGAGATTTACTGGATGAGGAAAAGAAGGGGAAAAAGTCGAGTGTGAGTACATTCACCATCTATTTCTTTACTGTTTACATTTCTTCCTTTTTTAGTTTTATCGAAATGAAAGACTTTGTTCTAAAGATACTCTACTATGCTTTTGAGCTACAACTTCAGAGTTATAGACAGGAAATCCTATTATTGACTTGGAGGCAAAATACACTTCTTTTAGTTCCAAAGTTAAAATTCTATCGCTGCCTGGTAATCGTTAAACCCAAGCGCCTGACTTTGTTGGCAAAATAATTTGACACTACAGATAAGCATCGCAGTTTCTCTATGAAGTCAGGAATTAAAAATGCATCAGTGCAATGTACTTGCACGCAATTGGAGATTTTCGACATAATTGCAAAGTTGTTTATAACACGTCTATTTCACCTGTTCTGTAATGCTAGCACTTTGAAAATTTATAAGTCCTTACGTTTTTCATTTGTGTTTCTTTTCTCAGGCCCCAAGGCCATTATGCCAGGCAGATTTGGAGAAAGTTATAGGTACGTCAACTAAGACAAGGGTTGCTGCAAGCGAGTACAGTAGGTTAAGCTCACAGTCACCCAGTTGGTCTCGACAACCAGATGATTATCAGGTGCAATCTACAATAAATGAACTCTCCAAGATTGTAATTTCACAGATCTTGAACATTCAGTCAGATTCCCAGGACCGTTGAAAAGCCCTTATGTTAGTTCAACTCACTCAAATAATCTGTTCTGTAAAATCACTACAAGCAAAATCTTATTTTTAAATTCTCTAGATTTTTTTCTTATGGAGGTATCTGCTACACAAATTTGCTAACAGAAAGTGGCTGCTTGAGCCACATGATCTATTCTTGAATGTATTAATAGATTTTGAGATGGCATAGAGCTTGGCTGTTGAAAGAATATGGTCCAAAGTATATTTCTTCTGCATTAGAAAAATTGAACTTGGAAAGAATAGAAAATTTCATTAAAAAGCTCTTGTTCTTTCTACCTAGCAGTTTAGAGATAATTTTGCCCGTTTCTTTGCACGTATGAATGAATATTGTCAGTATCTGAAAAGGTTTAGCATATATTTGTTGGCTTTAAATGTATCTCCTGATCATTCTCTTAATTCTATTTGGGATTCGATGGTAAATTTGAACTGTACTTCTTGAAAAAGTACAGCTTCGATTTTATAAAATATCAGCAGTTCTTTTGATCTAGTTTTCCACCGTAAAAGATAGCTTGCAGCCAAGAACCCTTCTGTGAAGTAGCAGAGGTTACAGTTTGCACTTACACCTTTCATTATGGAGAAGTAGCAAAATACACAAGGGCCTCATATTCTATGCAAATTGTTCCGAGAGATGTCAACTTTTACACAGATATGGGCATTGAATGAAGTTGCATGCATGCGCAGTACTATCCCACTTGCTTTATAATAAAAGCTATGCAAGTTCATATCATCTGCAACAGCCAACAGTCACTACTAGGCCGAGAATGTGAAGCCCACAATTCTAGATTTTTTTCTGTACATAAACGCGCATGAAAATTAAACAAGATGGAACCTTTAGAAGTGTAGAGGCTCTCTGAAGCTTGTATTAGACCATTAAAGGGTACTGCAGCTGACACAATTGACTGGAGAGCGTACTGATTTTAATGCTAAAAAAGTTTGAAATTTCGTTTGTCAAATATCGGAAGCTAGAAAATTTAAAAGCCAATAAGGAGAATGATTGGTCCGGTTCTTAATTTTCCCCGTCATAGTCAGACTTTGATTAAATTGGCGTCTGCAGTCTGCAGTGGAACAGAATATAATTATTTAAGTTCATATTTTCTCATGCCTCAGATTGCAGATGAAGAAATTAAAATGAGTTGAAAAAGTCTGGCACATGACCAAAAGTATGTAAACTTCATCCTTCAATTCCGTGGAAAAAGGGTTTGTTTACGTTGGTATATGATTTTTAGCATTTACAGCGTAAGTTCGTTGGTCCAATTTGCTTGATTCAGCTGTATTATATTCTTATGTTTTGCCCATGTGGTCCAGATTGCTGCCTGCCTGACATATAACCTACGAATACCCTTCATTCTAGTCACCATGTTGGAATTCTTTACGTAGTTATGTATATTCAAAGATAACAAATGCTAATAATCAAACCATTCTTTCCAAGAGAAACGTAAAACTATGAGATTAAGATATTAAATTTCCTAAAGTTGCAAACTCTGAAATTGCAGTCAACAATATTTGTGGTAAGACTTGAGATACACCCACTTGTCTCAACCTATTCTACAGAAAACAGCCACCTCCCAGTTCCCTGTATCTTCCATAAATTTCACGCCTTTGATTCCTTAAGACCACTATGCACCAAAGCTGATTTCTCCCATACCCACCTTTGGAATCCTCCCTCACTTTCCCTTTACTTTTACATATCCATTTTTTCCTCAGGCTTCAGCTCAAACCATCACGAACCACCCCATCTTTTGATTTCCTATGAATAATTTGTCCAGTTCCAACTAAAGAAACAAAGATCATGGTCCCTGGAAGTCCGGTTCTTTTCTTTCTTGCCATTAGTATAGTCCTTTTAGTCCTCCGGTTCTTGTCAAAAACATCATTTCTGCAAATTCTTGTGATCAGTTGGAGGTCATTTGAAAACAGGTTTTTTGTGCACCAATTGTTCAAAGTTCCGCAGTTCAATGAAAACTTCCAGGAAAACCAACTCTACCTCAAGGTCTCCACTTATCTTAGCTCTCTGCCTGCAGTTGAAGATTCCAATTTCACCAACCTGTTTTCGGGTCCGAAATCTAATGATATAGTCCTCCATCTAGATGTCAGGCAAGTGATTCATGACACTTTCCTCGGCGCCAGAATTTCATGGAGCAACGAGAGACATGAAACTGATGGATGTAGAGCGCTAGTGTTGAAGCTGAGAAAGAAAGACAAAAGAAGAATTCTCAAAACTTACTTGCAACATATTCTCTCTGTTGTGGAAGAGATCGAACAGAAGAATAAAGAGATTAAACTCTATATGAATCTTGATAGCAAGCCCGGAGAAAATGGGAGATGGAGGTCTGTGCCCTTAACACATCCTGCCACCATGGACACGGTGGTCATCGATGGTGATTTGAAGAATAAGGTAAAGGCTGATCTTGAATGGTTTTTGAAGTCCAAGCAATATTATCACAGGCTTGGTCGTGTCTGGAAAAGAAGTTACCTTCTTTATGGTACTTCTGGTACTGGGAAATCAAGTTTCATTGCAGCCATGTCTCGGTTCCTGTCCTTTGACGTGTACGACATTGACATGTCCAAGGTTTCTGACGATTCTGACTTGAAAATGCTTCTGTTACAAACCACAAATCGGTCGCTTATCGTTGTTGAGGATGTTGACCGGTACTTGGCTGAGAAATCAAGAACTGTGACCTTGTCTGGGATGCTGAATTTCATGGATGGAATTGTCTCCTCTTGTGGAGAGGAACGCCTGATGGTTTTCACGATGAATGCCAAAGACCAAGTCGATGAAGCAGTGTTGAGGCCTGGAAGAATTGATGTTCATATACATTTTCCGTTGTGTGATTTCTCTGCATTTAAGAGTTTGGCTAATAATTACTTGGGAGTCAAAGAGCATAAGCTCTTTCCTCAGGTGGAAGAAATTCTCCAGGGTGGATCGAGTCTAAGTCCTGCCGAGATAGGAGAGATCATGATTTCGAATCGGAATTCACCAAGTCGAGCTCTGAGATCAATCATCACAGCCCTGCAAACCAGAAGTGACGCAAGAAGGTTCAATAAGGCTGGCCAAAGATTGACTGAGAACAAGTCATCTAGTCCCTCAGAAGATGAGTCAAGTGATGCTGGAAGTACTGTACTTTGCAGGGAAAGTGTACACACTGTGAGGGAGTTCAGGAAATTGTATGGACTTTTGAGATTGGGAAGCAGAAGAAAGGAGGAAAGTTCAGATTTGGGTACCATAGATAAGGATGGATCACGTTAAGGAGCTTTTGTTTAAGTCGAGGATCTTCCATTGTCCAGTTGCCAAAAAAATTATCGTGGAACTGAAGAACCGTGTAAAAACTCGTACCAAAAATCAAGGTTTTTTAGCAGCGATAGGTAGTTTATTGCATTATTATTATCAAACAGGTTTTTTTTTTCTTCCTCAGGACGGTCTGTATGATACAATGACCCCTCAACTATACTGTATGATTTCACTTTCCTGTAATTCATTTTTACAGATAATCCAACTTTTTTGTTTCGATACATGTAAAGTAACTGATCAAAAGCCAAGGATCTTAATTGAGATCATATGTAATCTCTTTTTTTGTGAATACTGGATGATCATTCATAATGTTGCAGTTACAGCTTAAGACTAAAGGTCTGACCATCCCTCTCACTTATACGGAGGAACGAATGAACGTGTTGAAGCTGACAAAAACGGACCATTTCTGCGGTCAAAAGATGGACTTTTAAGAGCTTGAAAATTGTGCACCTCGCTACGGGTAGCCCCTTGGTGCTGTCGGCTCTATACGCAAGGAATTAGTACCAGAATTAGCGGTCTGGTGCTGCAACCACAAGTCAATTGGGCTGCTGAAGTGGTTGTAAATTCAGCTTATAACACGGGTGCCCTTGTGTTTTGATGTACAGAAAGCTATTAAATAATATGCACTTCTCTTTCAATTGTTCAATCACTCAATGCTGTATAGCATTTTAAAAGTTCAACATCAACGAATAATTTACAGAATAGCCTACCCATGAATGTTCATGGTGATAACATGCAAAGCTGCGTTGTGGTTAAACTCGGATGCTTAAGTTAGTTTCTTACTAAAGAATCTTTTCCTCTTTGAGAAATTCAATGAGAAGCCTTTATACATCCTTTAAATGCACACTAATTTTTTTCCTCCGGAGATTCAGTTATTTTTGTTGGTACTTGCTTCCAGGTCTATCTTCCTTTCAAGTTAACACGCCTTACTTTGATTGCTTGAGTCATAGTTTCAGCGTCTTCAAATAAAGATTTGAAGGGGTCAAGGATGTCTAGTTGATATGGAACTTACCAGAATGACAAATGAAATTTAATGTATATATGACAAGATCAAGGATAGTTTTATCCTGTCAAGTTTGATAAAAAATCAAAACAAAAATACAAAAGAAGGATATGAATTGTCAAAATTCAGAAGAAAAAAATAGGAGTCATAAAATTCTAGATTTGATTGCTATTAGCAAGCTAGATAAGATTATTAGTTATTAGAAAACCTAATATAAGAGCTGTTTTAAGAACAAGGATGAAAAAACCCTCTCCAAGGTAATTTGATTAACCAAAAACATAAGGTACCGTTTACATCTATAAGATAGCCTTATACATATATTAAACACCATAAACATATAAAGTTATATAGCTATGTAATTGGTGGGCGAGTTCCTACAAAATAATGTTCGAGGTGGTTTTAGAGTTAGCACTCGGATGTTTAAGTTAGTTTTTAATTGTGAAAAATAGAGAGAAAGTGAGAATTAAAGATTTAAATGATCCACCGATATCATCAAATGGATCTCTAGCTTCTTTTGACACTTGAATTGAATCTTTCACAAGCTATTCAAGCCTTTCTTCGTGCCTTTCCTATGTGGAAACTTGTTTAGCTCGAGTCAATACTTGTTTCTCATCATTTTCCCTCTCTTTTAAATATTTTTTTTCTTCATATCAACACCTTCATCTATAAAATCAAAAATTATTTGATACTTAATACTTGTACAAGAATGCTTCTCCCATATCTCCGACTCTCACTATTAGACTCACTCTATTTCCCTCATATTTATCACTCATTTTTACTTTACCCAAAAGGATTGAATTACCCTTAGTGTTTGCTCTTACTTGTTTCCCTTTAAACTCTCATATTCACTCTAAAATATATGGAATCAATTTTATCCTCCTGCCCTCTCTGACATTGCACCACAAGCTACTCTCTAAGGGGATAAGGAATTAGGTCAATCAGTCCTCAGGTAAGATAATTGATAGTTAGACTGCCAAAAAGACTAAACAATTTTTTTAAGCAGATAAAGACTGGGAAGCGGATACTCTTATCGACTACCTAGGTAGGAAATCCACTTACTCAATTAAAAGGTTCCATGACTCAAAGATTTCTATAAAACATTCCATGACTCAAAGATTTCTACAAAACAATCATTTGTTTTATGGGGAACCATTTATAAAACCCAATTTTCTTGTCATCTTTTATTAAACCATCAACAACAATTTCTTTATTCACAGATTTCTTTCCATAAATCTTATATCTTTAATCAACATGCACCTCATCTCACAAAATTTTCAAAAAACTAATTTACAAATCTTTATTATCTCAAATTGTTACAAATAATTATAGATAAATATATTTCCCCGCTAAGGAATAAAAGTAGCAGAATAAGGAAAAGAAGAAAGAAAATATGAGAACAAAGATGAAAGCAACGTAATGAAGAAAGGAATAAAGAAAATTTGAGAAGCAAGATGAAAGCAAGCGAATGAAGAAAGGAAGGAAGAAAAGAACAAAAAAAGATAGGAAACAAGATTTCTACACCAACAATTAAAGAGGATTTTCATCCAAAGATTGAAAAGAAGAAGAAAGAAAGTCTGAATAGATTAAATGATTGAGGGTATAAATATATATTAGGTTTTAGATAAGGTCAGCCTATGAAACTTTAGCTAGAACCTAGCCTAAAGCTCAAATATTTTTTATAAGTTAGAGTCTCACCTTAAACACGATCAATTAGGACTAAGCCTATTGACTTTAGACCTTGGTAGGCTAGACCTAGACTATATTTCTTTCCTTAGGTAGAACTCCTTATAGTAAGAACTTGACAAAAGTGTGTTCTTATTACATATTTCATCTCTTCCTAAGTTTTGATAGCCGGCTCTTTGTTTCTCCTTCAGGTGAGAGTCTATTGATCTCACTAATCCATAACGTAGTCACTAAACTGTATAATAACTAGATCGCCTTTTTTATCCTCTAAAAAGTTAAAGTAATTTAAAAAATAGCTTAATACGTTTCTCTCACTTCAAGTGAGCATCTGAGTCTATCTTTCATACCAAAGGTGGTATTGTCATCTTAATGCTACCCATATTAATATCCACCCTTTCTTTAAATCCTCTGTTGTAATCTATCCCAAATCTTCCCTCTCCTTGTATTCCCATTTTATGTCCTCTTCCAACTTTTTCTCCTCTATCTCCTTTTAGGTTTAACTCTTTCAAGTGATTAGAAGCACCTTTTACATCATCATGAGTTCTGCTTAATTATGTTAGTAGTGGAATTTGTTTGTTTAAAATGTATCATTAAAAATTAATTAAGAATTTTCCTATATTGGAAAATTTCTAGTCCAATAATCTCTTATATTTGGAGTGATCTAGTTAACATGTTAAAATTTCCACCAACCTTGTTCATATTTGCATTTCATTATATTTTTAAAGATGAAAATAATTCATTAATAACCAAAGAGTCATAAGTCAAGTTAAAACCAAGTTATAAGATTAGGCTCAATAGGGCTAAGTAATCTACTTAAGTTGAACAAGGGTGATAAATTTTTTTTTCTTATAATGTTACAAAAGGAATTATTAAGTCTATGGGTGCTAGCTCACTTGGTTATTAACACTGCTTGGAATTTAACAGTAGCACCTAGTTGCGATTTCTAGAGTTTTCCAGTTACTTTAGTGAATGTATGTGTTAGATAGAGATTTTTACACTTAAAAGAAATATCCTCTAAATTATGATCATAACCTCCTATTAAAGGCAAGGTTAGGAATGATTTTAGAGGTTAATTAATTTTCCAACATCTTCTATATTATTTAATTAATTACTTTGTGACTGAAGTAGTGTGGTTTTTGCTTCAAATCCCTATATAATCTAGAGTTTGCTCTCTCTATGATGCATAAACTAAGTAGCTAAAAGCAAAATTCAAAGATATCTTGATCTACTTTATTACTTCTTTGTAGCTTGCTTACCCACTCAACTATTTTATGCCATTAATGTACATTACATTGTAAATTAAATAAGGCTAAGGTATGATTCCAATAAATATTAAAGTAGTCTAATTAAGAAAAATGATTAAATGTGTCCTTTTCCTTATTGTATAAGAAGCAAATGAATTGATTAAAGAGATACTTTAATATCTTATCCTTTTTTGAAAGCTTCCTTCTAATAGCTAACCATAGCATGAAAGAAGTTTTTAAGAAGTTGTTGCTATGTTATACCAATTTGGACTAATAAGTTAGCTGATTGATGTTCTTGAATATTTCTAAACGTAATTGGCTAATGAAAAACCATCTTTTTGTTTCCAGAAAATGGAATCCTCTTTATACTAGTTGTAACTTTTTCTAGGCATATTTTTCATTATAATTGAGAAACCTCGTGAGTGATGAGCTTCTAGTGCCAAGTGTTCTCATTTATAACTAGTGCAACTCTTGTAACTTATGTAGAGGGCTATGATCATTCTAATTATCAAACCAAAACCAAGTTTGTTTTCCATTTCTTGCCTTATTTTTTTATATAATTTTGAATTTGGTCCCTCAATGCTAGGATATGTTTTAGTGTACGTAAAGTATTCGATATAGGCTTGACTTCCATATTTTCACTCCTTTTAAGGAAGTGATTATACATCCTACAAGGATTATTTATTAGTTATTAGCTTCTATAATCTCTCTTTTTTTGGAAGATATCTTCCATAATCTCTTAGCTAGTAGAGCTTTGTTAGTTGCCCTTGTAAAGATGATCCCTAATCATTAACTTTAAGTGCACAAATCTTTGTCTATTTAAGTTTATCCCCTAAACATTGCATTCATTCCCTATTTATAGGAAAGTCTTCAATATTTTCTCTAGAATATTGGTAAGTTGAAGTAGTAAATACAAACGAGAAGTCTAGTAAACATGCAAGCTACTAAGTATCAAAGTTATACGTTACATTTACTAATAAAAGTCTGCTAATTACTCAATCTATTATGAATTCAATCTAGGAGTGGTTGACAATCCTAGAAAGTGATTATTTTTATTGCTATAGGGATTCCTAGATATTTGAAAGGTGGGATCTCCTATTTAAATTATAATAGTTCAAAGATCTGCTCAACTATCTTAGGGTACCTATTAAGAGATAAAAGTATGTTTTGCTTTTGTTGACTAATATATTAGAAAGTTCATTAAAAGCCCTGAGGGATTCTACAAGCAAAATCATAATAGATTTGATGTTTAAACCATAAAGTAGTAATAAGTCATCTGTAAATGATAAGTTAAATAGTCTTAATTTAGTACATATGTAATGATATTTTGAAGATGCCACTCTATATATTATTGGATCAATCTAATTAGGATTTCAATGCACAAAGTAAAAAGATAAAGGGACGGGGTCACCTTATTTGATTCCTTTAGAGCCTTTGAATAAGTTAGTAGGCTCCTTATTAATGACTATGCTAAAAGATGGGTTTGTTATCTATCGCCTCATTTAATTTATGTATTGAGCTAGAAATCATCAAGTTTCTAGAGTTCCATGTATGAAATCCCAACTTATGGTATCAAATGCTTTATATAAATTTAGTTTTAAAGAATCACACTTAATGTCCTTTTTTCTATTATCGTTCTTGAAAGACTCTTGAATTGTAAGGATGTTATCCCTAGTTTTCTCCCTTTGATAAATGATCTGTTGACAGTGATTTATGAGTTCTTAAAATTTTAATTATGGCCTTGAAGCAAGTGGTTTTAATATTGTCTTATAGATAACATACATTATGAAATGGATCTTAAATATAAGAGAACGAAGGGATCTGTAATCTTAAGAATGAAGGAGATGTATGTCTTATTTCTTAACGAATTACAAGATTTATATGGTGACTGTATATTTTTGTTTAATTCTAAGTCTTTCAAAAGATTTTAACATTGAAATTATATGGTTGAGGAACTTTATCATGGCCAATGATAACTATTTTCTTAGGTTTCTAAGCTTATAATTATATTAATTAGAAAAATATCAATTCCTCTAATATTGTTTTAAAAAATAGAAATTTAATATCCTACACAAAGAAAAAAAATTTGGTTGCACCTATCATTCCTTTGAAGAAGAGATAAGTTAGATCCTTACGCTTATGGGGATTTATTATTGAATTTTATTAAGCATCTGATCGTCCAGTGATGTTTTTTATATTTCTTCTAGTTAAGAGTAAGTTATATAAATACTTAGAATTTCTATCCCCTTCATTTAGCCATTGATTCTTTAATCTTTTCCTTATAAGTGATTTATGGATCTCTAATATTGAATGTATTTGGCCACGCTTTCTTTTTCTAGTTACTTGAGGCTTTCCTTTTTACGAGTTAAGTTTAGTTGTTCTTGAAGCTTTGTCAAAGCATCATTCTTAGCTAACTATATTTTGTTATTTTTTTAGAGTTAAGGAAATTGAATTCATCCTTAATTGCCTTCAATCTATACATACACTTGAAAACTTCATAACCCTTAACTCCAGTATTAAGTTTAGTAATGACAGTTTCTTCAAAAAAGGGACTCTAAATTACTAATTGTTGAGTTTTAAATGGGATTTTCTAATAGTGGAGGGATTGGGGAATTGTACTTCAATTAGAGAGTGATCATAATATAAAGGATTGTTCAAACATAACCAACTGTTTAAGGGGGATGAAAACTAGTAAGTGTACACTATAGCCGTATCTAGTTTCTTCTTAAGGATGTAACTTCTTATATATTATTGCTCAAAAAATAAAAATTTCATAGGTATATAAGATCAAAGAACTTAGAGAGAGTAATGTAATTTACAGAATCATCAATGTAGGGGTAAAACTTGGATTGATGGCTTTTTAATTCTTAAGATAACAATGTGTAGTTAAAATCCCATAACACTTTCAAAGAGATTAAGTTGACATTCAATGTAACATTGAGTTCTCTCTATAATTCTTTCCTTTATGGTTATTTAAAAATGTAGTCGTTGATCAATATGGTGAGTATGGTGCAAGATAATTTGGTTTGGATTAAAATAATTATTATACCATTATAATTGGCTGATTGATTATTACTTGTACTCTAATTCTTATTCATAAACCACAACCCTATTTATATCTTGTGTTTTTTAATTTTGATCTCTAAAATATCAATAAAATAGATTCTTTAAGACCAAATAATCATGTAAACTTAGTTTTTTTAATGGTTATTCAATCCCCTAGTATTCCAAGCTATAAATCATGGATGATTAGAAGAAGGGACTTATTGACATCTTTCTTATATTTTCTCTTTGACTTCCTCTTGGTTGTTTTTAAAAAATCATCAATAGGTTATATATCTTTTATTATTTCCAATTTTATAGCTAGTTATTGGGGATTTGAAGAAATTGTAATCTCCATCTTAGTTTTTAAGTTGAATGCCACAGAGACTGAATTTACACGAATTCCTCTAATTTTTTTCCTCATCATGTTTTTCTTTAGATTCTTTTTTATCAAGCCTTACTAAGTTGTTAACTGGAATTATTCTTTCCTTTTGTTATGTTTCCTTACCTTTCTCCTTTTCTTGAATGTTATATGCATCTTATGGAGTTGTCCTATGTTCTAAACTGGTCAAGGGTTCAACAATTCTCATCAACTTATTATATGTACCTATTTAAAAAATTATACCTATAACTTCCTGAATTTGGGAAAATTAGGTTTTATAGGCTTCCACTGATATCTTAGTAAGATTTCATCTTCAATCAAATTCCCATCTTTATCAAGCTTTATGATTTTTAAGCTATTAGGTAGGTTTTCTCTTAAATAACTTTTATGCAAATTTTATAACCAATTCTTCTTAGTTTAATTACATTTTCATCTAAGCAAAGTTGTTTTTTTTTCCTAATGGAGCTTGCTAAATAACTTATACCAATCATGGAACTATATTTTAAGGGAATTTTATAGAAATTAATCTAAATTGGCATGTACCTTAGTTTTGTTTTTTCACATATCTAAGTTTGATTTCCATTTTTGCAAAATGAGGGGTTTTCAAAATATATTCCAAGATTCTAATTCAAAAACCTTTGTTGTACTTGATTCATTATAGATTTGAAAATGAAAATGTAATATTCATTTATTAAAGTTCATTTTAGACCTAATTTTACTAGGACGAGGTCCATTTGGAGGCTCTTGTAATATTTCTAATGGTGGAGCAATTACGACATTTTCCTTTATAAAAGTAGGAAGTACTTTACTTTATCTAGAGGAAAGTAATCTCCCACCATATATAACAAAGATCTTTCAATAGGAAAAAATAAGTGATTAGCATAAAGGGAGGAGCAGGAAGGCATTAATGAGCTGTAGATAATGATATAAGAAGAGTAATTAATAAAAAGGGATAAAGCAGATTTATTCAAAGTTGTGATATTATGAGTGGGAAGTAGCGGAAAAGGAGAGTGAGCTAAAGTAAATTATGTCTGGAAGTAGCTTAAAGGAGAAGAAGTGAAATATGGGGAGGAGAAGAGGTTTGTTTGCAAGTTTGTAGAACTAGATCTAGAGGCAAGTTGATTTTCTACCTAAAAGTAGGGGATTATAGCACTAAAATGGAATATTGAGGCACAATAAAAGTGCTTAGGAAATTAGATAGATCACTAGAAGACACCATGACCGAAGAAAAAGCCTAATTCTTCTTTTAAAGTCCAAATTCAATTTTAAAATGAATTAAAAGAATCACTATTAGTTGAGCTTACAAGCACAATAAGAATAAAATTGTGTTTTCTTTACATGGTTTGAGTTTGGTCCTTTAGGCCGTTAAGTTAGTTTAGTTGAAATCCTTTTGACTCTCATTGTGCGCAATCGAATTTAAAAGTTTCTTCTTTCATAATATTATTACACAAAACTTAAGGCAAATGCACTTATCTATTTTATTTAGAAAACTCTCTTAATTGCATTAGAAATATAATAAAGGAAGTGATAAAGAGAAGAAAACATTATGAATAACATGAAGATAAGAACTCCTTGTAACATCATCTTTGTATTCATGATTTAGCAAATCTAGAAAATTTTATCATTTGGACAACTAAAATTTACTAATTAATGTACTTTTCCATCTCGAATTAAATTCACCTATTCTCTAGTTGATTAACTGATATCTCTAACATGATTACAACTCTTAAAAACGTAGTAAGATTTGTGAATTTTCATGAAAGGTTTGATCATAACATCAAAAGATTTATGTAGTCATATCTCTAACATTTTATGCAACTTTTAATATTAATTCCATTTAGGTTTTTCTTGAATTGTCCACATACAAATTATAATTGATCTATTGTCTAACTTTCATTAAATCATCTTTAAGAATAACCAAATATATTTGTAAGAAAAAAATCTTTCATAATAATTAAATGAATACAAATAAAGTCAATCTAATGTTTCCCTTATTTAGACATATAAAAAAATTTGTTATACATCATCTTTACACCAACAAACATGAACAAAAGAATAAAAGAAATCAAAAGAGCTAGACTTTTAAATTAATCTCCCTATTCCAATGTGACCTGATCCATTGGGATGATTACAATCCTCTTTTTCCTTGAGAAGTAAATTTTTCTACCCTGATAGTTAATCCAATTCTAAAATAAAAAAAAGAATGAAAAGTCCCTTTATTTAAAGTTTTCACACATTTAAATATCACTTTTAAGCGACAAACATGGGCTAGGACATGACTATATCCTAAGCCATATAATTAATTATTTCTCAATTGAGAGTTATACGAGAAGAAATACATCCATATTCTTAGTCATATTTGTTCTTACTATTTTTATCCAAATATGGACACGAAAATTGACATATTTGTGTATTTGGTTGTGTTTTCCTATTTTTTTTCAACTTTATGTAATATAAGGTACCTCACCTCCACTTGTGTATATGATTGTGTCTTCAATATTGAATTTTTTAGAAGAACACAAATTGGCGTACAACAATGTACTAGGACTCTTTTACCCAAAAATTGAGATTTCTTCTTGATTTTTGTGTAAAACTCTTCAATTCTTGCCCAAACTCATCCCAAAGCAACATCTTTTTAATTAACTAAAGAAACAACATAAAAATTTAAAACAAGGTAATTTAAAAATAAAAACATTGCAAAATTAGTAAAATATACAAATCTTCTACATATCAGATACTCTAACACTTAGAATTTTTAATTTTTTCCTCAAGCAAATAAATTTCAAAATCCATCATCCTAAGTAAGCTTTAATTCCAAAATATTTCAATAACTCGATTAAAGTAGCTAGCATTGATCACTATATGCCTAATCACATTATTCATTCAACTACGTAGGTCTTTATATGCTAACAAAAGCTCATAATTAAATCTCAACCTAACCTAAAAACCTTTAAAATATTAACTCAATCAATTTATTTATCCTTATAAACATAAAATAAAAATAAAAACAAGTAAAAACTTTAAAGCAATAAGCAATAACTAACCATATTAATAATAAACTAACATAATTATTTTTAAAAATTTAATGGAGTATGAGAAGCCTATTTAAAATATCATCCTAGCCATTTTACTAAATGGCAAATTCTTTGTCATAAATATCTCTAGTTACTCAATTAGGTCATAACTTTAAATGACTATTAGCACTACTCATAATCCTAAACTATACCTTATATCAAGATCAACAAAATATAATTTATCAATACTCATTTTATTCAAAAAAATTCTTCTTTCTTATCACATTAATTTATAATCAATATGGGATAAAAGACATCTTATAGAGCTTAATAGTAGACTAAAATCATGATAAAACCATATACATGGTCATATCATTCAATTCAAGCATCAATTCTAAAAACTATTAATTCAAGTCTAAACTAAACTACTCATTAATGATCAGATTTATTAACATAACATAGTTGAATCATAATGAAATTTAACCTTCTAATGAATCACCTTAATTACCTTAATCATCAATGCCTATTTCATTATAATTGTTTCTTAAAAATCTAAATAAAAATTAAACTAATTTACTTCAATCAACTAAAGCTCAACACAATCCCTATTACATGTAAATCATATATTTTCCTTAATTGAAGACTAATAAGCATAAAAATAAATAAATAACATGTAAGTGGTGGAGATGAAGGAAGAAAAATAAAGCTAGAGGAAACTTCTCTTAACACTTTATTAATGTTACTTACTATAAATCCTCGAGAATCATCAAAGAAATTGAATACTTTCACTAAAAACAAAAAAATAATAAAATAATAACATATAAAATGAAAAAAATAAATAAAACATAACAAAAATTTAAAACTAAATTAAATGATTTTTTTTGCCTCCTAATTAATAAGTGCTTTTTTGTTCTTTTAACTGGATTCTATCACTAAGGAGGTAAGGAAAAGGACTTATAGCCTTTATCTTCCAAAACTTTGTAGGTTGTAAGTGAAGATCTTACTCTTTTGATATTTGAGATATCTTCTCCTCACGGCTTCTCACAATCCTGTCGCACTTGGTCATCTTTCTTGACAATTTCTTATAAAGAATCATATATTTTAACATCTTTTTGTTCAATAAGATAGTTGAAGTCATCATAAAAAAGGAACAACTTATCTCTTTTGATATTTTAAGCTTCTCATCATTATTCTTCTCTTCTTCTTCTTTAGTAGCAACTTCATCTCTCTTATCTTCCTCTTTATTATCATTTATTAACCTCTTGCCATTTCTCATCGTGAATGTTATCAAATGGTCCTTAGGATTCCCATCTATCATGCTTGGTAAAGAATCACGATCCTTAATAAAATTGGCTATCGTCTCAATTAATAACTCGAAGTTTCTTTTTAAAATCACTAATTGAGCATCCCTTAAATTTTAATATATCAACACTTTTAGACATTGCATTAGTAATCCTTTCAATTGATAATTCCATATATTTATTAACATTAATGACTTACTATTGAAATTTATTATCAACTTGCTTTCCTATTACTATTATTAATATCAGGTAGCCTTTGAATTGCTTGTTTATCCCATGAAAATTTTAGATGATTTCTCCATTTTGAAATGTGCATGTCATTTTAAGGATGTGTTTGAGGTTATTGGTCGTTTCTCTAGTAATGAACTTGTTCACTTTTCCTTTAAAAGTGATTCCCAACTTGATATCATTGTTGTTATGTTCTCCTTTAGGTAACTAACAACATATTGTCTGGTGTTAGTCTTACTGTTCCATATAAGTTATCCGTTGTTATATTTGTGAAAACTCTATATAAGCTATCAATATGGTGATGGCATCCATGTTATATAAATCCGCTAGGTTGATGACCTTTGCCCTACTTAATTGCCACCAATAGTTGTATCATCTCCTCTGTTAGCTTTGGAGAGACTTTTCAAGTCTTAAATTTAAGGCTCCCTTAACTATTGCTTCAACTATTTGCTTTATTACTTAGTCTAGGTCATTTTAGAATGTTTGAACTTACAACCAAATAGGTACCCTATGATGTGTATACGACCTCAATAGATCCTCGTATCTTTCTTATGTCTTATAGAATAAATCATTGTCATATTACTAATAGGAAGGGATGTCATTGCTTATCCTTGCATAGTCTAGTTTTATGCTATCTTTCTATGTACATGTTAGCTAATAACTTGAGAGGAAAATAGCAACTTGTTGATTAACCAATATCTCTATCATGATTAAAACCCTTAATAATGCATTAGGATATATGAATTTTCATAAAAGATTTGACCTTAACAGTACAAGATTTACGTAGTCATATCACTAATGCACCATTTAACTCTTAATATCAACCCCATGATCCATTTACATGTAAGTTCTCTCAAATTGTGTTCATATAAATTATAATCTAATTAAACAGCTAGTTTAAGAAGAATGAAAGATATTTCTCAAAAAATAAAATCCTTCATAAATAATTGAATCAATCCAATAAAAGGCAACAATATGGTTCTTCTTATCTAGATATATAAAAAAAATTAGCCACAGGTCATCTTTAAACCAACATAAACATGAAAAAAATCAAAAGAGGAAAGTTTCAAAATTGATCTCAGCATTCCAACATAATTTTCTCCGTTGGGATGATTTTGTTCCTCTTCTTCCTTGCAAACAATTTCTAAGTGTATCTCTAGGATGCTTATCTCCTTTGGTAGTTAAACCCTAGCTCTAAAATAAAAAAGAATGAAAAAATCTCTTTATTATAGGGTTTTTATAAGTTTAAATGTTAATTTTTAGCAATAAAAATATAGGTCGAGACATGGTTATGTCATATGCCATGCAATTCATTATTTTTGATCTAAGAGTTATATGAGCCTTAACAAGCACATGATCTTGGCAGCGTTCTTTACTATTTCTATGTGCAGATGGACATAAGCACTGACCTGTTCTTATTTTTGGTTGTCGTTTCCTTTATTTCTTCATATCTATATAACGCAAACTCTTCCCACTCGTATACAAAACTATGTCTTCAAGATTATGTTTATAAGAAGAATATAGGTTCACACATGATAATGTTCTAGTCCGTGTTATAACTAAGGTTGATGTTTCTTTTTGATTTTTCTTATAAAACTCTTCAATTCTTAACTAAACCCACCCCTTAAAGAAACATCTTCTTAATTACTTAGAAAAAATAGCATAAAAGGATTAGACCAAGATAATTTAGACACAACAAAAAAACTAATAAAATATGTGCCTTTTTTCACACATCATGTCTTAAAGATAATAAAACATGTTGGGCTTTTAAATTCTTTTCCCATATGCGTAGTTGTCATATTTCTTTTACAATTTAGTGTTAAGATATTCCAATTTTAATTGATTCTTTTTATAAATTGTTTTTATTTACGTGTTTTATCTTTAAATCAAAATAAATTTAAGCCAACAAAGTTTAGATCTACCCATATAAATTATTTGAGTCCTATTTAATAAAGGTAAATTTCTAATTCAAAGCCCAAAAATTATTTGTAATCTAATACCAATTTTCATTGAAGATATATGTCTATTTTAAAATCATTGCATATTCTAGCTTTCTTTCTAAATCCAATTAAATTCTTTTTTAGTTTGGAGTTTTTGATGCACGTAAATTGTACATATGTTTTACCAAGTGTTTTTCTATGTTTTCCATACAAATTATCTCAGTTTGATCATTTATGTTATGTTTTTAGGTAATTGAGAAGATGTTTCCCCTGGATGAAATTTGTCCAAGAGTTTTGTAGAGAAAACCAAAAGAAACCTTAATTGTGGTGAAAATATGGTCTGACACATACGTTTATGCCAACCTATGTTCTCATAAACTTAATATTGAAAAAAAGTCCAATTATATAGGTGGATGGAAATCGTGTCACAAAAAGTTGAAGAAACAAAAAGAAAGTTGGGTGTATTTATGCCTACGTCTTTTTTTAGAAATTAGAGTTGAGAAACAAGAAGAAACATGATTAGAATCACAGAAAAGTGAGTGCCCATACCCATTTGTGGAATAGATACAATGAAGAAAATGTTTAGGGATATGTCTATGCTTGTCTAATGGTTTGGATCACTCTTCATTAGTCATAGCCAAACCTCTCTATTCTCCTTTCTTTTTTCTTTTCTTTTTTCTCTCTTTCTCTGCGATTCTCTCATCTATGGCCAGCCAACTGATGTTTAAAAAAGATGAAGGCTTTGTTGAATTACAATTTTGCCCCCAATTTCATTATAATTACATCTTTATCCTTAATAACATTTTATAATTACAACTTTACTAAAATGTCTCATATTTACACTTTTACTCGTTCCACTTGTCACCATTTAATTGGTTCTTTTCTAATGACTCATCATTCCACTAACTTCTTTTAAAAATACCAAATTGCCCTTTAATGCATTTAATTCACCAACTAACTGAATTAAATTCCGAAAATATTCTGCAACCGTCTTATCATTAAATTGACCATAAAATACTCAAATTAGGGTCAATACTTATTAATTAGATGCTTTAAAAAAATTTCGAATGGGTTTGAAATCCTCAATACCCATTATTTTCCAAAAAGGGCATTTTAACCTTAAACTTTTGGAACTTCTAAAATTCATTCGATCGGACTTATTGTCGAACTGTTTTAGTATCATTAAACTCTAATACCTATTTCGGGGATGTTTCAAATTTTTGGGGTTGGGTCTCCAAAGTCACTATTCAAGCGGATTCACTATTCATCCAAAAATACTATTCACTCGGATTCATTTTTCGTCCAGAAATCATCCGGATTTCATTGAAAAGTATTACCTAAATCCTCCAAGTACATTTTGAGGCTTTTAAAGTTCGTTCAAACTCATTTCGTAGCTTTTCAAAGTTTTCGAAAAAAATTTGAAAAAATTTGAAAAAATTTCATTCGAGTCCAGAACCATCTCTAGTCTATTCGTGATCTCTGTTATAACCTCAATAATACATTTAAATGCTTAAATTACTCTAGTACACCATAAATAGAGCATTTATAAAATGCATGTATAGCACATTACACAGTACAATTATCGAACTAGGATATTACAAATTCTCCTCTCCTTATAGAAATTTTGTCCTCGAAATTTTAAACAAATTTAGTCATCTAAAAAATATAGATGTTGATTTCATATCCATTCTTCGTGCTTCCACTCTATCAATCATTTCATAAGGACCAACATATCGTGCTTTCCTTCTCTCTCTTCCAAAAACGTGATCGTGCTCTTCTTGTCCTTCCGAACCTCTGCAATTTCTTCCTCTTCTTCCTCTTCTTTTTAAACCAACTTCTCTAACTCATCTTGACCACATTTTCGACTTCCATTTAACTTGAAACATTCATAAACAACTCCACAATTCAGATTAAAACACCAACATTAAAAACAGAAAATCCCTCACTCATCTTTCTCATTTCTGCGTTTCTTTCCACTGTTGCAATTTTTCATCTTATGTATATTTTCCATTTTTCTCTCTAACTTCCATCCAACTCAAATCTTGCACAAACAAAATCTAAAAATCCATGCTTAAACAAAATCATCAAAAATAGAAAAAGATCATTCACGCATTTCACCATTTTTTCTGCACTTTCTTCACTGTCATTTTCTGCATTTTCACTTTAATTTTTCTGCATATGTATTCCCTACACATTCTTCATTTGTCTTCTTAAACTTTCATTTTAAATCACTTTCCCATATCAGAACATCCTCTTACACCTCTTCTTTAACTCTAAATTCATTTTTTATTCATCTCTAATAACTCTCAAAACTCACATGTGTGCATATATATACACAATGAAAACGAAGCCCTCACATCTATTTTCTTCAAAAAGTTTCTGCATCTAGTTATAC
>JANIHZ010000003.1:50278360-50288947 GCA_027478365.1 Erythroxylum rufum | reverse complement strand
TTGAAGCGATGTTAGCTAAGGTATGATCGTTTGATATGATTCGTTATGTAAGAGGTTGGGTTCCGGCAACGGGATCCGACAACACAAGGAAGATAGAAGAAGGATAGGAGTGGAGAGCAGCATCTGCAGTTGCTGTCCAACCACTCCAACCCAGCAAATTCAAGTTCTTTCCTACTTTCTCTTGTTTATTTACTTCATCTTGATGTATGACTTGGGTTTGATAATGTTAAACATGTTGTTAATGATGTTCTAAACTCCTTTAGGGATTTTTTCTTGAATCAATGTTAATGTGATTTCTTTTAAAGTTAATATATTGGGTATTGTGATTATTTGTTATATTTGTATGCTTCGGTAACAAATCGAGAGAGTGAACCAATAGTAAAATGATTAGATTGGGTAATGAGAGTTAAACAATCTAATAGATCATGTAAATAATCAAATCAGTAATTTATACGAAGAGAGATTTCGTGTGAGGACCTGATAGTCTATTAGTGGGCTTAAGATCTAATTGGATGTGTGGGCTTCTTGTTAATTGAGAGATTGCAAATTCCACAAGTCAATTAGGGTTTATGATTTAGGTTTAATGATTATAACTCGAGAGAGAGTAATCCACCCTTCAAAGTCTAGGATCGATACCGAGTTAACTCAAAAGTAATCATGTTAGCATTTGATGATAAGATAAATCCCCCTTCTCATAATTCTTTGATCTTGTTTTGTTGCAATATCTCAATTGTTAAATGGTTGTGCTCTATTTGATTTAATTTTGTTGATCTTGGAATTTTATTTTCATTCAACCCCTACTTGAGGTTTAATTTTATATTTATCTTTATTTTCATTTAAATCACATTTTTACAACCTTAGACAAAGTTAGGATTCAGTTAGTTCACTAATTCCTCATGAGATCGACACCTGAACTACTACACTTACGACTTCTGCACTTGCAGAACATTGAGGGTTTTATAAATAGATTAAAACTTGCCTCAACAATATTGTCAGCTTATGGTTAAGAGTTATACCATGCATTTATTTAAGAATTTGCTACTTTCCACCCTAAACACTTAAGTGAAACCTTAGTGAGGGTGTAAGAATTATGTTTTCATTTTAAAAAGATTATTAACTTGATTATTATTGATATCAACTTATGAAGGTTAGTTTTAGGATAACTTGATTATATTTATATGTTTATTTGATCAATATGATATGAAAGCTTATAGTATGAGTGAACGGGTTGAGATAAATAAAGGGTAGATATGTATAAAGTTAATAATTTAGATTATGATTTGCTAGAAGACCAGCAAAAGTTTAAGTGTGGGGATGTTTGATAAATGCATATTTGACTATAATTATATACTAATATTTGATGTATTTTGCTTAATATTTTATAATTTTTTTGTATATTTGATACTTAATTTTCTCCAAGTGCATTTATAAGTTATAATTACCTTCTGAGACCAAAAGGAGAAGAATTAGGACGAAATCATGGCATAAAATAAAGATTTGGAGAAACTTGCAGATACACGATCGTATATATGGCTAAGTAAGTCTTTATAAACACGTAAAGTCACAATTTTAAATGTTTTTGGAGCTATACAGTCACCTACATAATTGTGTAAATGACTATGTATATCCCATAAACCCTAAATTTTACCATAAAAAGACGTGAGTGGAGGCAAATAAAAGAGAGTTAAGTTTTGCATCAGTTTTGAGACGTTAGACAATTAGAGAGACAACAATTTTGATTAAGGGGTGAGGGAAACATGAAGTTAAATTAAACAGATCCGATAAAAAATATCCAATCCATACTTACAAGAAGATTCATTAGAAGAGAAAGGGAGATTTAGAATTATGTTATTTTCTATAGTTTTCTTGCATTTTTATCTTTGATTTCGTTTTCTACAAGTAATTAAACGTGTTTAGTTTTTAAGTCACTATTGGACGGTTTGAAAGAGGAGTTATAGGTCTATAACTTTCATGAAGACCTTGAAGGTAAATTCTATCGTCTAGAGAGTCAAATTTGGACCAGATAATACAAAATGAACAGTACATAGAAGCTGTTTTACAAATGACATAACTCTCTCTATAGAAATCAGATTGAGATCATCTTAGAACGGTTTCAAAGAGGACATTGAGATCTAAAACTTTCAAGAAGACCTTGAAGACAAATTCTATCATCTAGAGTATCAAATTCGGATCAGAAGATATTCTATTCAATGTAAGACGAAGCAGAAAGTCAACCTAAAACGAAGGGTGAGACAAATTGAGAAAAACAGACGAAGCACAAAGTAGACGAAGAGAAAAGCAGATGAAGCAAATAGCAGACGAAGCATAAAGTAGACGAAGCAGAAAGCAAATAAGGCAAAAAGTAGACGAATCGAAAAGCAGACGAAGCAAAGAGCAGATGAAGTGAAGTCAACTTAAGATGAAGCAAAGTCAACTTAAGACGATACAACTCTTAAGACGAAGCAGAGTTAACTTAAGACGATATGACGTTATCATAGACGATATGACGTCATCACAGACGATACGTCTTTACAGACGATACATCTTTACAAACGATACATCTTCACAGATGATATGCCGTCATCACAGACGATGCATCTTTACAGACGATGCATCATGCTCCTGAGCATCTCCCCTTATAAGGACCATAACTTTCTACTCCACTATCCAAAAATTCCATACTATATATTCTCAGTAAACTTCTCCAACGAATTTTTTTCACTAAATCCAACACTTAAATTTTTATTTCTAATCTTTCTACTCCATTTCATTCTAATAATTCACTATAACCACAATTGTTAATCTATCCCATTATTATTCAATATACCCGGAATGTCAATGAGTGCATATACAATTATTTTCATGTGTGCAAAGATTCAAATTCACATGCATGTATGCCGACATTTTGCTGAGCATGAAATACAATTTTTTCTAACTCTCACATTGCTATTCTCTCCATTATTGAAATCTAAATTCTAACCCTTAATACGGGCATGGGATGTTACACTGAAAGATGACATTTGCATAGATGTGGCTAATCCATCTAAGGATTACTGTGTGGATATATAAATGCTTATCTAGAATGCCCCTATAGCTAACTCTACAAATTCCACTAAGGTGGTTTAAGTTAATAATCAGTTGATAGACTTGAGGAGAAACAATAATTTATTTCTAATTGTTAAAAGACATTTGGACAAGAAAGCTAAAAGGAAGCTCAATGAAGGTGTAAGCTCTATTATTTCTTCTTAATGAATATTATGGCTTTGAATGTGAGGGTTATGAATAAACCCAAAAAATAACAAGTGGTAGCTAACTATGTTCTCTGTATTGAGCCTTGGAATTTTGATCTTTATAAATTAAACCCCTATGCTCTTATCATACACCGATGGAGGTTCATTGCTCTATAAGGAAAGACAACATTCTTAAACTATCTAAGAAAGTTGGAAGGGTTCCAAGATGTTATTTTGAAAGAGCTGATCCAGGAAGTGGAATGCTATGAATAATTGAAGTGTTATATGAAATTTCAATCCATCAAATTAGGACTTAAGGATTTAAATTTGAGAAGTTCCACAAATAAGTATAGGGATGTTGAGGTTATCAGGGGTAAGTTATTTAAGTTCAGTTTTAATTCCAACACAACCCTACCAACTCAGTCTTGGTCAATGATGAGAAAAAGGCCCTCTATGATTATATTAAAGCTTCAAAATTTGCCTTAAGGAAGAAGGGAAAGGGTCTAATGGCTTTTAAAGGGGATAGGAACACCTCTTTTTCATTAAATATATCATTATAAAAAAGATTACAAATAAAATCTCTAATCTCATTAATGAAGCATGGAAAAAGATAGAGGAATGGAAGGAGCTAAAGGAATTAGCTTTCAGTTACTTTAAGAATTTTTTTTAATGGATCCTAGCTTTTTTAATGTCTCTATTCCATCTCATGAGGATTTTGTAACAAATCCATCTCTAAGATTTAGGCAATGTACCTAAGTAAGTAAGTTGATATCCTTGAAATTGAAGTAATTATTTGTAGTTTCAATCTTAATCAGGCCTTTGTTCTAAATATATTTAATAACTATTTATTTTAGGTATCTTGGCATCTTATCAAACCTCAGGTATGTTAAGCTATTCAGGAATTCTTTAAGGTAAAAAAGCTTATCAAACAATTTAATATGACCTACTTTTCCTAGTTCCTAAATGCCCCAGCCTTAATTCACCTAAGGATTTTAGGCCTATCTCTTATCAAAGTACCTTTTACAAGATTATCACCACGATTATAGTTTTCATACTCAATTTTGCTATGGACTCTTTAATGTATATATCTTAAAAAGCTTTCCTTAAAGGAAGAAACATTAGGGACAATATTCTCTTTATACATGAACTCTTTAAGGGTTATCAAAGTAAGAGATATAAACGATATTGTGCAATGAAAATAGACTTCTATAAAGCGTTTGATACTATAAATTGGAGCTTCATTCTACAAGCTCTTACGACTTTTAGGTTCCTTCACTTAATTATTATTTAGATTCAACAATGTTTTTCTGTACCTTTCTTTAGTTTCCTGATAATGATAAGCTTACCCCTATGTTTAAGTGGCAAAGGCATTAGGTTAGGTGATCATATCTCACCCTATCTATTTGCTATATGCATTAAAGTATAAATGTTACCAAGGATTCTCTTTTTAACATTTGCTCACTTTCAGGCTTAAGCTTTAGTGGTGATAGGTGTTTAGTCCTTACTGCTATAAAAAATCAGGAGGATTACCTCACTTTTATTACAAAGTAAAAGATTTGAAAGCTTCCTTTTAGATATTTTGGTGTTCCTATTATAACTAAAAGGATAAATTTTGTTGATTGCGAAGCTATATTTGATTCCATATATAATAGGATAGGCTATTGGCCTAATAAGAGCCTATCTTATGCATGTAGAGCTCAACTCATCAAAATTTTCCTCAATAAATTGCATGCCTATTAGATATCTCATTTGGCTTTACTTAGCAGTGTCACTAAAGGCTTGGAGAAAATTATGAGGAGCTTTGTCTAGATAGTTGATACCTATAAGAAACCATATGTAAAGGTTAAATGGGATGACACTGGTCTACCAAAAGAGGAAGAGGTTTAGAAATTTGGCCTGTGTTGTTTAGTAGCAATGTTTTACTTGCTAAAAGGCTCTATGGAATCCTTACAGACAAAGAATCTATTTAGATGAATTGGGTTCCTTTTTACTACATGTAAAACCAACATATTTGGGTAATCAAACCTTATATTGACTCATCTTGGACTATGGTAAACTTCCTAAAATTGAGAAACAAGCTTTGCCATGAAATCAAATCCATTATTGGTAATAGCAATTCCACTTGGATGTGGTATGAAAATTGGTGTAACGTCAGTCCTCTATACTTACTGCCTCAAGTTTTCCATACAAGTTATCTAATGAAGCATAAAGTTAAAGTTTTTTTTTAATCTTTTCAATGGTAATGAATGATCTATCAAATAAAAAGGCTTCTAATTTATACAAGATAACTTACTAGCTAGATTACCTTCCAAATCAACATAGACAAGATGTTTCTTTTTGGATTAGACACTCCTTTGGCTTATTAACAATAAATCATCTTATCAAATCTTCAAGAATCTTGCTCTAAAAGTTTATTAGATGAAATAGGTATAACATAAATGCATGCTTCCTAAGTTTTCTTTTGTAAAATGACTTGTTGTCAAAAATAAATTCTTAACTCTAAACATAATTAAGAGTTCTCTCTGTATCTCACTTATTTGTCAACTCTCTCATAATGATGATGAAATTAAGGACCACTTATTCTTTAAATTTTTAGCCTCTAATTATACACATGCACTAAAACATTAACCTATAACCCCTTTTGCATATTAGGTTGGGTATTTCAGACCATGTGGATGGTTAGTTGCAATTAATTTTTCAAGTAGATGTCTATCTGTCATGGATAAAAAAGATTTCACTAGTCAATTCAATAAGATACTAATAAAACTAACATTTAACTGAGTCATTAATATTATAAAAGGTTGGCCATTAAATTAAAAATTTTAAAATTTTAAGCACTAAATTGAAAAAATTCAAAAAGTCAACGCTTTAAAATTTGTTATCCCATTGTTTTACCAAATGTCAACACCAGCCTAGTATCTCTTGCTATAGCATCCAAATGGCGCATTAACTAGAGTCAAGCGTGCACTCATTGAGCAGCAGTAAACATGATGTAGCTCTTTAAATTTATGATGTTGTGAGCTACAAATTACCCTATATTGTTAGGTTTCTTAATATCATGTTGACAAACAATTATATCTTCTTTTGTAACTCCTCTTCGGAGATGGATTATTAATATAATTTTTTTTCATTTAGTCTAATACAATGACTTGAGTCCCTTTCTAAAAAGAACAAGAGAAAATTATACACTTTCGAAAGTTAAAAGATATTGGATAAAAACGCTCTACCCATCATTTTACTCTTAAAAATATAAAAAGATACTTTTTAAATATAACTATACATTCAATACAAATTATCAAACTAACATAATACTAACAAGTATAAATTGATATGTAATATAAAAACTAATATCTTTAAAAGACACAATGATTGAGATACACTTGAACAATATTATTTTAAACAACTAAAATTATATGAATAGCAGATCTAAATAAGCTTAAAATGAACTTCAATCAAGGTCATATC
This sequence comes from Erythroxylum rufum, assembly GCA_027478365.1. Lineage (NCBI taxonomy): Eukaryota > Viridiplantae > Streptophyta > Magnoliopsida > Malpighiales > Erythroxylaceae > Erythroxylum > Erythroxylum rufum. The sequence continues at coordinate 50,282,252 of JANIHZ010000003.1, read as the reverse complement.
TAAATTCTTAATAAAACTAAGAATTAAGTAGGTTCAACTAGCCATGTTGATCCCTAGTGATAGTCGAGTTGGTGGAGTGGAGGGGCATGGGGTTACAAAATTATATGTTCGATTTTCCCTACTTATGCATTCTCGATTGAGCCTGTCATACACGACTTGTTTAGTATGGAGTATCCGGTTGACGTGATTTGTAGGCTATTGCGTCAATCCGAAGGCTTATCGGTCCAGTACACATTTAAAGAGTAACGATTGTGGATTTCTCCGTTCAAAAAAAGAAAAGCCATGTTGAGCACGACTCCTGGGTAACCCAAGCTCATGAATGTGATGCTATTCTAAAGTTTTGGTGGAGGTCGTTACTAATTATAACGTTAATTATGGGCGTTTCCTGGTTCTGGTCTGCTTGGGAATGCTCCGGTATTTTCTTAGACAATCATTCATAGAATCTTGATTATAGTATCTTTAGTGAAGCATCTTCCTGAAATAAAACACATATCCCATTTAGAGTAATATGGTATTAAACCAATTATCAAATGGCAAACCTTCTACTCTGATGAATTCTAAATGATGGAGATCTCTATATAATTGTTATATTTACATTGGACTTTAGAGTCATTTATTCTTACTTTTTTCTTTTATCATTTATTCTTACTTTTTCTTAATCATATGCATATGTAACACACACATAGACATTTATTATCAAAATCAGAAGACATACCTCATCGAGTACGCATCCAATATGAGCAGTATAGGGACACTTCTTGCAACTGTAAACGCTATGTTTTGGATTCCTTGGTTCCTCGCACCAGTGACAATAGTATTCTTGATCCCTATCATCCTCAGATACTGAATCCATTAGTGTAAGGGGGTGGATATGACATTTACCTTTAACATTTTCTGGTATTGGAATACAGTGAATATGAAAGTTAAGGTTACACTCTATGCAACGGTAGAAAGACTCCTTGCAATATTGATGGCAACTTTTGCACTTGAGGTAGTAGTTGAGATCCATTAGGTCATCTTTAGCCACAAAGTAAAAAAGGTTATGCTCATGGAACTTATATTTGAGATTGGAGGTAAGGTACTTGACACAAGCAATGTGGAAGTGAAATCTGTAGTCATGGGAACGATAGGATATGGAGTCCAAAATCTTGAAGTCGCATGCATCACAGTGACCATAGAAGTGAAACTCACCCAGTTCAAGTTGATGGGAATGAAACTGGTGCTGTATATATTGGGGTGTCTCATCACAACAAGACTTGTGAAGAAAGAATTCACATTGAACACAACAATAAGCTTCACCTTCAATGAACAAAAAACACATATTACACGTCAATTTAAGATCCTGTGCAAAATTGGCCAGTTTGAGTGTATGCTTGTGAATGAAATGAGGTAATATGACTTTACTTCCCTTCTTCTTTTTCTCAAATTTATGGGCCTTGGCATCAAATAGAGAAGCACATTTAATGTCAAGAACAAAACTACATTCTTTGCATTCGTAGCTTGGGTCATCATATCCATAGCAAAAGTTGTCACATCCATCACAGATAAAACGCAGGTCGTCATGCGGAGGTACGAGATTGAGAAGGTGAGAAGAGTGAAGTGGATGCTTTATTTGAAGGGGTAAAGTTGCACACTGTTCATGCAAACTGATTTTGCAATAATCACACATATATCCCGAACTATATATCATTGCTTTGCACCCGTAACAGTATTCATTCATCCTTACATCAAATAAGATCAACGCATGATCATTCTTGAAATCTTTTATCTGCGTCATAATGGGGAGAATGATTACCAACAAATCAAAATTGAAACTACTCTATATAAATAACCATAACTTCTAGTTAATTAGTATCTTATTATTTATTAACTTAAACTCAAAATCATTCATGTATCTCTTTGATAACTCAACTTACATTAACCAAATATTCCACTTTGAAATTCAGGAATAATAGGACTTTGACTTGTTAAATATTGATATACTACACTAAATTATCATTTTAATTTTTAAATAAAAATTTGATGTAAATAGTTTTGAAATTCTTAACTCTAAATAATTATTTAGTAATACACGTAAAAGCAAGTTCATTTCTTAAGTTAAACATCAGATTACCTCGACCTGCCTCTTGCATTGTGGTTGAGAAAACTCTGCAGAAGTATGGTAGTTCGTTTGATAATCCTTTTCTTCCTCTTGTTCTTCTTCATTCTCTAGCCCAAGATACGACTCTACTTCTATTAACTGCACAAGGAAGTAAGACTATCCCTAATCAAGCTTGTGTAAAATGAAACAAATAAAAACTTATTGTAATTAAATTGCATTCTGCACTAGTTAGCACCATTATCAAAATTTATTGCAATCATATTTTCTTTTTTTAGAATTGTATTCGCATCGATTGTTGTTATCCCTGATAATCTTAGTATAATTTGGGGTCGCCAATTTAAAATCTTAGTGTAAACCGTATTAAGCTTAATAAAAAAATAAAAAAGTCTATAAATTTGCATGAAAAGTTCACATACATTTGCATCCAATCAAATTATTAGAATACTTGGATGTAGTCTATAAATATGACATGTATAAAAAGGAAACGAAACATACAACAGATAGCTTAACCTTTTTTATTAAAAAAATTAAAAGTAGAGGTTTTGTTTACTAATTATCATCATCATACTTCAAAGTTTCACAGTGAAACGGGTCAGATGGCCTGATAATACGCAGTGTTATCTCTACATTGTAGAGAGACTCTTTTTAATATATAGTAATTACTAAAGTAGGACAAAATTCAAATTGCTTTTCTTATCTTCCTTTTAAATTTTTTTGATGTCCTTCGGCTCTGCTAAGTCGCGAAAAATGAAACATGATTTTGCATTTTGTTTTCCTCTGATATTTGTATGTGGACATGTTACTTATTGAGAATATACTTGTAATATCGTTGAGATTGTTGTTTTATGAAGTAAATCTTGTCACTCAAATAGCATCTTATTCTTAGGAGATTGTTTAGGAGATTGCCTAAAGATAGGGATTTCGTTTGTACGTTTGTATTGTATATAGAGGGGTGTAAATCATTAGAAATACATCAGAAAAAATTCTCACCAAAAACTGATCTTCTTGTTATTTTGTTATGGTATCAGAGCCATAGCTCATAATCGGAAAACACCACAGAACAAAACACCATGGCTATAGGTGAGGGTGGTGCGATTGGAGAAGGAGCCTCACAATGGAAGACGATATCACCCTATGATATAACCTCACTTGATAACTCAGGACTTTTAATCAGTCAGGTGCAACTGAGAGGAGAAAATTATGATGAATGGGCGTGTTCATTTAGGATGGATTTGAGGGCCTGGAAGAAATTCGGGTTCATTGATGGAACGATCAAACAACTGGACGAGAACTCAGGAGATCTCGAAGATTGGTGGACAATCAACTCACTGTTGGTGTCCTGGATTCGTAATACTATCGAACCAACATTGCGTTCTACTATCTCTCATGTGGAAAGAGTGGAGGACTTATGGAACGATATTAAAGAACACTTTTGCATCACCAATGGACCGCCAATTCAGTAGCTAAGATCGGAAATTGGAGAATGCAAACAGAAGGGAAAAACCATAGTAGACTACTATGGCGGCTCAAGCAAATTTGGGACGAATTGGAGAACTATGAACAACTGCCAACGTGCAAGTGCGGGAGATGTACTTACAATCTTGGATCAGTTTTGGAAAAGCGACATGAAGATGAAAAAGTTCATCTTTTTCGTATGGGACTGGATGTCAATCTATATGGCACAGTACGATCAAATATTTTGGCTCAAGATCTACTGCCGAATCTTAATAAGGTGTATTCACTTCTCATTCAAGAAGAGCGAGTCAAGACAATTTCCCGTAGCAATGAAGA
>JANIHZ010000003.1:50012671-50037713 GCA_027478365.1 Erythroxylum rufum | reverse complement strand
GAATTAAGTGCCAAATAAATATGGTCAATTATGCATATATCAATGGATGAGCATACCTAGGTTGATATACTTCTTCAAAGAGATCGCCATTAATAAAGACATTCTGAACATCCATATGAAAGAGTTCCCAATGACTGCTGGAAACAATTGCAATAAGACTACGAATTGACATCAGGCAAGCTATATAAGCAAAAGTCTCCTCATAGTCAATTCCATATTTTTAAGTGTAAACCCCTTAGCAACCAAATTAGCTTTGTATCTTTTGACTGATCTACTAACTCGAGCCTGGATTTTGTCGACCATTTATAGCTAATAATAGACTTGTCTACAGGTAACTCAAATTAAGTCCCAAGTATTGGTGTTAGAGAGAGTTGGTAGTTCTTCCACCATTGTTTGCTACAATAAATGGTCAGAGTTAACCTTGCAATAAGTGCAAGGTTTATATATAGAAACAATAGTGGAAAAATATAGAAGTTTTTAAGACAAATAGATGGTTGACTTACTTGAGAGGATCGATAGGAAAGTTATTGAGACTTGTAAATTCTAATGAATGAATAGATAGAGATTTAGTGAAAGTGGAAGATCTGCAGTTGAGGAAGATATAAGGAAATCAAGCACCAATTGTGTTAAACTATTAGAGCTAAAATATAGACCTAAAGAAGAAATATTAAGAAATAAAGATATGGTAATTTTAGAGAAAATTATTATGACAGATCACTAACTTGGAATTTTGATAATGTGGAAATTTTATTATATTCTTAAAAGGTGATATGTCGAGAGACTCAAAGTCTTTGAGATAGAATATCTCAACATCTATATCCTTTGTGTTCTATGTTAAACCTTAGAAACAATATAAATGTGATCTTGGTTCTAGTTTGGTGTGCTAATTAGGTTGTAAAAGAACAAAGCGCCCACATCTAAAAAATTTAATAGGCTATAAGTTAGGAGCACGGTTGAAAAATGCTCATAGGGAGAGAAATTACCTATAATATAAGAAGGAATGCAATTGATAGTATAGATAGTAGTAAAGGCTACTTCACCCTAAAAGGTTTTAGGATCGAAAGAGGATATATGAAGGGCACGAATAATTTTAAGAGTATGTCTATGCTTGCAATTGGCCCGATCATTTTATTAAGATATGTTTGGACATAATCTCTAAATGTTGGTCCCTTGTTGACCAAGGAAGTTGGTGAAGTTTGTATCTTTGTATTTTATGGCATTATCAGTGCTGCAGATTATTTTAATCTAGTTACAATTGTTAAAGAAGGGCATAAAGATCTTTTTAATAGAATTTAGGATAGGTGCTCTCTGTTAGGACCTTAGTGGCAACAATAGTAGTAGTGGGAGCAAGCTGAAGGGACTTGGAGGAATTACCTTTTCTAGAGGTATATTTGAGCCATTTACAACATTTAGAGATGCAATGTCCAGGTTTTTTGCACTAACTGCAAGATACCTTATTGAACTTCCTATTTAATTTATGAGTAGTTTAAGAAGAGTTATGATTTACATGAACAATATCAATAAATGAGACAAAATTTTCCATACAGAATGCATTGAGGTGACTTTCCTCTAAGATGAGCTCCTTAATTATAGTGTTAAGAATAGGTACAGTTCCTCTATAAATAATAGAGATGTGAATAGAATCAAATCATCCTTAAAAGTCATCAAGAAATGTCATATAAGTTGACAATTATGAAGATTTGTGTAGATTCCAGTAGCATTAGGTGTAGGCTAGGCAAGATCAACAAGTGCTAGTTAATCCCAAAGGTCTTACAATTCAGACATATGACTATGTATTTATCTGTCTAGGTTGTTGTATTTGATGGAGTCTATAACTGAAATTGGTGGACATCATCAGATATAGAGTAACGGCTTTTCAAAAAGTTTCATACCTCCTAAGTATTTTCAAAATGACAAATTTTCAAGTTTAATGGCTTTGGCATATGTATTCTGAAACCATATTAAGATTTGATCATTCATTCCATCCTAGGCTACCAATCGTTTAGTAAATACATTAATGTTTTATCTTTCTTTTGGGTAAGTTTGAGTATTTCTTTATTAACAATACACTAAAGGAGTCTTCTCTCAAGGAAGCTACACATTTCCTTAACCCAAAGACTATAATTGGAACCATCAAAGATGATATTAGGTTGAGAGTGTGTTGGGAAAGTTTAAAGGCATCCATAATGAATGAAGATAATAAAAGAGGGGAAAACCTAGTTACAGAGATGGAATTTGATTATTCTGACCTCAAAATTAAATTAGGAACATCGAAAAACTTTGGGAATTAGTTTAGTTTGCAGAGAAACTGAAAGAAAATAGGCTGAATCGAGTAATCAAATTGTTGGTCAACTTTTTTTTAACCAAACTGAATTGGTGGGTTTGAACCAAACCAGAAGAGAGTTGATGCTAACACACAGACAAAGTATACAGTGACATGTGGACAAATGAGACTGCGGAATGTGGAGGTAGTGGCATGTCACTAATGTGTTAACGTGACGTTGATTAGAACAATGACATGGCACTAACTAGGACGCTTGATGATGTGGCAAATGACTAAGATGTGTGATGATGTGGCAACTGACATGTGTGTTGATGTGGCTACACAATGTATCCGTCCTTTCGAGAATAAATGACATTGTTTTGCTTGGAAGCTAAATGACAACGTTTAAATCGTCTTCTTCATCTAAACAATTGTAATTAGGGTTCTGATAACCCGTGAGGGGGTGTGTAGCTTCTTGTGGTGGCGTTCTTTATATTGTTGCAATTTACTTGAACAGAGGAACAAATTAAAATATGACAAAATATTTTTTGGAGCAAACTAAGAATCCAAAATATACGGGCATAAGGCTGCAAAGGAAAAATTGAACAAAAAAACCTAGAATTTTGCCTGCTTTATATAAAGGAGGCTTGATATCATCTAAAAATAGGGAGCAAAGAAAGAATGACGGACTATACATTAATATATTTAATATTTATATATGGTAGGTGACTCCAACTAAAGAAGCAAGATCAAGAAAATAATTACATAGCTTTAATACACATGATCCTCAGAGAAAACTAAGGCTAATTGTATGTTGATATTTGAATTCTAGGATTATTTTCATAGATAGGATAGGACTTAGAGAAAATTGTAAGGAAAACTGTTGTATTAATTGGTATAAAGATGGTCGAGTTTAGAAATGAAATTCCAATTGAGAAAGACGAAGGATGTAAACGGAGGAAAGGAGCAACCACCACCAACTGAAGAGTAATAGCAGAATTCGTGGAAGTTAAACCGACGTATGAAAAAAATTTCGACAGAATGACTGTAGGGGTGGATTTAATATTTTAATATTGTATTTTAAAATTTTGATTCGAACATTATAATCGGTTTTCACGTTATTAAAGTAAGGTTTTATCATTGTTTAGTTACCAAACGATCGATCTATTTTTTAGAAAGTCATTTTTGGAGAAGATGATGTAAATGAGGCTGGCATGCGAAATTAGACACTTTACATAATCAACATAAAACCATTATCGAATCTGCTAAAAATCGTCCGGATTCATTTTCTTTTATTTTTCTGCTAGTAAATAATTAACAATTTTCGCACAAATGTAATTTTCTAAAGTTATGCAGATTTGGTCTCTTATTTCAGTTGGAAAAGGTTTTAAATGGTTAAAAGATTTCCAATTCCTCTTACTCCAAAGAACGAGTATTTGATGAATGCAGCTCTTCCAAACTTCTCCCCTTAGTCTCTGGCACTAGCATAGCAATGAATACAACAGCCAACCCAGAAATGGCAGAGAAGAAGAAAAAGTTCCTGAGATGGGAATTCAGTGGATTGCAATTATAAGTATGTTCAATGAGATAAATAAACTGAACGATGGAGGCTGGAGGATATAAGTTGAGGAACCTGAAGAGCTCCATTCAGTCATGAAGTTGAAAGTGTAAGCAACAATCCAGGAGCTTGACAAGTTAGTCAAAGACACTAAACTTCCTGCTGCGCCTTTTATGTTGATGGGAAATATCTGGGACAAGTCACTTGTTGAGAGCCTTGTTATGTGCAATATGAACTTGTATGTTGACAAGAAGACTCAAGTTTTCTGATAATCTTTCTTATTTACCTCAGCCATTATAACAAACGGCAATCCTGACATGCCTAGTGGGAAAGCCACGCTATATCCCTGTGAATAAAAGTATGAGCAGCCAACATTTGAATGCTTAAGCTAGAATTATTAGAAGGTGATTGGTCAAAGCTTAGACATGAAGACCATAGTTCACATTTTCTGAAAAAAGCGAGATAATTTCAGTTGCATTTGTTACCATTATGCCTATATAAACCAGGATGGGTGTAATCTCCTTTAGTTTTTGGAGGTCCTACACATTAGTAGAGACTTTAGAGAAGGTATAGCTTTAGGACTGCTAAATATAACCATTAAAAGTAGTGTACAGAAGATCTGTTCTGATTTGTTTGGAAACCTGCAAGTAGAATGCCAGTCCTATAATGAACGAACTTAAGCACATGCCAGATGCAGAAACCTGACAATTCATATAGAGAACTTGATTGCTGATGATTTGATAAATGTTTCATGAAGTTTAATAGAAACTCTGTGGAATTCTAACCATGAGAAGTGGTCGCCTTCCTGATTTATCAGTTAGCAATACAGAAACAGCGGTAGCAGGAATCTGAAAAAAACAACCAGATTTACCGAGCAATGTACAAAGCTGGATTCTACATTCAATTACAGAGATAATTACCTGGATAATTGCCATTGACACAAGGCCAATCTTACTTGAAAATCCTGTTGTAAACCATACATCAACTCTATGCCTTATATTTCAACCAGCTACATAAAACACTACCTAAAAACCTTTGTATTTACCAGCATCTTCAAATATGGAGCTTGCATAACAAGCAATCGCAGTAGTTCCTCCAAATGATTGGAACAACATCAACCCAATGACAACCTGAATCACGTAAATATGTGAATTATCGTTGAGAATAAATTTTTACAGGCTCAAGTCTCGAAATTTATAGAAGGGCTTACAATAAGAGAACCAGCATATCTTCTTTGAAACAAGCCAAAAAGTTCAGTTTCAGGTTGTCCTCGCAAGCTGTTGGTATAATCCTGTGCAAAAAATGGACCCATATATTTCAATAAAGGAGAAAATTGTGATTTAGTTGAATAGAAAGTAAGAAGTTTACTCTAATGTCAGCTGCTTCTACAGCAATGTCAGCATTCTTTCCCCTGAGATGCAGCAGAGTCACTTCCAGCTCCTTCTGTCTATCAAGTTTTGCCTAAACAAAATTTGTACTCTTGAGGCAAGAAATAATATGATGAATGTCACTCATTTTTCTGCTTTAGGCATACACTTAGGGAATGAAAAAAAATGTATTCAGTGTTTGATTTCGGAAAGAAAGCAAATTCTCGAACTGGAAGCAACAAAACAACTATTTGTTGTTTCAATGACTCACCAACCATCTGGGAGACTCGGGAATGAAGAACACACCAAAGATATGAAGTATACAGGGAATGGCACCTGAAAATTCATCCAAATGACATTAAATAGAGTATAGTGGACAGTGTGAGAGTGAATCGAGATGTTTATTACCAATTAGAGCCAAAACACGCCACGAAATGATTGTGCCAAGAAAGTACGTGAGTGAGAAGCCAGAAGCGTATAAAAACTGCAGTTCAAGACAAATAGGTCCATGACTTTGAATAAGCCAATGAAATGAAAACAAATGTTGAATCCACCTGATTAGCTGCTACAAATCCCCCACGAATGTTGTTGGGTGTTATTTCAGCAATGTATATAGGTACCTGAAATGTAAAACTTTTAACATGATATGGCAGTCAGGTTGCCATGTTAAGCTTGAGATGCAAAGGTAGTACATTTACCACATAAAGAATAATCGCATTGCCAATGCCTGCTAAAAATCTTCCAACATCCAACAAGCACGCATTCTTACAACAATAAAACATAGTTACATCAAGAAACACCTTTCCTCTGAAAGTTCATCAATTGCGTTCTCAGAGAAGAAAAGAATAACGAGAATGAAACCTGTGCAAATGCCATCAAGAACCATCCAAGGATGCAGAACAACTCAGATACCCACATCGTCTGCATTGAGATATCAATTAGTTGTAGTTATTTGTTTACGTGAATGTTGCGAGATATTAGAAGGCAAACCCAAGAACTTACACCCCTGCGACCTATTACATCAGCCATCTTTCCATTTACGAATGAACCTATCACCCCACCAACTGTTAGTAGTGAACCGAATAAAGAGTACTGCAGAGGGAAAACTGTTGAGAATTAAGATGTAGCAAGAATAGTAGAAAAGAAACAAACAAAGATAAGAACACACAAAGTTCTGACAAAGGCTCAGTCAATTTATGTTCCTACATCATCTAGAGCAAGAACGACTGGATTTTGCTATGTTAATAAAACAGGATTACATCAGGTTATTTATATCCAATCCCTATTAATAAAATTTTATATAAGACTCTTTGTATTGTATCTCAACCTATTCTATCCTGGTGCTTCCTCAGTCGTCTTATTTCCATTAATTTTCTTCAGAATAACCGTAAACTGAAATATTGATTTCCAATAAAAATGCATTCTGCAATACTAAAAACATACTGTGTTATATCTTCTGTTAATCTCTTGCATAACTCATATATCCCATAAATTAAAGAATTGCTTGAGTGCTAAACATAATTCTTGGTTTATCATGCCTCTCAAGTTCCTGAAAATCTATTTGATTACTTCTCAATATTGTCATTCAAGTATCATCAAATATTTGCTAACTTATAGCATGAGTGAAATTCAACATAGTGCAGATCATCAGATATATCGTACACCCAATGACACTAACATATGGAATCATATACATGTCTTCAACCTTTATATCTGTCTTCAGTTAAGCCTGAAGTGATATTTCAATGGAGTACTTGTTGGTTTAGAGCTCATTATTTCAAAAATATGTCAAAAACCTTCTCAATATAACTGTATTGAGCTAACCATAATTTTGTAGGGGTCCTACAACTACGAATCTCCATTCCAAGTATTTTCTTGACAGCTCCCAAAACGTTCATTTAAATTCCTTTCCTAATAAGGGCTTCAGTTTATTAACATCATGTATACTCTTTGTAGCAATCAATCTATCATCGACATAAAGTAGCAAATTTTCCTGATAGCTCCTAAATCCTTCATCATAAATTCCTTTCCTAACAAGATATTTAGTTTATTTAAATCATGCATACTCTTTCTGTCAAATAGCATATCCTCCACATACACTAACAGAAAAATAAATTAATCATTATCAAGGCCCTTAATTTAAATATAACAGTCATACATTTTTTTGTAGCCAATTCAAATCATGCAAGATTCGAACTATTTATACCATTATGGATATTACTTCAACCTATAAAGTGAATTCATCAATTTACATACCAAGCACTCCTTTCTAAGTTGACTAAACCCTTTAATCTGCTCCACGTAAAGTTGCTCCTCCAAGTCACTACGAAGAAAAGTTATCTTCACATCTATCTATTCTAAGTGCATATTTAAACTAACTACTAATTACACCAACAATATCCTAATGGAATATTTCTTCTGTTATGTATACAGTTTTGCTACTAAACGATAAATTTTCTCCTTATTTTGTGATACTATTGTTTTCTTTTGTATGTACTCACTTGCATCTGATAAGCTTCTTCAATTTAGAAAGCAACATCATATTCTATGTTTTGGTTTTATGTGGAGACTCCATTTTTTTCCCCGTGGAAATCCATTTATTTATCCTTCTACTGATTGTCAATAGCTTCCTGAAAAGTAGTTGGATCGTTATTATTGATGATAAATACAACAAATTAACATTAATCTTTCTAAACATACGACTTGGAGGTCTAATAGTGTGTCTCACTCTATCTGTGGCTAAATTGTGCGCTACTCTTCACTTGATATAGTTATTCTATCTCCTAAAAATAGAATTTACAATCCCTTCAACATTTAATCCAATTTTCCTAGTTCTGTTTGTATTACCTTTGAGTCTAGTACTGCTCCTTTCTATATGTTTGCTTCAGCATGAATTGCTCATCAAAAACTACATCCCCACTAATCACCATCTACTTTAATATTGGGTTTCAAAACTTGTATCCATTGACACCATTTAGATAAGCATTTAAGATACACCTTTTGGATCCAATTTAGACCTCTTATCACTAGAAATATATACATAAACAAGATAAACGACAATTTTCAAACTAAAAAATCTACCTTGGTCCTTGTCCATACTTCCTCTATAACTCTCCCATCTAGTAAATTATGTAGTGATTTATTGATGAGGTAATATGTTATACTCACGTATCCACTTAAAATTTGTTAACAAGTCCTACTTTTAGCCCCAAACACCTGGCTCTTTAATTATATATCGAACCTTCCTCTTTGAGATACCATTTTCCTATTCTATTGCATGAATTATATCATGCCTTTGGATACCATGCTCCTCAAAATATTAATGGAACTATAATTTTATATACTTAGTACCGTTGTCTGATCTCAAGTATATGATCATGTTTCCTGTCTAGTTCTCTACCTCCACTTTCTATGAAAGACTTTTAGATGAAGTAATTTTAGACTTCCCTAAAAAATCATTTATAAATATCACAAAGCATTGAGATGCATTCAACAAAAACTTTTTAGTAAGACCTAGAAGTCCTTTAGTTTAGTACTTGTCAGTCTTAAAATGTCACTTTAGACTATATATTAAGCACACAAAACTTACAGAAGTCTAACTTATAATATTGATGACCCTTCAATATTATAAGTTATGTAGGCTTTATCTTCACCTAACTGTGACAACTGTAATTTCCTAGTGTGTAGGAATCAAACCACATGATATAAGCATCTTCTATCCAAAATTCTTGAATTCTTGACTTCAAACATGGTGCACATCTTTGTCAATATTGCAATCAAAATTCCTACTCTAAACTATATTATCAGGCCTTGACAAATAATCAATTTTTCTTTCATCACTCTGCTTCTTGTTGTTTAGTCAGTCTCTCTTGATATAGCCATTCTGCTTATACTTATGCCATTGGACTACATTTCTGTCCTTCAATTTATACCTAGAATTTTGCTTCGTTGATCCATCTTCACTATGCTTTCTCTTATTATCTTGATTTCCTCTCAAAAACAATCCTTCACTTTGAGAGGTTCATTAGTGTTCTGTCACTGTTGGTTATGAATCAATAGTACAGCTGTTCACACTAACTATAGCCTTTCCTAATGTGAGTATGATCATTAGATATTCGTAAGAAAAAGGTAAAAAAAAATTAAAGAAAAATCATTATTTTATCCTTATCTTTAGTAGTCATCTCGAATCGTAGAAGATCACTGATTATTTGGTTGAATGAATCAATATGTTGCTCTAGATCTATACCTTCCCCTTCCTACATCTTCAACTCATATAACTTTTACTTCATATACAACTTGTTTATATCAACTCTCTAGTGTCTTCCGTTTCTCCACAGGAGATACAATATCTATGATGTGGTAGATGACCTTGTTTGCTAGACATAACCTAATTGTTCCTAGTCGTGGCACCTGTAACTCTTCCCGTTCAAGCACATCCATATTTTCTGACTTAATCTCATGCAATCCCCTTACCATCTTTTATTGTTCCAACAAATCCTTCATCTTCCATTGCCACAATTCGAAACTTTCAGTTCCGTTAAACTTCCTCATTTCAAACTTTACAACTAAATTCATTTTCATGTTAACTATTCTTTGGTACTTATTGAGAACTAAGATGCAACAAAAATAGTATGAAAGAAACAAACAAAAATAAGAACAAAAGAAGTTTTAACAAAAGCTAGGTCAATTTGTGTGCCTATGTCTTCAAGAGTAACAGCAGGTGATTTTTTCTACATTAATAAAATAATGTTACATTAAGTTATTTATACCTAAATCCTATCTGGTACAATTTTACATAATATCTTATACATAATTTTAACAAGACCTAGAGTTCTTCCGGTGCTTGATTTCTTCAAGAATTCATCGTTTCTAAAATAAGAGATTCATTCTCGACACGGTTACATCTCAGATTATATCTAACACTGTTTCTTTCTAGAAGGGAGCACATGTACATACATGCTCATGCTTCTACTGCTTCTTTCTAGTGAGGTACATGCATAAATATACTCGTATTCCAGATCATATTCTCCACTGCTTCCTTCCAATGAAGAGCACAAATACAGACATGATCGTATTCTATATTGTGTTTGTATTTCCATTCAACACACCCTCAAACATGCCTTTGTACCTTCTCGTGTCTTCACTCTGTAATTCTAGATCACAAGCGGGACCAAGTTCAACCAAAATACTTGAATATACACGCCCATGTAATATATAAAACGCACACAACAAGAACTATATATGTTATAACCAATCCATATTCAGAATGCGTTCAGATCCTCGTTCCAATCTTATTGTAAAATAGTGCCAGGAGTATGGTTTAGAATTCCTTGCTTCAGTCCAACACAAACATTTAGATGCAAATCATTCTTTTTCCGATCTTTCCTTGCAAAATCAATCAAGATAACTCTTTTATTGATTTTTTCTCATATGTCAAGGAAAGTGAAAACCAAAATGGAAATGGAAACAGAACCTACTGCTGCCACAGACAAGCCCAGGTCTTGCATGATTCCAGATTCTGCTGGTGCTGAATATGCTGACTGCGAACGAAAGGCATAAAACTAGCATTTCAGTTGAAGTCCATTGATCACTTAAATCAAGTTTCACGAGTTCATGAAGACTGAAGAGTTTACGAAAGACATGCAGAAATTTGTAGAAATAAATGGTTTGATAGCACTTACAGCATTGCCAGAACCCAAGGCACCGCAAACAGCAACTACAGTGCTTAGAACCAGAACACGAGTTACGGAGTGATTTGTTGCTTCTTTGTCGTTGAAGTCACCATCATTAGGCCTCACCTCAACAACCGTAGACTTTTGTATTAGCGCTTCTTCCATGCTTTCTCTCTCCATAATGTATTTTCTTTACATATAGCCAAATGGAAGACAAAGAAGAAACAGGAGATCGAGAAGAAACATATGATCTATAAAACATTAAGGCTCAATTTTTGACAATCATATGAGGTTGGTATGGTTAATTCTTAACACCGCAATTATATTATTATATAATATTAAACACGACAGAAAATATCGTGTGCTCATGTTCTTTAATCAAAAGTAAACAACTGCCATTTGATGCCAACCTGGACTAAACTGCTGGTATCTTTATGTATATTTGTATTTAATGGAAGATCATGATGCATCTAAGGTTCATGTCTTACATTGTTTGAGGGATAAACAGATAATCTTACATTGTTTTTAAAGGAATCAGGAAAACGTGCTCGCGAGATGCTCAAATTATTTGAGAGATGAACAGACAGTCATTCTTTATTGTTATACAGTTTTTATATAAAAAGTAATGCGTTAAAAAAAATGATGACCAGATTAGTCCTTTCCTGCTGTAGTTAGCCAAAGTCTTGGAAGAGAAGGTAACAGACTGAAAGGAGCATGTGTGATTCGTTCAACGTTTACTTTTTTTTTTTAATTTTATAGAGAAGCACAGATATTTTAACTACAAATTCAATCCATCTTACATTTAATTAAGGTCTAAATGGTATAATAGATGAACTTTAGCTACAATTCTTTTCTGTTGAATCCTTGTAACGAGTCCACCAATTTAATTAGGACCAATGCTAACGGAAGCCTGAACTCAGAATGCTGAAAATTCTTCCAGATTCATTTTCTTTAGATTGTTACAGTACTAGTGATCGTGACAAAGGGACGTTATAATTCATTCCAATTATTCAAGTTTGATAAAATGTTTTAATTCATTATGCTTCTTGTTAGAGTATCTCGTATTGACTAAATTTAAAAATGTTAAAAGATTTATAAGTAGTAAGGGTCAACTATCTAAATGACTAATTCTGATAATTTTGACAATAGTTGACCCAAGCTCAATTCTTATTGATAGACCCTATACTCTATCCATATTAAAAATTCTAATATGGTATTAAAGCAGGTTTGGTCTGAATTATTAATTTTTCAGTTGTCTGTTTGGATGTCGAGTCTCAACGGTCCGATCCGGTTACTGCTGCGTTTATTTCAAGTGACAACTAGGTCTAGATGATATTCCGTTCCAGTTACATTTGAAGGGGAGTGTTAGAGTATCTTATATTGACTAAACATAAAAATGTTAAAGGGTTTCTAAGTGATAAGGGTTAACTATCCAAATAATTAGTTCTAGTCATTTTGATAATAGTTGACTTAAGCTTAATTCTTGTTAATAGACTCTACACTCAACTCATATTAAAAATTTTAATACATTTCTGTCATGCGATAGTTGTTATCGAAGCTCCTTTGAAAGGAGAAAGTGAATGAATAAAACCTTAAAGATTGTGATTACAAAGGGATATTAACAAGCTTGTAGGCTTCAATAGAGGAGCCTGACCAGTTTATCAAGGTCACCACACTACTTCCCGCTGATAGGAAACGTCTGATACAAGAAAACCTTATCAGAGCCTAGCATATGTATGAGCACGTATAGTTCATGTGTCAACGTGGGTTGGAACACTCAAGTTGGAACATATTTTATTACCTATACATCATAACAAATGGTAATCCTGCCCTGCCTACTAAGTAAGCTACACCAAAACCCGCCAACAATGTATTGAAGTGCATAACATGACCCAGGATTTAACGTGAAAGTAAATGAATGAAGAAAACATGAGAAATATCGGTTTTTGCTTCTATAGCTTTGAACTAGCTTTTCGATGTCAAAATTTCCAAGTTTTCACAACAACCTTTATGAAAGTTGATCTACCTAATGTCTAATGTCGTTAACATTTTTTTGCAACTTTTTTAATACATGAACTTCTTAAAGAGTCAAAGAATCTGAACGATCATGTTTTACTTAAGCAAAAGCAAGAGGTTTTAACCTTATAAATATCCATCACAGGCCTATTGCATGCCCAGCCTACACTGATTAGGTTTATTTTTTTTGCTGAACTTTAGTCTATTAATTTGGATCTTTTATTGAACTTTTTTATTAAGATCAAATTAAATTCAATTAATCCTAAATTTATTAAAATCGTAAAAGTGTAATTAATTGTTATCCAATCTTAGGAAAATTACTAACATGTCTAAGCAGACAACTTCGGCATCATTGATCTAGAACTATTTTGATGCACTATGAGAAAAGCGGCAGCTAATAAGCATGAAATAAGACAAGTATTTGATTATGCTTTTATAATGTGTCAACCTACATGCTTTTGGAATTTGTCAGGCATTGAAACATAAACAATAATAAAGAGAAAATAGTTTGTTATCTTATTTAATAATTTCATTAAAATATAAAAACATAAATATTTATAAATTAATAATGACTAAACTTTAAAAAGGCTCTACTAATAAGAAAAATTATTCTTAAATAAAATGTAAAATTACTAAAGAAAAAATCATTTTTTAAATAGACCTAACATAAGTATGGGATTAAACAACTTTCAGAAGAATAAGATAACCCTGCAAATATTATAGTCGTAGGGTCTTCTAAATTATTTAAAAAAACAAGACCAGGCTTAGTAGAAATCTATTCAAATTAAGACAAGATACTAGAGGGAATATTAAAATTGTAGAAACAGGAACTAGAAGAGCAAACGTGCTCTCTAGTAATGTCTAGGTTAGAGCAATATGCCTGCGAGGTTTAATCTCATTAGACTTTATTATCGTCACTTCCCACGTCCAGGGCATAATTTTGTTCCAAACCGTACAAGTGTCTTTTGGATCATGTTATTTTGATATATTAATTGGAATTATCTCTTTAGTTTAAGAAATAATGCATAAGAGGGATGTAGCTTGTTTATGCTAGAACTTATTTTTGAATATATATTGAGACTATATTTTTGATGAATTTGTATATAAAGATAATAAGGACATTTAGAAAAAAAACTTTTTTTGACCTAAAGAAGTCTGTTTTACTTTTTATCCCTATAAAACTAATTTGAGCTTTACCATTTCTTTTCTTGCATAATAACATTTTTAAAAGTCACTTTTACCCTTCTTATTGTTGATGTCCTTAACGATTTTGATCTCCAAAATTAAAGGAATTGTTTAACGCTTATTTGCACAGAATTTTGACTATTTCTATAAAAAGTAAATTCGTTTATTCAAATTTCATTATTTTGATTTTTCATTTTTAATAGAATGGGGGAGAAGTATATAAAAAATAGAAATCTCCTCTTTGACGTTCTTGTTTAAAAAAGAAAAAAGGAAAAAAAGAAAAAAGAAAGAAAAATAAAAAAGAAAAAAGAGTGAGGTGATTGAAAAGGATGATATTTGAATTAATTGAATTTTTTATTGCTTTAAGTTAAAGCTTGTGTGGTTAAGTTTTAATGATTTCTTTCAATTTACTTACCATAAAAAATTCTTTTTGTCATACCTTACCTAAGTTACATTACAATCTTTATCAATTCCCTTTGATTTATACATTAAGTTCATTTTAGTTAAGTGGTAGATTCTTAAGCAAGCTTATGGAAATAGCTTGCTATGCTTTGACTTGAGAGCCTAATGAACTCTAAACACTTTGAGTGTACAGGGTGAAATCTATGAGAGGGTGTCTAAGTATTGTTTCATTTGATTTTAAAAAAATTGATGAGATGTTATGTTTTCATTCTAACAATATTTCTTATGAGTGCTTATCATCTTGATTGTTATTTTATCATAAACCTTCAATGTAAATTAGTTTTTGGATTTTTTCTAGATAACATGAAAAAAGATAAAAAAAATTTACAAGGAAAATTGATCTATTGAATTGATGTATGCTTGAGCACAAGCATGAGTCTGATGTGGGAAAATTTGATAAGATGTTATTTTGATATATTAATTGGAATTATCTCTTTTGTTTCAAATATATTTTAGCATTTAAATAGAAAAATTAATGTTTATTTTGTTTTAGGAGATGAAAAGGGAAGATTGCATCAAATTAGAGCATTATTAATGAAAATCATGAATTTTGGAAAAAGTAAACAGATTACTGCACTGCATGAGAAGAGATAATGCCTAATGTCAGATTCACTTGAAGAGTTAGAGTTTAATTAAGAAACTTCTTTGCATCCCTATTATGTAGGAAATTGAATTTGTTTTAGATAGGAATCTTTGCAAGATAGAACTAAACTAGGGTTTTAGTAGAAAAACAAGAGAGACATCTTTCACTTTTCCAACCTTCTTCTTTTTGTTTCTTTTGAGCCTTCTCTCAATCTTTCATCTTTCTTGTGTTTTTGGTGTGGAAACTTAAGTCATGTGTGGCTAAACCCAAATCTTTTGATTAAAGGGGATTCAAAACTCTAATTGTAACCTTGTAAGGTTTAATTCTAAACTTATATTCACGTTTTAATTCAAGTATTTCTTGTTTATGTTCTTAACTTCATAAAAGGTTTCAGGATAATAAGATGATATAAGGAGGGCTCAAACAGTGTCAAGAATATGTTTATATTTGCATTCAATCAGACCATTTTTTTAAGATCTGTTTGGACAGGATCTCTGGATGATGGTACCTTGTTGATTAAGAAAATTGATGAATTTTGTATCTTTGTATTCCATGGCATTATCATTTCAAAATGCTTTAATCTTGCAAGAGAACTGAGTGTGAACCATATTAGCAAAACAGGAGTAAATGGAGAATAATTCAAATCTATTTTGCATTATATAAATCCACGTATAGCGAGAAAAATTATCAACAAAGATCACAAAATATTTCATGCTACCTATAGTTTCATGAGGTGTAGGACCCCAAATGTCAAAATGAATTAGATCAAAAGGTGTCAAAGAGATAGAATCATTAAGAAAAAATGGTAAAGCATGACTTTTAGTTGACAAGTGACATAATCAAAATGTTCAATCTTAACATGACCTAAGGTACCACTAGAGATTAAAAGACCCTAATATAAAGGTAGAAAGATAACCAAACAAGAGTACCATATATAAGAGTTGATAGCACCAATAACAAGCTTTCTAAGGATATTGTGCATTTATAGATTCTACGCAATGTAATCATGATTCGAAAAGGATAAGTTAACACCAAATTCATATAATTGTCCAAAATAAATAAGATTTAAAAAGAGTTTGGGAACAATAAAGGATTAAGATAAATGTAATATGGATGTGTGAACAGTACCCATATATTATACATACATAGTAGAAGTATCAACAGTGTAAACAACGTGTGGAACAGATGGTATTGTTAATGATTCTAAGAATGGAAGAATCAGAGGTCATATGATTGCAACATGCAAAATCGAGATACCAAGAATTTGAGATACCTGATATGACAGATAGGGCAGAGGAGGAGACTGTACCAGAATATGGTTAAGGTTGTTAAAGAAGGGTGTGGAGGTCCTTTAAAGAGAATCTAGGAGAGGTGTTTTCTGTTGGCCCCTCAGCTGTAGCAATAATAGTGAAAGTAGGATGAAGAGACTTAGAAGAATTTTCTTTTCCAGAGTTTTGTTTGAGTCGTTTTCTACATTCAAAGATGTGACGTTTGGGCTTTTTGGAGTAGATGTAATTTCCTTTATAAAGCTTATTACCAAATTTATGAGAAGTTTGAGAAAAGGTATGAATTGCAAGCATAACATCAATAGATGGGACATATTTTTCCATACAAAGCATAATAAGGTGACTTTCCTTTGAGATGAGCTCCTTAATGACAATGTCGAGATTGAGTACAATTTCTCTATGAAGAAGAGAGTTATGAATGGGTTCAAATTTATACTTGAGAGTCATAAGCAAATATCATATATGAAGGTTTACATAAATCCCAGTAGCATTAGAACTAGGCCAGACAAGATCACAAAGTGCTAGATGATCTTAAAGTTTTTGCAATTCAAGCACATAACTATGTATTGTCTGTCTAGGTTATTAATGAATCATATGAAGTCTCCTATACAACTGAAGTTGATAGACATCATTAAATACAAAATAACAATTTCCATATCTCTTAGGTTGAGTCAAAACATCGAAAGTCAAGTTTGATGGCATTGGCATATGTATTTTGAAACTAAGTTAAGATTTGATGGTTCATTCCATCCCATGCCACCAATCATTCACTAAATACATTAATGTCTTCATCTTTCTTTTGAGTGGGTTGTATTTCTCTAGTAACAATACACCAAAGAGTATCTCCTTAAGAAAGCTACATATTTCCTTAACCTAAAGATCATAGTTGGAGCCATCAAAGATGATATTATAGGGTTAAGAATGTATTGGGGAAGTTTAGAGGCATCCACAGTGAAAAGAGACTATAAAATAGGAGAAAACCTACTTATAAAGATGGAATTTGGTTATTTTGACCTTAAATTTTTATTTTAAACGAAGAAGAACCTTAGGAACTGATCTCATTTATAGAGAAATTAAATTAAAATATACTGAACCAGATAGTCAAAGTATCAGTCAACTACTTTTTAAACTGAACCGAACCGATGGGTCTGAACCAAACTAAGGAGGAGAAGACACATGGAGAAATAAGTTAATGGCACGTTTATAGCTTACGTGTAAGTATTTGTGTTGAGATGGAAATGAGCTAGTAATGTTGTGATAGCAGATGTGGTAGTGTGACATGGTAGGTGATGTTTTAGATGATGTGGAAGCTGAGGTGGCTATGACTAAGATGTTAGATTACGTGGCAACCAACCTGTTTCCCACTTCCCACCTTCCATGACTAAATGACGTTGTTTTTCTTGGAAGCTAAACGACATCGTTTAGATCTTCATCTTCCTTCAAACACCCGCAATTAGGATTTCAAAATCCAATGACTTTGGACGGCATATGGCAGCTGATGGAGAGGCTTCCAGAGATGATTTTAACATTGTTGTAATCTGCTCAAGAGGAGCAACAATCGGGCTTATGAAAAATCATTTTTGGAGTAGATTTAGAAACCCAGAATACTAAAGCAGAATGCTATAAGAGAGAATGAAGATTGACTCCAAAATTTTAACTCCTTTTGTTACAAAGAAGGCTCCAATACTCTGCAGAAATAAAGAACGAAGAAGAAATACAAAAACATCCTTTATATTTTTTGTGTATATGATGTGATATACATCTACTTATTTATACACTCTGACTGACTCTAACTAAAGAAACAAATCAACTAAATATTACATAGTATTAGTGTACATGATTTCAAGAGAAAATGAAGACTAATTAGATGTTGATAGTTGCCTGCCAAAGATTAAGTTAATAATAATGTTATGTATGTTGTATAAATTCTACATCAGCTTCACCTAAGGACTCAAGAAGGAGAGCTGTTGCTTGTAAGTTAAAAGTTAACCAATAACATATTTGGATAACCTGAACTATGTAGAGAAAGTAGATCTCCATTATGTAGAGAAAGACTAGATTTCCTATGACCAAGGGAGTTGAATAAAATGCAGAGGATGGTAGCCTGGTTGATTGGTAAATTTGTTAGCCTGGTTGATTGGTAAATTTGTTATACTTTTGAGTCTAACAAGACCATATTATTACATATGTAACTTAACAATTAAATCGGTTCTATAAACTCCCACGAAACAAGATTAAAGCATCTAAATATAGCAGTATATTCAGATGCTAATTAGGGAGCTTTAACTTGATTAGATTTTGATCAATGCTAGATTACATTAGTAAATGATGCCTGCAGTTCTTCCAAAGATCGACCCTTTGTCTCTGGAATCAACTTGAAAATAAATAGAACAGCTGAACCCCAAACGAGACAGAATATCAGAAAAGTTCCTGCATTGCCAAAACATGCAGTAAAATCCACGAGGACACAACAGGAAGGATAGACAAGGTATAATAGATGGATGGAGGATTTCTCAATTACCTGCTGAGCTCCACTCCATCATGAAGTTGAAAGTATAAGCAACAGTCCATGACAGTGTCCAGCTGATCAAACTCACCAGGCTTCCAGCTCTTCCTTTGATGTTTATTGGGAAAATCTGAAGTCAAGATATTCTAACTTCATCTCAGCTATTCAACTTGTAATCTCTTTTCAAAGAGTTTACGATACCTCGGACATTATAACGCATGGTAATCCAGCCATTCCTATTGTGTTAAACACACAATATCCCTGTTAATAAAACAAACACATTGAGATACTGCTGCAACCTTGGCAATACCATAATGACGTCATTGCAGTTCCTTACCAATATGCCAAAGTAAACCAGAACGGGAGTGACTTCCTTTGCAAGGTGATACCCCTGTTTATAATAATTAAGTACAAAACTCAGGCAATTCAAAACTTGGAATGGAATGGAAAGGCAACTTATCATCTATTGACAAACCTGTAAGCAGAAAGCCAGTCCTGCAATGAAGCAACTTAGACACATGCCAGATGCAGAAATCTGAAGAACATGTAATTAGACTATATTTTCGTAGTGTATAGTTTAGTTGACTAGATAGAATTGAAATTATGCTTTCTAACCAAGAGAAGTGGCCGTCTTCCAACTTTATCAGTTAAGAGTACAGATGCCGTAGCAAATGGTATCTGAAAGATAACATCTAATCCAATCAGAAGTTTCTCAGGAGAATTTAAACTAGACTTGTATATAGTATGGCATACCTCGACAATAGCCAATGATTTTTGGCCAAAATCACTGGAAAAATCTGAAAGTCGAAGGCTATATGTAAGTAGTCTCTCTGTTCTGTGCTTTATAGATCTTAAAAAAGAAAAAAGAAGACCCTGAATTTACCAGCTTTTTCAAAGATGGATTGGGCATAATATGCAACTGCACTTGTACCCCCAATTTGGGGAAATAACATAATGCCAATTCCCACCTGGAAACAACTGATATTTTTAGAAGCTATACTGATATTACGTAGGAGCGTAAGATTTTTAAGCAAACACTCACTAGGAGAATACGAGCATATCGTGGTTGGAACATGTCCCATAATTTACCATCAGCAGGTTGCCCTCTAAACGCTTCTGTAAAATCCTGGAAGCAAAATTGTAGACATTTAGCAAGAATTTCATGTAATACAGTTAACTAGAAAGGTGGAAGCATACTGTAATATTGGCCGCTTCTTCAAAAATAGCAGCATTTTTTCCCATAAGGCTCCGCAGAGTTGCTAAAACCTCCTCTTCGCGACTGAGCTTTGCCTGCAGGAGGTGTAGTCAATCTAGTAATCAATATTAAAAAAGAGGAATTAAGAATGGCTAAGACAAACCTAAGGATTCTCAGTATTTTAAATATGGAAAAAGCTTGGTGGTCAGCACCTGATCACCATGTAAGAGTAAAACTCGACTTACCAACCATCTAGGAGACTCTGGAATGAAAAATACACCAATAGCATGCAACGTACAAGGAATAGCACCTTAGAGGTTCAAACAAACAGATACAATAAGCCATATAATTGTCAATGCAAGAAGAAGAAGAAGAAGAAGATAAATGTTACCAATTAGAGCCAGGGTACGCCAGGACACCATAGTTCCAACAAAATAAGTCATGGAAAAGCCGCTGCATATCATCAACTGCATAACACACATAGTATTCATAAAAGAACACCTTATTTTTTAACTCCAAAAAAAAAAGAAAAAAGAAAAGCGTTGGAATATAAGTTAACCTCATTACAAGCCGTAAAACCTCCACGAAATTTCTCCGGTGTTATTTCAGCAATGTAGGTTGGTACCTGTGAATTGGAATGAAGTGTAAAAGTACATTCGCAAGTCTAAATGTATGTGCCTGCACAAGGCAAATACTGTTACAAGCTATCATGTAGCAAAGATATTATACTTGCAACAAAAAAAACGATTCCCAATCCTATTCCCGTAGATAGTCTTCCAACATCCAGCAACCAAGCAGCCTATATGCTACGACCACTGGTTACTCAAATTTAACTTAATACTATAATAGCCCTTTTTTTTTTCAGAATAGTTACGCAGAAGTGAAAGAAGAGACATACCTTTGCAAATGCTATAGCAAGCCATCCCATGAGACAGAATGATTCAGCTATCCACATAGTCTGCAATATAATAATCAAATTCCCTGAGATTTTGGATTTTTTAAAACTGAAATTCCTCTCGATGTTTAATGGTTTGACTTACATATCTTCTACCAAAGAGGTCAGCCATCTTCCCGTTTATTAATGAACCTATTACTCCTCCAATTGTGAGCGATGAAGCAAATAGAGAATACTGCATGTAGAACCAAAGATGTCCATGTCGATAAATTCTGACATCCATCCGACTTATTTTTGTACTTTTACATATCCATCCGACTGCTTATCTATAAACTATTAATTATAACACTTATAAATATTCGAAACGCTTGCATTATTTTAAAGAAAACTTTCACTTTAGGTTTATAATAGTTAATATCCGTTTTAGTAAAAATTTTATCTGTGTGATAAGATATTTTTTTAAAAGAAAATCAATTGTTTAATTAGATACATATTGTGAATTATAATTTAATCATACGTTAAATGGATTCAATTTTTTATTAATTTATTGGAAACAGAATGAAATCAATGGACTTACTGCTGCCACAGACAATCCCAAGTCTTTAATGATCCCAGACTCGGCGGGCGATGAATATGCCGTCTGCAAAACTAGCCATTACTTATTACTCTCAATCTGAATTAATATGGCAGCTGATTATGCTCATAATTAAAGGAATGCGAGGTTCCTATCTATAGTAATGTATGTTATTATTATTAACAAAAAATTAAAAAAAAAATCAAAATGTAAGTTCTTGCAAGGCTCATCACATGTTCAAATCAAGTATTACTATACAATTAGTTACAAACGTACATTATAATTCTTAAATTCTAAATCTAAGTTAAACTCTTTACTTCATATCCAAGTTAAGAAACAAGTATGGTAAGAAAACAAGGAATTTTAAATTACCACCAATTAAAAAGAACTCTCTAGTTATATTCAAAAAATGCACATTAATATCTATGAATATGACTATTGGTCATATAATTTTATATTATCTTGCTCAATGATAACATATGATTGGTGCATGCAATTGAATTTACAATATCTCAATCACACAATTATTTGTATTTATACATTAAGCAAATGATATGTTTTTTTTTTTGGTCTTAGACCAGAGTATTCATCGATGGACCTAATGACTAATTTTCTTGTTAATTTGTAAGCATCTCATAGGATGAGACAGCTGGTCCAAAAATTTAAGACTGCTCCATACCCAAAGTCAAGGATTTAAGCAAAGGATATGTTATATGCGGTTAAGAGCTAATTTCTTGACATATCGACGCGACGCACTGTGATCGATTAAACACAACAAGTAAAAACTTACAGCACAACCGTTACCCAAGGAACCACAGACTGCAACCATAGTGCTGAAAACAACCATAGGAGTGACCGACGAGGCCGAGGCGGTGGTGGCGGCGGACGGTGATTTGTTAACCATAACCATTGTAGTTGTAGCAGAAGACCTTGATGATATTAGACCTTCTTCCATATCTTCCATGGCCATCTGTCTCGCCTTTCCAAAGACAGGAAATGGAAGAAAGAAAGGAAAGAAAAGTCTTAAGGATTTTAAGAAACTACTATAGTTTGTATTCTGTACCGGGATTGTATACTTGGTCTTATAAGTAAGCATACACGTGACGAGTCATTCATTTTGTTTACATGATCAATAACTCTTACAATTATACTTGTGAATCCTTCACGTTCTCATCTTCTTGGTCAAAGAATTAGCAAATGGTACGAGACTTACTCCAGTTTACATATAGTTCTTCCTTATTATATCCCTTAATTATGACGATAAATTCTAAGAACGTGGTTAGCTAGACCAGTCTTCTGCATTTATTAGTCAGTCGTGGATTTCGATCGCAAGATCTGATCTTTGCTAAATATATCATTGAATCTGAAGGTATATATATAGAATTAATTGACAAACCTCATGAAGAATGGTTGGTGGCAACAACGTTTGGTGACCGCATGATTATTATTTTATATTTCTCAAAATTATTTCTTAATTTCATCTAATAAATATTTGCAGTAGTATGGAGTAAAAAAAAAGTTTCTATATTCATATAATAAATGTCAGGAATTAAGGAGATGAGATAACTAGTAATTTAAGGAAATAGGTAAATGAGACAAGATAAAAGCAAACATAGAAAATTAAGATACAAAAGTTATTACATAGTTCAATTGCCCTTAGCTTTGCAAAAGGAGACAAAAACTTTTAACTGTACAAGGATAGTAGAATATGCATATGTGAGAGGTTATTTACCTTTTAAATCTCATAATTTACATAGGCTCAAAAAACTTTCTCAGATATATTGAGTGTTTAATTATATATCATAACTTTGTTCTCAAATATTTAGTTCTGATTTTGAATATGATTTGAAGACAAAGCAAATAGTTATTTATGTAAAATATTAAGTACAAACATTCAAAAACAAAACACGTTAGCTACTTTGACTTTAATTCACTTACTTAATATATTAACAAGAAAGAATAATTATAATTGAACTTATAATAAGATCATGTGCCAAGTTGCTACATATTGAATTTTTGGTGGCTTTTGGAATAAAAGACGATCATAAACATCGAGGAACAAGGCTATGTACAAATCAACCTTATCGATAACTCTCTTGTTTTCATAATTCAAATGCAAACTCGTCATCTTATATCCATTTTGGTGTGAATTTTATGTTAAAGTTTTAACTCCACCTTCTTCAAATATCCAGATAGAAGATCTTGAATATTGAAATTTCTTATTAAGTTCAAGCAATATTGTACTATCAATTTTCTTCACAGGAATATTGCTCCAAAAAGTTATCTTGAACTAAATGGTATATGATGTAAATATGTTTCATCATCTTATGAACCATCATATGCTTAGTCAAATATATAACATGTTGGACTATCACAATCAACAAATAAATCCTTAGAATCTAATTAAATTTAGTAAACAAATTTTTGAATCAAATAACTTCTTTGGGACTTTACAAAACAACCATACATTCTGTCCTTGTAATTAAGTTTTCAAATGCAGTGCATACAGTTATTTTATAATTGATTGCTCAGCAACCAATAAAAATACACAACCAACAAGAGATATCTATAAGAACACTTGCGTAGTGTGAGTCAACATACCCAACTACTTTTTGTTTCCTTTCAATCTCCAAGCATGGATTACTACAGCCTAGTTAGTATATCATAATTCAATTTATAGTTTACCAACACTCAATTTTAGAATTGAACATTTAGCCGTAAACAACATTAACATCATGTTAATTATCTAAACGAGTACAAATTATAACAAACAAGATGTTATTAATTGCATAAGAGGAAAGAACTCAAGATATATAATGAAAGTAAAAAATTATTGTAATAAATGAGTAGCTAGAAGCTTTGAATAAGTTATAAGTATTAATAGGTTTGACATTAATTCAACATATCAAATATGTAATTCGTAGATATGGAGTCTAATTTACAATCTTTTATACATACACATCCAGAACAATAAAATACTTGGAGAAAGTAGCGGCTTTGTTATACTATACTTCTTTTATAATCTTGAAATTAAGAGATATGGTAGGATAAAGATTTATCAAATAAAATTATATGGAAAATGCTTTAGATCGGAAGTATTTAGACAAGTAAAAAATTTCAAAAGTATACAATAACCTTTCTTTAATGTTATTGTATTCATGCGTCCAATAACACTATTATATTGAAGAGTTTCTGTAGTAATTCAGTATCTCTTTATACTATAACTTTTACATAAATCATTAATTTTTCTACAATATTTTAAACCATTTCAAGTTCCAGGATGCTTAAATTTTTTCTAATTTGATTTTTATTTTAATTCATTAATTACTTAAAAATGGAAATTAATTTATTTTTATTTAAGAGAAAGTAGACCTATCTACTGAAGCTATCAGTGGAGTCAAGCAAATACTAAATTGTAGCTTTTAAAAAAATTGAGCAAGTCTACAAGGATTTGAATGGATATAGGTAAAAGGTAAAAGG
>JANIHZ010000003.1:49999890-50012571 GCA_027478365.1 Erythroxylum rufum | reverse complement strand
TGAAAAGTTCAAATTTCTTGTAAACTGATTACACTCACTAAGCTCGTTTAGTTCACCTTTATTTTTATATTTTTAAACAAACATCCTAGGTATGTGTACATGTGTTGCAGTAATTGGCACTCTACTTCAAGATTAGTTGTATCGTTAGGTGCTGCTATGTTTGTGTTATTTTAGCTATGTATGTGATATGAGTTATTTTGGAACGAGTTCAAAAGTGTGATCTTGTGAATATTAATGCAATTGTAAATATTTGTTTCTTAATGAACTACAAAGGCTTTGATTCTTAATGATGTTTTTAAAATGTTGAGATTTGTATGTTTATGATTGCTTGTGATGTGGACCTAAAGTCTCATTCCAAAAGTTGAGATGATATATGAAATATTATAAGTGTTTTAAAATGCATTTTGCAGGTCTTTTTTGAAAATTTTGGGAAAGTCAAAAAGCAACCATTATGTTGTTGAAATTTTTAGTAAAATGATTGAAAAAGAAAGGGTTTCCTCCTATTTTTAGCCCCTTTAACTTTTAAAGTATAAAAAGTTTTAAACAAATAAACGACTTGGCTTTGCGAGAACCTTTCGATTGAGTTAGATATCGGTTGGAGGGCATCTTATAGTTCTCTACTCATTAAGATCGTTGCTTTCTCACTAAGATATCTCAATCTTATTTTTCATAATCTAGTAAGGTCCTTATCCATCAAAGAAGATATGGTAATTACTTAAATAATAGTAATAAGACGTACAAAGTGTTGATCTTCTCGATATTAAATAAGTTTATGGAACTTTTTAGTGACTTTCAAAAGTTTACCTCCAGCAGTGCAACTATATCTATTATCATTAAGGGTAGTTAAGAAAAAATAAATATCATTTGATGTCAATGTGTTTGATCCTCTTATGAACCATTATATACTTAACATTTTGGACCATAATCAACAAATAAATCCGTAGAATCTAATTAAATTTAGTAAACAAACTCCTCAATCAAATAACTTCTTTGGAACTTCATAAAACACTATACATTCGGTCTTTGTAGTTGAGTTTGCAAATGTAACACAGGGAGTTATTAACAACCAATAAAAATACATAACCAATAAGAGATATCTCCCTTTAAAAGACACTTGCATAGTTAGCATATCAAACTAACTAAACTAATACTTTTTGTTTCCTTTCCTAAGCTTGGATTACTACAACCTAGTTAGTATATCATAATTCAATTTAGAGTTTATCAACACTCTAGTCTAGAATTGAACATATAGGTGGAAAAAACATTAACGCCATGTGAATTATACAAATCAACATAATCGATGACTTTGTCTTGTTTTCATAATTCAAATGTCCATTTTGGTGTGAATTATATGTGAAAATTTTAACTCTGCCTTCTTCATATATTTACATAGGAGAACTTAAATATTGAAATTTCTTATTAAGTTCAAGAAATACTTTATGTCTATAGGATATTTTGTACTATCAATTTTCCTCACAGTAACATTGCTCCTAAAAGTCATTTTGAACTAAATGGTATATGATGCCAATATGTTTGATCCTCTTATGAACCATTATATACTTAGTCAAATATATAGCATTTTGGACTATCAAAATCAACAAATAAATCCTTAGAATCGAATTAAATTTCGTAAATAAACTTCTCAATCAAATAACTTCTTTGGAACTTTACAAAACAACCATACATTTTGTGTTTGTAATTGAGTTTGCAAATGTAGCACATAGAGTTATTTTCTAAATGATTGCACAGCAACCAATAAAAATAGATAACTAACAAGAGATGTCTTCCTATAAAGGTCACTTGCGTAATTTGAGTCAACGTACCAAACTAATACTTTTTTGTTTCCTTTCAAACTCTAAGCATGGATTACCACAGCCTAGTTAGTATATCGTAATTCAATTTAGAGTTTATCAACACTCCATTCTGTAATTGAATGTATATAGCTGTAAACAACATTAACACCATGTGAATTATATAAACGAGTACAAAGTATAACAAATAAAATTTTATTAATTACGTAAGAGTAAAGAACTCAAGATATATAATCAACATCAAAATTTATCTGTAATAAATGAGCACTTGAAAGCTTTGAATAAGTATTAATAGGTTTGACATTCAACATATAAAACATATATTTCTTAGATATGGTGTCCAATTTACTATCTTTTATACGTACACATCCAGGACAAGAAAATATATGTAAATTGGAGAAAGTAGCAGCTTTTTTACACTATACTTTTTTTATAATCCTGAAATCAAGAGATATGGGAGGATAAAGATTTATCAAATAACATCCTGCATTAGATAGGAAGTATACAATAACCTTTCTTCAATGTTATTGTATGCATGCATCCAATAACATTATTATGTTGAGTTATGCAATATCTCTTTATACTATAACTTTTACATAAATCATTAATTTTTTTTACAATGTTTTAAACCATTACAAGTTCCAAGATGGTTACTTTTTTTTCCCTAATTTGAGTTCCATTTTAAGACACTAATTACTTAAAAATGAAAAAAAAAATATTTTTATTTCTTAGAAAGTAGAGCTATCTGAGAATCTATCAATGAAGGTAAGCATATTCTAAATTGTAGCTTTTAAAGAAATTTGAGCAAGTCTACAAGGATTTGAATAGATATAGTTAAAAGTAAAGTAAAACATACCAAAATCCCTATTATTTAATTAACTTTTAGAAAATTTCTTGATCTTTAGAATTAAAAAAAAAAACTCTTCATAATTTTCATCTTGGCTCCTTCTCTTATACTTCCGTTAAAAATAGTGATAAAATACATGTCATATGAATAGCATATATGTACCAATTAAATGTTACTAAAATTGAACTCTTAAATATAATCTAAACTAATTAAATTTGGCTCAAATCGATAATTTATTATAGTTTTTTAACTATTAATTTGAGTTAGATTTAATTAGTTCAATTCAATTGTAAGATTTAGGTTGAATCACTATATTAGTAACATTTGGTTAGTTAATATACGTTCTAAGAAAAAAAATTGTAAAATTAAAAACTATAATTTTTTTTCGAATTTTAAAGATTAGGAGTTTTTTTTATGTTACTCAAACTATAGAGGAGTTGTATATCTTTTACCCTTAATGGTATTTTTATTTTTCTAGATTTCATAATTAAAAGCTAACTATTTACTTCACAAAAGTCTAATTTTGATGCATCTAGTAGTTCTCTCCTCATTAAGATCATTACTTTCTTGCTCACATGTCTCAATTTTTTTTTGTCATTATCTAGTGAGGTCATTATCTATCAAAGAAGATATAGTTGCTTAAATTATGTTTGTAATAGTAACAAAACATACATAATATTGATCTTTTTGATATTAATCAAGTTTATGGGACTCTCTTATGATTGTCAAAAGTCTACCTCCACTAGTGCAACTATAACTATTGACATGAGGGTAGTTAAGAAAAAATAAATTCCTTTTCAAAAGAATATAAATTAATGTTTGTCAAATTGCTCATCACACATACGTATTAATTTGGAAAGTTTTCCTATAAAAAGAAACTTGCTTAGACAATTGTCTTATATTATAAAGGTACATTCATTATTGAATGTCTCCTAACACAAATATCATAACCCACCACTTACTTCGATTAAGCTACTAATCCCATAGTGTCCATCTTTCTACTTAACGCTTTTTACTTCACCTCTAATATTGTCATCATATTACATTATGGATGCCATTTCATCTTGACGTCAACCTCGGATTTCCATACTGGTAATTATTTATAGTAATATTTTAAATAATCTCTTACAGTTCTTTAGGAGTTTTAAAGCTAGTAGTTTCACCCAAAGATTCATTGATCATTTGCTTAGATAGATAACTTAACTCATTACAAAACATTTGCATTTATAATCTCAAATTGATGCTACGGAGTGGTACTTTCTCAGTAGCTTCTTTCATCTCTCAAGTATCACATATAATGTCTCACTCTCTAATGCTTGAAAGGAGAAGGTGTTATTCCTAAGTCCTATTATTCATGCTAGGGGGAAATGTTGGCTAAAAAAAATTTAGCAAGCTTATTCCAGGTGATAATGGATACAGGAGGAAGATGTTTCAACCAAGATTTTACTCTTTCCCTCAATGTAAAAGGGAACAATCTAAACCAAATAGCACCCTCTAAATTTTTGTTAATTTTTAATATATCACAAATCTCTAAAAAAAATGGCGATATGTGCAATTTTATCCTCATAAGGCAAGCCATTAAATTACACAATTATTAAATCATCAACATCATGTTAACTTTAAACTCAAAATTTTTAGCCTTCCTTTTGGCCTAATAGTTCTAAATTATATCCTTATAAATGATAGGCTAGCATAATCCCTCATAATATATTGTCCTCCTTATCTTGTCAATATATTTGTAATCAGTAAGATCAGGTACTTAAATTCTGAAATTCAACCAATAAATACAAGATCTAGAAAGAAGGTTTTAAAATAAATAAAAACCAAAAGCAAAGAAAATTATTAGATTAATAAAAATAAAATGTTCCTAATACCCTAGTCTATGACACTGACACAAAAAATTTGATGCGATGATGTATGTATCTGATTAAAAAAATAATGAAGATAAATTAGGCAAGTGCACTTATCATTTTTATAATATATAAATGCAGATCCTATAAGGACTACAAGTATTAGTATTAACCTTTTTTTAATCTAATTTAACAAAATGAATGATTGAATAAAAGAAAAATTAATAAAACTACAGTTACTAATCTAAGATAACAAACCGAAGAAATAGACAAGAATGAACCAATCGACTGATAATTAAAATCCAAATAAATAATCTCTCTATAATCTTTTTATACTTAAAAATTACAATCATATTCTTTCTCAAAACATACAGTCTATATCCTTAAATTGATTAATTGAAATCTCTTTCTAATCAAAACTCTTAAGAACGCATCTATAGATTTCTGTTGATAAATTTGGTTTTTACTTAGAAGATTTATATGATACTATCTTTAGGAATCTATGCAACTCTTATTATTTATGTCATGATTTATTCATACATGTGATTTATTAATCCCTATCTATGAAATGTAAAATTGAATTAAGACACTAGTATATTTTAATTCAAAACAAGACATAATCATCAATAATTCACACACAAAAAATAGTCTTTCATCAAATCAAAGAATTCATTCAAACACATAGTTTTAGTTTCATCTCATATAGATCTATCCTAATTTGATTCATATTAAAGTAAAAGAATCCAACAAAAATTAAGCAAGAAACAAGGTAAAAGAAACCATCTTATAGATTCTTGAAATCTTGAAGTATTTTAATTGGAACTTAGTGGAATCCTCTTCTTTTATCTCCAAAGTTTCTCCCATTCTTTTTTTGTCTAAAAACCCTTTTGCTCAACTCTTTATAACTACTTTGGGTGTGTTTTCGTCTCCTATAAAAGGTTGTCGTTTATTCTCATAAGATCTTAAAACTATTCAAAGTGTCTTAACCAACACAGACCTATATTGGTCATATTTTCTTAACAGGTACTAGAAACCCTATTTTAAGTAAAAATCCCCACTAATATAGGTCACCAAAATGGACCTCTGTTGGTTTAATAACTCGACAGTTAAACCCTAAATTGTACATTTGAGGGTTTATCTTGATGATAAAATTTTGAAGGTATACTCACAAAATTGTATCTGGACCGTGTTTATTCATGTGACAAATTCTTAAAAAAAAAAAGAACTAATAGCTTGCATAGGTAGAGCATGGCTTCGTATTATGAGTCCTTATTCTAAAATTAAACTATAATTACTCAAACTATGGTGTTCCTGTTGAGATTTTTTCTCTACATCAAATCTCTCTTTCTTTCCTAGAATAGAAGTTGTACAGCTATTGTATATCTTTTCTTTCTTAGTTTAGAGCGAATTCTTCTTCTCTGTTTCTTCCTAATTTACCTCTTAGTTTCTAGCACAATTGTATTATAAATTCCCATTGTAAGCTGGGTACAAACAGATCGAGGGAATAATAAAAGAGATATTCTCTTACTTTCTCTTTTCAAGTTGGTATTAGAGCTGAGTGGAAAAAATATGAGTATTCCTGTAGTTATGCAACTTGAAAGTGTTTTTAACGCAGGAATTATTCTTGACGAATCAAATTATGATGTTTGGTCTCAACTAATGGACATGCATATTGCGGAAAGAGAAAAGCTCTCTTACATTCATGGCAAGATGAAATAACTAACAGAATCCAACGAAGGATATGAAAAATGGTATGCAGAAAATCAAAAAGTGAAACGGTGGTTATTGATGTCTATGAAGCCTAAAATTATGAAAAAGGTATTTACGTCTTTCTATTGCTCATGAGATATGGAATGCTTTATCAAAAGCCTTTTATGATGGAAGTGATGAATTGCAAGTTTTTTCCTTAAACCAAAAGGCTTTCACAGCCAAACAAAATGGGAGGTCTTTATCTGAATACTATAGAGAGCTAGCTGAGATTTTTCGAGAATTGGACCATCGAGATAAAGTGGTCATGAAAGGTCGTGTTGATGTAACATCATATCAAAAATCTATTGAACGATTAAGAGTGCAAATATTTCTCGTTGGCTTGGACAGTGATTTTGAACAAGTTCGTGGGGAAATTTTGCGCAAAGAACCAGTTCCTGGTTTGGAAGAATGTTATTCATTAATTCGACGAGAAGCAGTTCGCCGTGCGACATTGAACTTCGAGATTGGAAACACTGACGCTGCAGTGATGATGACTCGAAATCAACCAAAGACAGGTAAAGCCTTTGAAAAATCAAGATACAAATGTACACATTGCGATCAGTCTGGACATACAAAGGAGCGTTGCTATGAAATTGTGGGATATCCAGAATGGTGGGATCATAGCAGAGCTTCTCGAAGAAAGTCCTCCAAGAATTCCAAGAATTCAGTTGCTGCAATTGCTGAAACCGGTGGTAATAGCACTGAAGAAGGTACGGCGCTGATTACAACTACTGATACTTGTGGTAAGGCCTTGAATGTCTCTACACCTGTTTTTAATAATACATGGATAATTGATTCCGGTGCTTCTGATCATGTGATTTTTGATCCAAGACAGGCCACAAACCTTAGAACCTCTTCTCAAAAACACATATTTACTGCTGATGGTAATAAATCCTCAATCATTGGGGAAGGTCATGTATCACTCACTAACACTTTAAACCTCGATTCTGTGTTGGTTGTTCCATCCTTGAATTATAATCTATTATCGGTTTCACAAATAACTCAAGCATTATTTTGTGTTGTAATTTTTTGGCCTGCTTTTTGTGTTTTCAAGGACATTCAAACAAAACAGACGATTGGTTGTGGTGTTAGGCGAGGAAAATTGTACTACTTGGACTTAACAGCAAACAGCGTG
This sequence comes from Erythroxylum rufum, assembly GCA_027478365.1. NCBI lineage: Eukaryota > Viridiplantae > Streptophyta > Magnoliopsida > Malpighiales > Erythroxylaceae > Erythroxylum > Erythroxylum rufum. The sequence continues at coordinate 50,005,179 of JANIHZ010000003.1, read as the reverse complement.
AATAAATTGCATGAAGTACTGGCAGTGGAAGGTAGTAAAGAGAAGAAGAATGAATCTGAAATTTGGCTCTGGCATCGGAGATTGGGGCATCCTTCTTTTGGGTATCTTAAAAGACTATTCCCTGGTTTGTTTGAACATGTTGACGTTTCTAGTTTCTGTTGTGATATATGTGAACTTGCAAAAAGCCGTCGAACTTCATTTCCATTAAGATTGAATAAAAGTCCTTTTCCATTTATGGTTATTCATTCAGATGTGTGGGGTCCATCCAGAATTCCGACCATGAGTGGTTCACGTTGGTTTGTTACTTTTATAGATGATTGTACTCGGATGACTTGGTTGTGGTTGATGAAATCAAAAAGTGAAGTAAATTTGTTATTTCAAAAATTCCACAGAATGATAAGAACTCAGTATAATGGACAGATTCAGGTTCTACGGAGTGATAATGGCGGGGAATATAAAAACTCTGAACTTCAACAGTTTTTAGAAGTGCAGGGAATTGTTAACCAAACAACTTGTGCTGATACCCCTCAACAAAATGGAGTGTCAGAACGAAAAAATCGTCATTTACTAGAAGTTGTTAGGGCTGTTTTAATTGAAGCTCATATGCCATTGGCCTATTGGGGAGAAGCTCTTATGTTTGCAGTTCACTCAATTAATCGAACCCCTTCACGCTCCCTTAACTTTCAAACACCATTTTCAGCACTTACTGATGCTGTGATTGCCCCAACCATTCCTGATTTACTTCCTCATATTTTTGGGTGTGTCGTCTTTGTCCATCTTCACAAACATCAACGCAGTAAACTAGACCCACGAGCTTTACGTTGTGTTTTCTTAGGATATGCCATGCATCAAAAAGGGTACAAATGTTACCACCCTCCAACACAACGTATGTTTGTAACAATGGATGTGGTTTTTCATGAGGATTCAATGTATTTTTCTGCAGATTCTGAACTTCAGGGGGAGTATCGGAAGGAAATTCAGACTCTTGATTATCTTGAATATGTTGGTGATGTTACTTTGGATTTTAATGAGGATAAAAATTTTGAAGAAGCACATAATTCAAGATCAACTGAAGAGATAATTGATGTCTGTGATACAAGTCCTTCAACTGATACAGGTACTTCAACTGAAGAGGTCGATTTTCCTTCTGAAACACCACACCAATCGCATGTTGAGGATTGTACTGTTCCTGAAGCTGAGTTACCTAGAAAACAACTACCAAATCGTGTCAATAGAGGTATTCCTAAACCCACATATGAACCTGAACTTTCGAGCAAAATTAAATATCCTATGAGCCATTATGTGTCTAACCAAAATCTGTCTGAATCAAATCAGTTATTTGTGAATCAATTATCTACTGTATATATTCCTAACAGTGTGCAGGATGCATTAGCTGATGCAAGATGGAAAGATGCTATGAATGAGGAATTGAGTTCTTTGAAAAAGAACAAAACTTGGGATTTGGTTGATTGCCCAAAAGGAAAGAAACCAGTGGGTTGTCGATGGATTTATACTGTGAAATATAAAACAGATGGCACTGTTGAACGACTAAAAGCAAGATTGGTGGCAAAGGGATATACACAAGCTTATGGTATTGATTATACAGACACTTTTGCACCTGTAGCAAAAATCAACACCGTTAGAGTGTTATTGTCCTTAGCTGTAAACTTGGATTGGCCACTACAACAATTTGATGTAAAAAATGCATTTTTACATGGAGAATTATCTGAAGAAGTTTATATGGAACTTCCTCCAGGATGTATGATACCAGAAAGACATAGTAGAAAGGTGTGTAGACTGAAGAAATCATTATATGGGCTGAAACAATCTCCAAGAGCATGGTTTGGAAGGTTCACAAAGTCTATGAAGGCATTCGGATACCATCAATGCAATTCAGACCACACTTTGTTCTTGAAGAAACGACAGGGTAAGATCACTGCCCTCATTGTATATGTGGATGACATGGTGGTTACCGGAAATGATGCAGAAGAAAGAAAGGCCTTACAGGAGTATTTGTCAAAAGAATTTGAAATGAAAGATCTTGGCTCCTTGAAATATTTTCTTGGAATTGAAGTCTCAAGATCTAAGAAAGGTATTTTCTTATCTCAGAGAAAATATGCATTAGATTTATTACAAGAAACAGGTATGTCTACATGTAAACCAGCGAATACTCCAGTAGAAGAAGGCTTGAAGTTATGTATTGAAGCGGATCAAGTGCCAACTGACAAAGGAAGATATCAACGTCTTGTAGGAAGGTTGATGTACTTGGCACACACCAGACCAGATCTTGCCTATGCGTTGAGTGTTGTAAGTCAATATATGCACAATCCAGGTGAACAACATATGAATGCTGTCATGCGTATTTTGAGATATATAAAATCTGCTCCTAGAAAAGGAATATTATTCACAAAAACTGCAAACTATTAAGACATTGTGGTATGTAATGATGCTAATTGGGTGGGAGCAATAGATGACAGGAGATCGACTTCAGGATACTTCACATTTGTAGGAGGTAATCTAGTTACTTGGAGAAGTAAAAAATAAAATGTTGTTGCTCAATCAATTGCAGAAGTTAAATTTAGGGGTATGGCATTAGCACTTTGTGAAGCTTGGTGGCTAAAGCTCCTTTTTCAAGAATTGGGTTATTCAACTGAACGAGCAATCTAGTTATACTGCGATAATAAAGTTGCATGTGACATTGCCCAAAATCCAGTCCAACATAACCGAACAGGTAGATAGATTTTTTCATCAAGGAGAAGTTAGAAGATAAAGCTTTGGAGTTACCAAAGATTCGATTTGAAGATCAATTGGTTGATGTTCTGACTAAGGCAGTCATAAGTCAAATATTCTTAAAATGTCTTGACAAGTTGGGCATGTATGACATCCATGCACCAACTTGAGAGGTAATGTTGAGATTTTTTCTCTACCTCAAATCTCTATTTCTTTCTTAGAATAGAAGTTGTACAGCTATTGAATATTGTAAGCTGGGTACAAACGGATCAAGGGAATAATAAAAAGAGATATTCTCTTACTTTCTCTTTCAAGTGTTCCAAGACAGCTGGTGAGGTTCAACTTCATTATTGATGTACATTACTAGACTAATAATCTCCACGGAAAACGATTGGATAAATTTTAATTCTTTTGAGATAAAATTAAATTATTTGCAATTATAGTTTTAATCTTTCTTTATGAACTTTAGTGGTTCATAAAATTTTAAATTCATAAACTTGATTTAAACTGCTATTAATAAGTTTTCAACTCTTTTATTTTCATGTAAATTAAAGTAGAAAATTAAGAACACAAAACATTGTAAAAGATAATTGATTAATAGGTAAAATTTAAATTCGAGTAAAGAAGAATTACTCTCTTATCTGTTGTTGACCTGTGGCTTAGTTAAATCCGGGAATAGTCCTGATATTCATTTCTCCATTTGCTTCGACAATCTTTAAGATATATCTCTCAAGTCTTTATTAATAATTTCTCAGTTCTAACAATAGCAAATATTTATTTATTACACATCGATTCTATCAGGACCAAGTTCACAGGTTCACTGCAAAGAATCAGTCATTAACGCATTTATCTCCTCCAAAGTTCGGCCCTTTGTTTCTGGAACCATTGTTGCCAGAAATAGGATCCCAAATGAACTAACGACTGCAAATATGAAGAAAGTACCTGTAAACAGTGGAGAAGCCATTTGTTGGATTTTTTTTTCCCTTGTAATAAGAAAGCATAAGCTGGTGGAGAAGGAGTTTAACTTCCTCTACCAATAAGCATTCATCATAAGTAGCAATTATATGCCTAAAGAGGAGGGTAAGAGAGGTAGGAATAACCACCTGTTGAGCTCCAGTCAAGCATGAACTGGAAACTGTATGAACAAATCAAAGAACACACACTGAAGGTCACATTGCAAATGCTTCCAGCAGAACCCTTTATGTTTATGGGAAAAATCTGAAACGGAATTCCATGCTCCTCAAACATTGAACGCAATGTTAATGAATTTCGTTAACGGAGTAAAATCATGCATAGAAGTAACAATGTTATCTGACCTCTGATATGATTATCCATGGAATTGATGACCCTAACGAGTAAGAACCTAAGAACACCTGGTTGCAAGGTAAGATCTTTACGCATCACATTGATTTTTTTATAGAGCAAGGTAAGATGCTTTCAACTTATTGCTTTACCATTACGCCAATAAGTGCCAACTTTGGAGTGAAATCCTTCAACCAGTGAATGTCCTGTCCAGAGCAGTCAAAGCCTCAAGAAAATCAATTCAAATCAAAACCTACTAAAACCTTGTCATAATTCATACACTTTAAATGCACAACCTGCAAGAAGTATGACAATCCTGTAAGAACGCTGCCAAAAGTAAGTCCAGCCCATGCAACCTGCAAATTAGCTTTTTCTTTCACTTTAGCGTCTCTAATTTAGTCTGTTGAGTGTTCACTTACAAATTTGATGTATTTTTACGCTATCAAACCATCAAAAGCAGTCTTCTGCCTGATTTATCCACTAACATCATTGTCATCAAGGTCACAACAATCTGCGAAGAAAGGTATGTTACCAGAAATGCAATTTAAATACCAGATTAAGGTCATGGCCAGGTCCAACAGCTTGATGGAACCGGCAGTTATGTGTTCAAAATAAACAACTCAAAGATTCAAAACCTCAAATACGGCAATTGTCCCAAATCCCACTGTAGTTGAGATGCCTGCAGCAATGTACAAAGTTAGCAGCTTGAGGATGATTTCTATTCCATTTTCTAACATCAACAACGTTATGGACTCATGACTTACCAGCTGAAACAAATATAGAACCTGTATATAGAGTATATGCACTCAATCCACTGATCTGCTCAAAAATCATTAGCCCAATGCCAATCTGTAGCAAATATAAAGTATATTGATGGATAGCCAATTGGTTAAAAATATTTGATTAGTTGACAGTTTTAGTTTATCCTTACAGTTAGTGAGCGAGCATACTTCCTCTGAAATAGATCTAAGATGCCATCATTGGAGATGTAATTAGATGCATCAATAGACTCCTGAGATGGACAAATTGTTCCCAATAAGAACCATGAAGAAAAAGTGTTAGAACCTCGGACTTAGAATACTAGTTCTATATTATTTCAGTATATGTGTAATATATATATATATATATATCACTATTGAATAGTAAGGTAGTAATACTCCCTAATCAGAGCAGAAATGCACCTTCTTCCCTAAACCAGAGCAGCTTGCTCCTCAGCAGGAATGCTCTCCCTACTGTCACAATTTCCTTACTTCTTTT
>JANIHZ010000003.1:49741291-49753977 GCA_027478365.1 Erythroxylum rufum | reverse complement strand
CCAAACATATTTTTGCTTTTTTTAGGAAAAAAAAAACAAAAAATAGGAAATAAAAACCAAAAACAACATAATTTCAAATTGAATGGTTTAAGTATTTTTGGGGGTAAATAATGGTTTAAATTGATTAATTGTAAATCACTTTTAATGATTTAGTTATAAAAATTTGATAAAAATTGAATAGAATTATTACTTAGTGGTTATTAGTAGTAAAATTTTATTATAAAATAAAATTATTTATTTGATAACATAAATAATATTATTTGATAACATAAAATAAGAAAGTTTTCGTACGCAATGGCAAAAGGTTGCCGCTTAAATCAACTTCCCTCCTACCCAAAACGGTGGCGGAAGAAACTCCCGAAAGCATCAAATAAAGAAAAACCTAAAAAGAGAGACTATCCCGCCATGAGTTTGAGAAGTAGGTGCCACGCTGGTGATCCTCGAGGAATTGCAAGAACCAATCAGAAAACAGAACCCCTTCCTATATATTAGTCTTTACATTCCCATTTTTTATAATCATCCCCTCTTCCACAAGTTTTCCTCTTAATCTATTCTTAGGACCAAACAAATTAAAATTTAGGGTTAGGGTTTTGTGATCTTAGCGAAGATGAGTTCCACCGGAGCGTCGACAAAGGGCGGAAGGGGGAAGCCGAAGGCTTCGAAATCGGTGTCGCGGTCGCAGAAGGCTGGGCTTCAGTTTCCCGTCGGCAGGATCGCCAGATTCTTGAAGGCCGGGAAATACGCAGAGCGTGTCGGTGCGGGAGCTCCGGTCTATCTCTCTGCCGTCCTCGAGTACCTTGCTGCTGAGGTATGTGACGTTGATGGGAATCTAATGATTTTGGTTATTTTGAAGATAATACATTAGTTCTTTTTGTTTGCTGGTTCGATTAACTACAAATCCTTCGCTTGGGATTTTGTATTTTCATCTCTCTTTAATGACGCGTGATTACTTTTGTTTATGTTATTTGAATTGTTGTACCCTGTGTGATCATTTGTTTGCTGATTGAAATGGTTTGATTATTGGATTTGAATTGTTCGTGTTCGTTAAAAATGGTTAAACGGGGTCCTATGATGTTAGGTGTTGGAGCTTGCCGGAAACGCAGCTCGAGACAACAAGAAGAATAGAATAGTGCCAAGGCACATACAGCTTGCTGTGAGGAACGATGAAGAACTAAGCAAGCTGCTTGGGTCGGTAACTATTGCTAATGGAGGGGTTTTGCCCAACATTCACCAGACTCTTCTTCCCAAGAAGGTGGGCAAAGATAAAGGAGACATTGGCTCTGCTTCTCAGGAGTTTTGAAGTTGTCTCCTACAGTTGTATTAAGTTTTTTTGTTACTCAATGTGGTTAATACCCAAGTTTTCAGTGAGGATGTTATACAGTTTGGTTCTCGGGAGTTTTCTCTTCAAAGAATGAAATTCTAATCAATATAAAGAAAGATCGAGATATCACCTAAATAGGCTTTTGTTCTATGGCATTCTCAATTGAGCTAATACACTGACCAACTGATTTATCTGATGCCATGGCCTCAACAAGCCTAGACCTAGCTTCGTGATGTCGATGCAAGATGAAGACTGTATTTAACGTAGCCCATTTCATTTGAAAGTTTGCATCTGCCCCCGAGATGCCCAGCCATTTAGTTACATTGCTGAGCTGTTGAAAAAGGTAAAGCTTTGCAATTACTAGATTCTTGCATTGTGAGATTTTTATAACAATAGTAGTCAAAAACTAACCTTTTCAACATCAGAATGAAGGCCTACCGAGTGTCCAAATTCTAGGTGTTCTGCCACTAAGCCTCCCAATATTATGCACGAAAACTGGTTGAGAATCTGGGAACAGACGTATACCATGATCATCATTTAAAATCCACCCCTGTTTTGAAGCTGCAGAGGGATGCAACAAAGAAAACAATGATGCTACGCATATGTGCATCTTCTATGGTATTGTATAGGGAGTGAGGCATATCAGATTTTTCCTTACAGTTGATCAGCAAGGCGTTAACTAAAATACTGAATATGCAACAATGGTAACTAAAGCAAAAGTTTTCACCTTGGATGAGATTTTCCCTCTGTTAGCCTGCATGATATAAAGAAACTTCAATTTTATGAGCTTAAATTGAATACGTTATCCTTAAATGAATCTTATCAAAGCCAAAGGAGTAACTGCTCATCCAGGGAGGAGACGTACTGGAAACGAATATAATTATAGAAAGCTTTCTGTCTTTGATGATGTCTTAGCACTTCTCACCGAAAAGTGCAAGTATGAGTGATGCTTCTGTGATTTATTCTTTTAACAATGGAAAGTATCAAAAAGGGCCTCACCTTGTCGACCATGTCTTTCTGTTTCATATTACTCTTTAGCATCAGATCAACACCAACCTATGCGCAGAAATAATCATATAACCTTTTCACTACACTGAGTATGACTTACTACAACACATCAACATTGAGGTTATGGATCACATTAGGTGCTTCAGTTAAGTGGCCTCTGAAATAAGTGGCACCAGCCACAAACGAAACCCCAAATTTAAATGACTACGAAAGAAGTTGAATACACTTCTGTACAAAAGTATTCGAATACAATTAGGCATGTAAAAATGTTTGGATGCATAAATTGCAATGTGCTTACTTCTCTCAGAAACTCAAATCCCAAAAACTCCACTTTTCCTGAAGAAAAATTTCCATGTCTAAGATCTTCCATGCTTGGTATGCTGTATCCTTTTGGAAGAGCTCCAAGCAAGTAGCCAACAAGGAAATGACCAGCTTCATGCTGGAAAATAAGTATTTACTAGTATCAGATGACAGCAGCTGCATTTCAAGTTTACAATCACAATGCAGTAGTCACAAACGAAACTACAAGTCAATAATGCCAGCTTGCTCCATGCGGCTGCTCCAACTACTAATAATTCAGTGTTATATTTCCCTGATGGGAGGCACCTGGCCGCAAGTACCTATTAATTTATAAGCATCTTAGGAATATTTTGTCCAACCACGAAAAACAAATTTGTCCATTTAAAGGAAAACAGATTACCCACAGACATGGGCCAACCTAAATCAGACTCTCTACGTGCAGGCAACCCTTGAGGGCTCAGGGATCTACCTGGAGACAGAGGAAATGATCTTCTTTGCAGTTGGATCCTTCACCATGCATCAACTCTTCTGATCCTCCTATTTTATCCTGTGAAAGAAAATGTGGGTCAAGCTAAATATGACAGTCAATTTTGACTGAGAAGTACGGAAGAGAGGAATCAAATCTAAACAAAAAATTTCGAATATAACCGGGCTTGATGCTAGTATAGATAGTTTGCCAGTTTATACTCAACAGACTACCATAACAGTTCCATCTATCAATTAGAAGTTGACGATGACAAATTTCCATTATCTAGTCAAGCCAGTCATGGAAAATTTTTAATCTAATCTACTTAGTCATGGTACTGCAAAGTTAAGAAGCAATCAAATGCAGGACTAAACATTTGAAACACAAGCGCTGAAGCTCATAGATAGGAAGGATATCAGACCGTCAATTGATTAAACTCAACTTGTGTGAATAGCCTGATGATCTCAACAATGAGGAGCATGGAAGTTGCAGTCAAAAGAAAGAAAGGGAGAGATGGGTTAGCTTACCTCATCTAGTAAAGAGCTTTGAATAGAATCAAGAACCAAATCAACTAATGGGCGGAGCGACAATAAATCTACCCCATCAAAGAATTCTAGTTGTTCCAATGCAGAGAGGCTCTTTGGTATCTACCCATTAACAATCGATCCAAAACACAAGAACAAACATTATTCAATGTCAATGATACTTCGGCAATTCAAACAGCCTTTGTAGAAATAAACTAAATCAAACCATCAAGATTCTAATATTATACTTGGCCCGTGTAAGCATCCAAGTTCCCGCTAAAATCACAACTAACTTAACAGCCATTCTATGCGTGTTATAAACTTGAAAAGTATGAGGAAAAAATTGCTGCTTTTGAACCAAATGGGTGCCGCGTTATGCCCACATGATCAGCCAGCAGAACCGAGGCTACGACGAGAGGGGTACCTGTTTAGCAGCGCCGAAGCCACGGAGACCGCTTGACTTGCCTTGAAGTCGCTTGACGAGTGACTGAGCAGTCTTGAAATTCCCATTAGAGAGCTGTTTATCAACTCTCTGTAGAGCTCGACGACGGCGGGCTGCGAAATCTTCCAACTTAACTTCCATTACATCTAAAGGTCCGGTTACTGGAGACTGTGGCCGGAGCTCAACCCCAAAGTTCATTTTTATTTACCCTTTACTCTTCTGTTTGGTTGCTAGAAAATAACATTCTTCAGCAATAGGTAAAGTGGGAAGAAGTACCAAGAGTGACCCTCCGTCGTCTAGCTACTGTTATCCTGTTTCTGTGGTTGACAAATTGTGCCTGTGCGAGTATTTGACGAGGGCATTGAATTGAATTAACAGATCTGTTTGGTTAGCACTTTCCTCCTTGTGGATTAACCCCGTGTAAGCGGAGATTAGCTTGGAAGTGGATAGTTTAAAGACATTTTCTCACGATTAGAAACAAATTTTGATTGAACCCATATTTGTCCGATTGATACAATCTACTCATAATAAAACGTCCTATGAGTTCGATGTACTTTTGTCTTCAACGAATAGTTCAGCTTTTAATGCAGGCCACTTTCCTAAAACACTTCGTAGGCTAACTACAAAAAAAAAGAGATCTGGGACTATAAGGTTCTGTTGGATCGATGACAGGTGAAGGGGATATCACAAAATGGTGATACGTACCTCTTTTAAATATCAATTATGTTAATTATATTGATAAAATATTATTATTTCAAATTATTTTTAAATTTTCAAAAATTAGGAAACTTAATAAAAATTTCCAAAATTTGAACATTAAAAAAACACTCTTTAATTTATTATTTCTTAAATAAAAACAATCGTTTAAATATTTATTTTTTTAAGAATATAGAAAAAGAAAATATAAAAATGTGAATTTCTATTTAAGTTAAAAACATTGAAAGGCTTTGAATAGATTTTTATTGTGAATTTTTTTTGGTTCTTGAATTGATTTAAAATACATCCTTAACAAAGATGTTAAAGTATAAACTTTTTGGAGTGTTTTCTTCTTTACTTATAAGCACCATGTCTCAAAAGGAACGGAGACACCGATGATAGAGAAAGAAAGGAGATGCATAACTCTAAAAAAGCAACATATTGTAACGTTATTATAAAACAATTCGATACCACATTGGGCTCAAAAATAATCACTGTATATTCGGGTTAAGGATACTTACTTACAGTATCCTTAATCCGATTATGTAACGCTAACTAAATATCTCTTTCTTTTTTTGAAAAATTTGAACAACACAGCTGTATTTTAAAAATTCCAAAACCTGCAAACTAATTTAAACACACTTCTATATTCATACCAAAAATTTTACTACAACTTCAGGACTTTAAAGTCTACTCAAAGCAAACTCAACCACAATATCAAAATTCATACATAAGGTCTTTTACAACGACAAAACAGTCCAGAGTTAAATTTATAAAATTATAAAACATATCAATATAACCAAAGTAATAAAAACAGTAAAACAATTCGTGAGCCACTATGCCACTAAAGTATAAAACACAAACTACCCACGTAGATCATCAATTTTAAAAGATATTTAAAAATTCACAAACTTTCACCAAAGAGCGGCATTTCAGTTTTGACTTAAGGAAGCTTCTCCATGACACATTTTATTAATCTAAATCATGTTTCATGCATAATCAAGCATGGAGAATAATATATCTTAACACCAAACTCAAAATCCTAATGTAGAGAGAGATGAGACAAAATTTACCTAAACCTTCCTTTGGTGATATCTTCCAATCCTTTGAGAATTTCTCAAATCTAATGATAGATTTGAGTTCCTTTACTCCAAATTAGCTTAAAACACCTTGGTTTGAGTTGAAAAATAAAAAAGAAGGGTGAAAATTGAGTGATGGCCAAAACTTTCCTTTTGTCCTCCTCTTTTCTCCTTTCTTTTAATTAAAACTAAGTGTTTTAATGCTAAATAATGGGTTAAACGGCCACACACAAGAAGAAGGGTCTAGAATTTGACCCTTCTATGACCAAACATGGTAAATTTACGCTTTTACCTTTAGATTATATGAAATTACCATTATACCCTCCAAATTTTTCCTAAATTTGAAATTAAGCCCAAAATTTAAAAATGACCAAAACTTTTATTTTCATTTTGGTCCTTGGACTTTTGAAATTATAATTAATCCCCTTAAATTTATAAAATTACCAATTGGTCCTCCAAGAATTGAAAAATTACAATTAAGTTCTTTAACTTTTAACAATTGTGCAAATAAACCCTTATGTACATCAACTTTTTTCAATTAAGTTTTTTAAGTGTCTAATAAGTCTATAAATCATATCTAATCAATTCTAAGGTATTAGAACACATTTAATTCGACCACCATGGTCATATTCATCCAATAGACTCGGTTTTACACACTTAGAAGCTTTCATGTCAGAAATCTTCAAGATTTCGCATACTGATGAACTCTAAGTTCATGTAAGGGCATATAACATTATATATCACTGGCATATGTACCAAAAGGATTCAAATACTTCCTTGAACTCATATACAACCATTTATATATCAGTATATAGTAGCATCTCCAAGTATAGCACAATACAAAAGGCTCAGAGAGTCTGGCGTTACATATGCAACAAAAACTATAACAACAACAATAACATCAATCTAGTAAAAGTTCTACTAATACACGAAATCTGAGGAGATTCAGAAGTATAAAGTAATAATAATTTAAAAGAAAATAAACATAAAAAGATATAAAAGGTAATAAATAAGTAAATAAATAAATAAGTATAAATAAAAATGTAAAAATAAGTAATAAAATAAATAATACAATAAATATAGAATAAGGTTAAAAGATAAAATAAGTAAATAATATATAAAAAGGAAGGAGATAAGTAAATAAATAAATTAAACAAGTCAATAAAAGAAAATGTTTAGACTAAATAACTTAGAGAAAAGTACTACATATTAAATATCTAGGCTAAATACAAGACATAAGACTCAAAGGAAACTGTATAAAAGACCTATAAAAAAGAGAAAAACCTTTTTATGTGAGATCCTTTGTCTTTATTCTAGTAAGTAAAAGTTTTTTATTGAGGGTCATATCCTCCGTAAATTCTAACAGAGCCATATCTTTCTTGATTGCTTCCTTCCAATTCTTCTTAAACTTTCATTTTTCCTTTTTTAGTCTCTAAGTGTAGTCTTTTTACATCTTCTCACTTGAGTGTTATGGTGTCTTTAACATATTGTAATGTTACACGGGAAATATAAATGGTCAATAAGGCAAAACATTTAGTAGAAGGGGAGATAAGGCTTCGTGAAACCACATTGATGAAGAATAAAAAAGTTGACTTAGAAGGAGCAAAACTAGTGAAAGACGACATCATTATTAATAAGTAAATAGTTAGATGATAGACACATAGTTATATGAGAGAGGCTACCAAAAGCCTTTATAACTATATGCTAGTTGTTATTAGTTGATGTACATAATCCATAACTAATTTTTATAACAAGAAAGCATTATGCTCATTATCTCTCTTGATCTTTCTTTGTTCTTCCATTTTTCTCATAAGGAGTCCTTGTTAGTTAATTTTCATACATTAATAGTATCATAGCATTGTGATTCTTTGACAATGAGAGTAGTAGTTATGATAAAAGGAATCCAATTAAATGACGTGAGATGATTGGAAGCAAACATGTGAAATCAATTTCATGAGATATAATAGAAGTATGAATTTGCTATTGAAGAGTTAAAAGCATGGATGCTTTAGTTACACCAGCAAAATATTCAACATGAAGAGGAAAATAGATAAAGAATTGGAGAGATTGTGGAAAGAAGTGGTTAAAAGATGCCAACATGATTAAAAAAGGTGGAGTTTCTCCAATTTGACGAAAATGAGCTTAGATATATAAGAGCGAGTAGTTTTTCAAATTAGATGATACATCTTCTGAACTAAAAGTTAAGTGAGTTTTTATTTATTTAGGTAATGAAGTTTTATAGTACCGCCAATTATATATAAGGACCTATTTGGGGAATTGAAGTAGTTGAGACAAAATGGGTAAATTAAGGAATATTATGGCCAAGTTAATTTTCTATCATATAAGTTGGTAATTCTTGAACCTTATTTAGTTAGTTTGTTTTTCAAAGGCCTTAAAAAGAAAGCTAAGTATACCATTAAGTTATTGAATCCAAAAAATATACATTAAGCTTATAATCTTGCTAAGAAGCAAGAATTGTTATCTTTGCACTACAATGGTAAATCAAAAACCAATTTTAAGCATGTTTATAGTTCTCAATATGTTATCATGACTAATGGAGTAGTTACTACTTAGAAAGACAACCAAGGAGTATTGTTTAGGCCTTTGAAAAGGTCAAAGAATGGATAAGGAAGTTAAAACCACAAGGAACACAAGTAGCAAGGAATTGGATGAGAGACAATTAAAAGGATTATGCTTTTAGTGTGATAAAAATTTGTGAATAGGTACAAATATAAAAAAGACAGGTTCACGTATAAGTAGTGGGAAATGAAAGTGAAGAAGTATAGGAAGATGAGTAAGGGAAATATAAGGAACAAGACATTATTTTACTTTATGCAATGTTATGAGTGACTTCAATGGATTATCAACATTTGAGGATATGGGGTGTTAGAAAGGAAGTTCTTTACATGTATTAATAGATAAAAGGAGCATGTAAAATTTTATTGATGAAGGAACTACGATGAAGGGAGAAATAATGATGTAGAGGAAATTGAATTAATGTTCATAACTATGGGAAGAGTAATGAAGTTGAAGGTTTGTAGGAAGTTTTAATATTGGTCCATATGTAGATTTTATTTGAAAAATGATGTATTAATTGATATTGGTGGAGAGTTGATATGATTTTGGGAGTGTGATGAATATCATCTTTAAATGATGTTATTTGAAATTCTAAAAGAGGAACATTAAGGTTTGGGTAGCTAAGAAATGGGTAGAGTTATATAATAGTGTGAAGAGCGGTATGAAAGTGATCCAAAAGATAACATAAATCTACTGAGAAAGTCAAGTCAATATATTAGTTGTTCTTATTAAAAAATCATCAGTGAAGTAAGGACGGTCTCCTAAATTCTATCAAAATGTTGTTGGATTACTCACATTTGATGATGCTTATATGGGTTAAGAACAAAGGACTTAATAATTATTGAAGGTACTTCAAAATGCTTTTATAAAAAATAAAGGGTCACCTTATAAGAGATTACGTTACCATAGGATAACTTCGAAGGAAGCATCAAATGTTATTAACTTGAGACCCTATAGGTATTATCGGTTACATAAAGATAGATAGAAGAAAATAGTGCAAGATATGCTATTAAAAGGGATCATACATACCGGGAGTCTATTTTTATCCTAAGTTGTATTTAGAAGAAATAAGACAATACTTAGAGGTTTTGTATGGATTACAGTCATTTAATTAGTACATTATGAAAGATGAATTCCTCGTATCATCGATTGAAGAATTATCAAATGAGTTAAGTGGAGTTGTTTAGTTTTTTTAGTTAGATTTGAGAGCTTTTTATCATCATATTAGAATGAAGGAAAATGATATTCGTAAAAAATCTAGAATCATTCTTGGTCATACCATTTGGGTTGACAAATGCACAAACTACATTTTAGAGTTTTATGAATTTTATATTATATGCTTATTTAAGAAAATAAATATTAGTGCTCTTTGATGATATTTTGGTTTATAAAAACTCTTTTGAGCTATACATGAAGCACTTAACAAAAGTAATAAATATTTTGGGAGAGAATTCCTTATATGTCAAGGCTAGTAAATACTCTTTTACTAGCAATCATATATAATATTTAGGACATATAATTGATGCTCAAATGGCTTCTATTGGTCCTAGAAAAGTGGAAGTAGTTAAAAACTGGCCTACATATACAAATTTAAAATAGTTGAGGAGATTCTTATGATTAGCAAGGTATTATATGAGATTCATCAAAGGTTTTGGTTGCATTTCAAAACCTTGAACAATGTTTCTTAGAAGGTACAAATTTAAGTGGAATGAACAAGCAGAGAAGGATTTTTTAAGATTAAAATTAGTTTTAACTTTAACCCTTGCATTGGCTCTTCTTAATTTTGCAAAGGAATTTATGATTGAGACAACTGCTAGTGAAGTGGGCATTAATACATTATTAATGTAAAATAGTCATATAATGAAATTTTTAATTAAAGCACTCTCTTTTAAATATATTGACCTTTCAACCAAGAAGAAGGAGCTATTGGCTCTAGTCATGGTAGTTAAACTTTGGTTCCATTACTTAATAGGAAGACACTTTGTCTTATAGTTGAATGATGGTAGCTTGAAATATTTGATGAAGTAAAAGGCTACCATTATATTTCAATAAACATCTTCTCCTAAATTATTGGGGTTTGATGTTGACTTGAGATACAAGAAAGGAGAGAATAATGGAGATACAAAATGTATTATCAAAATTAAGAAGTCTAAAATTAACTACCATGATGATTTATAATGTTAGTACTCAATTGCTAAAATAAAAATGAGAGGAAGTTGAGATGATCCTTCACTTTAAGACTTGATTAAGAAGTTGAAAGAAGGGAGAGATAAAGGGGTCAAATTATAATTTCTCTAATGGATTATTAACATGGAAGAAGAGATTTGTAGTTGGTTTTAATAGAGTATCGAAGGTTGAAATCTTTTAACATTTTCCTAATAGCCCAATGGGAGGTCAAATTAGGTATATAGATAATAAAATAATGCAAACTTACTTTTATTGGAAGAATATACAATGAGATAGTAAATAATTCACCAGGTGATATGTATGTGCCAAAGGAGTATATATGAAGTAATAGATTCTCTTGGTCTTGGGTTGTTTAAACTAATCCTTATACCATAATAGTTTTAAATTGATATTAACTTGGACTTTATTGAAGGCTTACCTAAACTAGGAGAAAATTTTATAACTTTGACAGTGGTGAATTGATTAAGTATGCTCACTTTATGGATCATTCTCATCCATATTCAACTATTAGTATAGATAGTGTTTATAGAGTGAGCTTATAAGCTATATGGTATGCCATAAACAATTATGAAAGACAGAGATCATATGTTCAAAAATGCTTTTTTGCAAGATTTCTTCAAAATTTAGGAGTCACTCTTTGGTTATTAACTGTTTATCATCCTTAAATTGATGGCTAGATAAATATAGTAAATAGAACTTTGAAAACATATTTGAGGTGTATGATAAGTGATTGCCAACAAAATTGGTTTCAATAGCTTACTTTAATTGAGTGGTGGTATACCGACGTCCTTTAAATATTCAGACAACCCCTTTTAAAGCATTGTATAGTTACTCTCCAACTTTGCATATCCTTTATTTTTTGGAGATTCCAAGTTAATTACATTGAAGAAAGTTTTCGTTAATAATGAGAAGGCAATGCAACCGATTCAATTTCATATAAATAAAGCTCAAAATTATATGATGGATGACAGGAGAAGGACTGACAAAAGGCTTAATTCAAAAAGAAAGGTAAGTATTATGTTTTTGTATGTTTTGTCTAAAAATTATGTGAAAGCTCCTCTGAAATCTTAGTAGGTTGATATTGATGTTACTACTTGTGTTTTTGATATAATGCAGTAATTTGTTATAATCCAAATTATAAACCCAAATGAGAATTTAATCTTTAAAGGAAATCATATAAAGGCTCCAACTAAAGGCATAAGGACTTATCATTTAATATTGAGTTCTAATTATTAGTTAGGTCTTTTTAAAACTCTTTATGTACCTTTAAATTTTAAGAACCTAGTTTCCATTTCAAAACTCAAAGTTGTTTAAGTTTAAAAGAGATTTTGGATATAGATGTTTCAATTTATTTTAAAACTGTAACATCCCATCCCTGACAGGAAGGATAAAATAGTAAATTGGCATAGGATGAGATTGATAGGGATTTATTAGTATTGTCCATGCATACTGGTACTAGTGAACAGTGGATTCTGTGCACATGAAATAACTGTACATGCATACATGACATTCCCGGTAATTGGGCCTAATGCAATTTTATTGTGCTTAACGTGGTTATTGGGTTTGAAAAATTATTCTGAGTGCTCCATTGAGTGTTTTATATTTTAAGAGATTTTCAGGAATTTTCCGGAGAAAATTTTCGGACCGGAAAAATCGCCAAGTGGCGAACCAGTTGCTTTTCGATAGCGAAAATTGCTACCCAATGGCACTGTCATAGTGGGTATATTATTTTGGAATTGAAATTAGGGTCATTGGACTAGAATGGGTCAGATTCCAGTAGGGTTTCTAAATCCTATCCAAGAGTTTTGTTTTTTATCTATTTTGTCTTTTTCTAAGGAAATGCCACTTGTCCTCTTAAATTAATGATCTTTGTCCTATACTCAATTGTTTCTCTCGGTTTTTGCCCAAGAAAAGAATGAAAAGTTGATTATTTTGCTTGTTTCTTAAGTTCAACCGAAAACCTACTAGCCATTTCTCCTCTCCATCGTTTTCTCTCATCAAAGTGAAAGCCATCCATCGATTTTCTTCTTCTCTTTAAGAGAAATCCTTCCTCCAAACCTTACCAAGCCACTTTCTTTCCTTGATA